>JASCZW010000981.1:0-23673 GCA_034211315.2 Aedes japonicus | reverse complement strand
GTGAGCCATTGAATTTTCGGGTTTCAACCTCACACACAACCTCTAAGGGTGTTCTGATCAAAATTTGGTCAAACAGTAATGTGTGTGAGCCGATCAAAGTTTTTATAAATAAGTCAATCTTTTTGTCAAGTTCAGTTTTTCAAGTTCAGTTAATACAGAATATAGGAGGATTATTCAGTTAAGCTTCCTTTTTACCGAATGCGAATTGCCGGGTCTTTCGTTTAACACCTTCCATCAGATTTTGTACAGTCTCCTTGTCCACTTTATTCGCCGCAGAACGTCAGTTTGGCTTGAACTGTTTCTCGCTCACAACAGTTTTCTGAGTCTTCTTAATGTTCCGCTTGACGAAGGCCCAATATTGTTCGATTGGGCGGAGCTCTGGCGTGTTGGGAGGGTTCTTGTCCTTGAGCACCACTTGAACGTTGTTGGCAGCATACCACTCCATGGCCTTTACATGCTACAGGTACAGATGGCCTGCCACACCAGATATTTCTTCGCGAACTTTGACAGTTTAATGTGCTTGAAAATATCTCCCACCTTTCTCCATCCGGTTACCGTATAAAATGTCCAGGAAGCTGTTTAAAGTCTGCCTTGACGTAAGTTTCATCGTCCTGTACCACGCAATCATATTTCGTCGGCATCGTCGTGTACAACTTTCGCGATCTTGCTTTGGCCGACGTATTTTGTTGACGCGATTTGGAGTCACCACTTTCACAGTCCAGCTCGTTTTTTATCTCTATCCACGGTTAAAAGCGTCACTCCCAGCTTCTTTGCGGAGAGGTTGGGTTTCCGCTCGAAACAGCGGGCAACTCTTTTTGTCGGCGCTGTGGCCTCCGGCTTTCGATTTCCTCCCTATCCAGCTTTCCTTGCTGTCGACAAACGTTCACCAAACACTTTTAATACGTTGGTTACAGTTGATTGAGCCACATTCAACAATTTCGCCAACTTGGCGTGAGAGTAGTTTGGATTTTCGCCATGCACGCGCAATATTTTGATGCGTTGCTTCTCTCCTTGGACGACATTTTGATAACTGAAGTGCTAATCTCAAAATCAAAATAGTGGCATGATGCTATACGCACACATCTTCAATATGAGGGGTGTGCACAATTTTTAATGAACGATGAAAGGAAAATCGACTTAAACTTCAAGTTTAAGTCGACCAAATTTTGATCGAAAATTTGATATACTGCAACACCTCACGATCACATTGAATTTTTTCAAGCTAATTGATGTGTTGCATTTTTGCCCATGACCATTTTTTTCTCCAAGTTATGATCCATTACGACAAATGAAACAAAATCATGAGAAATTGAACTGCAACCTTTATTTTGGGTGTATAACTTGAACTTGCGGTGAAGTAGTCCTGAAAAAGTTGGAATCATCTGACAATGAGGTGAATCAGTCCTAGAAAGTTGTATTCATTTCAATAAGTGAACAATACCTGCAAAGCGGGAAATCATAAATCTGTACTGAATCTCTTGAAATAAAGTTAGCGAGTCCTGAAAAATTTAGAATCAACCCTTGAAAGTTTCAAATCATTTGCATATACCGTAAATCAGTCCTCGGAATTACTTGAATAGGAAGGACTCAACAAACATCAGTGTCGAATAGCCGCTTGTTCAAACAAATTTGTAGATGAAAAAGCTAAGCAACTTCTCTAAATTTATTTAAATAAACAGTTTTTCAGCATCGATGTTTGTTGGGGTAATCAGCTCAGAAAAGCTTAAAATCACTATACCATCACACTTGTAAAGTTTGGAGTCACATATGTAAACATGAGGAGGGTCAACCTTGAATCACTTGAAAACTAAGCTATTTAGTCCTCCAGAATTTGGAATCAGCCCTGATATGTCTAAACTTACATGAGTGAAATGCTTACTGTTAAATGAGCCTTCCGAATGCAAAATAGTGTTATCCCTTATGTGTTCGACATAAAAAAAACAATTTTAAATGTTCGACAGTGTACCCGGATTCCACCAAATCAAATTCAAATGATTGTAGCTCTGGCAATTTTTGATCGATTTCAATTCTTTAAGCATTGTTTGATTCAGAAACTCATTATATGTATCTGCATCTGATCTGTTACCCAGGGTTTCCTTCTAAATATGTACATGGCTTCTCGATACACCATGGAAGCTTATTCTGGAATGACCGACCCGAGGGCAACTTATCAGATAGCCACAAAACTTTGATATATATGGTACTGGAGATATTTCATGAATTTTGATACCCATATTGCAAGGTTTTTTTTGTAACTATATTCATGGCCACTAGAGGCCCCATGGAAATCTGTTCTGGAATAACCTTTCCAACGAAAAACCATCAGATGGCCATAAAACGTTGAGCTTTCTGGAGAAATTTCATGAATTTGGATATCTATATTGCCAGGGGGTTTCCTTCTGAATTTGTTCATGGCCACTATAGGTCCCATGTGAACCTGTTACAGAATGACCGTTCCGGGGAGAAGTCGGCATATGCTCTACAATAGAATAGAAATAGTTTGTAGGCGTTATTCTAAGGTTTCGACATCCGGGCTGCAAAATGGTGAGTCGACAAATGTGATGGAGCGTGCGTCCCCGCAACATAGCTCTGGTCCTCACAAGTACCTACCTCATGCTTCCACGGGTCAAGAGATGACAAAGACCGCCAGCTAAGGGTTGCGTACTTAGCTGGTAATGCAGCCTGGGCACTGTTGTCCTTCTGACATCAGCTAGATTGAGGAGGTGCGTGCCGAGCATCTTTCCACCAAGAAGGTGCGGCTCAAACAGCGGCTGAGTAAGAAACGATGTATCTCGTCAGCTATACCTTAGGAGGCAGTCCCACCAACGCAATATAGGCAGCGCGACCCCGGAAAGCTAGTATGCTGAAATCTTACGCTACCACGAAAAATGTAAGTATTCTTTATACGGTATATAATTTTGGATCCTCCATGGAATTTCCGAGTATTGTATGAAATTTTTATTTTTCCTTCATGGCAATAACTAGAAATTAGAAGAAAAATTAGTATTCTCCATTTAATTCCAACTACCTTTGCTTATCTTCGACAGATACGCGTATTTCGTCTACAATGTGCAGACTTCTTCAGTGTCTCGTACTAATAACTCGACTAAAAGACCTTGGCAATTATTGTCAGGCTTTTGGTTCAAATTCCAAAAGTTCATCCACAGGCAAAAGGAGCATAAACAAATCTTTCTAGCTTCTATGCTTCGATGAACGATAAAGTACAAATTATTACACTGTTTAACTCTACATGGAAGCGTTTGATACGGGAGGTCTACGCTTTCTTCCTTCCCTTGATTCAAAGTAGTAGAGCAATTCTAGATCTGTCTGGAATTGCTCTATTTCTTGGAATCCTCTCTGCGGCACATACTACGCAGTTGGCTTGGCCGATGACAAGAAAAATGATGTATTCAAGAAACCATCATTTTCCAGGATGCCTTCAAGAATTGGCTACGTTAGTGTGAGATTAGATTAGATTAGATTAGGTTATTCAAAGGTTTCGACATCCAACCCCGGAAATTCAATTTATATTCCCGAATATATTCGTACTAGACCACAGCCCAAAACCTCGAATTTTCGGGATCCAGATGAATTCAAACGGACATAACATATTATATTGTTAAACTTTCTGATTCCAGCAGTGCTTAAACAGTTGAAATTGGTCAATAATTGCCAGATTTACAATAATTTTAATATGGGGGGTTCGCGGGTACCCTGTCAAAGTCCTCCTCTTCGGCTCGCCTTGCTACTATACGAAATTTGTTTATACTGAAAGTTGCCCTCCAGCTTTCACTAAGATGTCACCGAATTTCAGTTTCCTTTGTTAAAATAAACTATAGAATTTCGTAATGCAAAACCTAAGAGGTACCCCTAGCGGCACACTTGTTGCAAATCAGTTCAATTTTCTTGTATGCAACTCAATTAAGTCACAATCAAGTTACTGCAACCTATTATGTCAGTTATTTGTTGCAGTAATGTGTTGCAAGAAAGTACTGCAGTTAAACTAAACTGCTTTACTGAAGGTTCGAACTTTCTACGTGGTTGGGATCAAGATCTATTTAATATTCAAAAATGTTCACAATTTTTGATGTAAATACTCAAAATTGATGTAAATACTTCAAAATTTCAAAAACTAATTTTGACCATTGCATGAAAAGGTAACACATGCAAACAAAATCGAAGTAATTTAAAATGCATCCCCTGTAAAAACAACTTTGTTTAGTTGGACTGAACCCTAACAATATGGGTGTCAATTCTTGGAATCGTTCCAGAAGAAAATTTCTTATCGTTATCGGTACATCCGATGACTTAGCTTCTGATTGACCAGTTTAGAGAAAGAAACTCGAGTCAGTAACTATAGTTACAGTTATGTTTGTTGGCAGTAGAATCCCGAACGGATAATCCAAAAGTGCTGGCTAAATTTTTTACAAGGGCGGCAGTTGATCAAGTTCTTGGAAGAGAGCTTGCAGTCGCGCCTGGACCTGTTCAGCTGAACGTGATACAGCCGCAAGCAACCCACAAAATGGCGCCTACAAAATTGGAGCCTACTCTGATCTGGCCAATTCGGAACCAAATGACCGGGTGGTCCAATAACAATGCAAACGTTCTTCTGGAATTACTTTTCGATGTGAGTCGATTCTTTTGACTAGTAGTGTATATCTAACATTACCATTTCCACCATTGTTGGGTAAACCACACAAAGGAGCCCATTGAAACAGACACGATTTTAATTCTGTTTGATGCAGTCTTTTAAATACACTTAAGAAAAAACAATGCTGTACTATGATGACTCCCTTTAGAACTTCGTTGAACTCAGAAATGAATGATCAGTTTTAACAGACGTTTAAAATTTACTCTCGTTCAACTGCAAGCCAAAGTAGCTCAGAGAATTATTATTAATTTTTACCAGACGCGGACAATTTTCCCTCGTCCAATTGCAAATCACTAGCCGGCGTCGGTGGTTTAGTGGTAAGCGTGACTGCTACTGGCACCCCAGTGGGTCTGGGTTCAATTCCAGTCGACGTCGCTGGTTTTTCTGAGGCGAAAAAATCTGGTCACGTCTTCCTTCGGAAGGGAAGTAAAGCCGTTAGGTAGGGTCCAGATGGTGGGTGGAGTCGTCTCCCTGGCGTCGGTGATTGTGTCACCATGTGAAGAAATAGGCCGACAGAAAATAAATAAATCAAAAAAAAAAAAAAAATGGCAAATCAAAGCAAGCAAAAACAATGAAATTATTTGCAAACTTTCATACAACAAAGCTGATATAAATTATACCTGGCATAAATCTACTTGAAATACCACATGAACTAATGCCAAATCTAGCATTCAATGTATGTGCGTTAGATTACGTAGTAAATTACACGTTTCTTTCTAATTGTAAATGTCTTAATAATACCTCAACTTTGAAGTAATTTGTCGAGCTCTGGGATGACTAGTTAACAATCTCCTAAAAAAATCAACCGCTCGACATCCAGCCAACACTGGGCAACTCATCATTCACGTCTCAGCATTGTCTTTACCGAAACCATTAAATTTATTTATATCCTCACTAAATGCAAACATCCGTCAACGTGGTCGCGAAAATGGATGAACCGCACCGGCATGCTGAAAATGGCGGTTATCTCACCGCCGTCGGTGAGTTCCGATGAGTTCAACAAACATCACAACAGGGGATTTGCGAGCTCGCACTTTTCCGCTGCATTGATGCGCTGCGTTTGCATTAACAGATTTTCCCACAAATTCCTTCACTAGTGCACATTTCAACTGCAGCCGTGGAATGTTTGTCTCGATTGGGTGCGCCCCGAAAAATCCAAACCGTTTATTTATTCAACGGATTTCTCAAAATTTAATACCGTGGCAAAAGATCAATTACGAAAGGTGAAAAATTTTGCGCTGAAAAAATAAAACAAACCTCTGTCTGACGCGGTGGGACTGCTTATTTTGCCCTGGTGAGTTGGCGCTGGATTGCTCTTTGTGTATCACACAAGTTACCTCTGTTTCACGGATCGTTGAAGAACGGATAACGTTATTTCAAATATTTGCACTGCCCAGATGCGCCAGAAATAGTCAAAATATCTGGGACTGATTTTTGGGCTTCCCTCTCTCGTGCCCCGCTGCCTGTATTGACGAGCCCAGAGCCCGGTGACGCGGTAATGGTGGCGGTGGGAGGATCGAGCGGATTTTTCGATGCCGTGTTTATGAATGACCAGCGTTTTTTTAAATTATCCGTGTAAACTATTTCAGGCATTTTACAACTACGACACATCTCGTATGCGATTGCTATGTACCCCTGCCTATTCGAAGTCGGTCGGTCAACGGTGATGATAGCGTGCCGGTAATCACCATCATCGCATCAAACGGCGGTAACCGCGCGCAGAATGCGGGCAGAGACAGACACTTGCCCCACTACCGGGATGAACAAGCAGGAAAAGCAGGCGGTGTCATCATAACCATTATCTGGTAATAATAACGTCGCTGGACTTTCAGGGCAATTTTACTGAATTGCGGGACACTTCGGACAGACAGTAGGTGATGGTTTAAATTTTAAGCCAGTTGAGTCAACGGATAGATTGAATTAGATTGAATTTATGATGCTGCTTTTGAGAACGGATGGTCAATGTTGAAGTTTCTGGGATGAACAGCGTAGTTTATGCAAATTATTAAACTCCGATAGTAAGGGTTATTTTTCCTAACAATATTCAAAACTTTCATACTTGGTTTGTTTGAATTTTGATATTGGGTAGCGAATCACTACAATAATTCTTCATATGTATCTAGCAGTCTAAACGGTATTAAATCAACTAAATGTTCGTTTCTTTGGTTTGATAGCTTCAACATGATATTTTCCAAGTGTGAAATGTATTATGTTTTTTTTACCCCGTGTGAATAAAAATACACGGAACAGCCCAATGGGAGTTGAACAAAATGTTCACGTAGAATTACCAATATTTGTAGTATTACGCTTTTAGCCCCAATAAGAAATGTATCGAAAATAAGCTTTCCACGTACATTTACGTTTTACGCATGTATTTGTGATGGCTTCAATATGTTCATCATAGCATGCTGTGCATTTTCAATGTCATCTCGTTTGTTTACTTGTTTTGCACGGTTTGATTTCTTCGTTTTCAAAGTCGCGCATTGAAGAAGACGTGAAAAATTAAGGTTTTATTTATGACTACGTGAAAAAGGGTGTAACTACGCGACAATTGGTGAAGCGCTTTGGAATTCATCACGCGTGTGTAAAATCCATCATAACCAAGTTTAGGGAACACTGTTCTTTGGATAAACTGCCAGGAAGAGTCAGAAAACCCGGATCTGCAAACCTTAAACTGGATCAGAAAGTGGTAGCTCGAATTCGGAAGAACAAATCAATGTCGAAACGTGATTTGTCCAATAAAGCGGGAAACAGCGTCGGAATGATTCATCGTAATAGAAACGGAATAACGGCTGATACCACAAAAAACCGAAGATAAGCAAACAAGTGCGAACCAGACGGACACTAAACAGCAACGGACCGGAAAATATATTCGCAAGCTTTGTAGCGACCGGATGCTTGTATTTTAATGCATGACAACACCTATGTCAACAGAGGATTTAAACACACTTCCAGGTGCACAATATAACAGTGCCGTCGAATGGGGAGGATGTAAACGATGCAGACTGGTCAATTAAGTGAAGGTGGTCAAAAAAATTTTGTTATAGCAGCTATATTTTCCTATGGTGTGATGAAGCTACATTTCACACAACCGGAACAATCAATGGAAATCTATCTGATCTAATTTTCTTGCAGAAGGTTTGTACCTTTCTTTATATCAAACATAGTACTCCTCTGTTATGGCCAGATTTAGCGTCGGTGCATTACGCCAAAACAACTCTCAATTGACTCACGGAAATTCAGTTGAGAAAGACATCAATCCGCCAGATATCCCTCAGCTTCAGCCCATCAAAAAGAAATTTGGGCTTAGAAGTTCAAAAACGTGATAAAACACTTGTCACAGAACTTGATGAAAAGTGTTTGATCCAAAATTAATTTCATCCGGTCTTCACAATGTTCAAGTTTATTTTTTTTTTAATAATCATTTATTTGTACAGGCTCAATCGAATTAACTTTGCAAATAAATCATTGAAGTTTAATCGTATCATTTTGTTATATGATTTGAAAAAAATATTGAATAACTAACATCGGAAGTCATGAACTTTATTTTTATGGTTTCTTCATTGATATAATGACATTGGATTTCGTTCAGATGAGGAAAAATGTAAATCTTCTTTTTTAAAGGTTGCTGGTGGCACTCTGAACAGAGTAAAACCCTCTAAATCAGGCATTTGGTGATATCGTTGCGTTCATTCTTTCGAAACATTTTGCCATGTCGCCCAAGAAGTCGCTGTTGCAAATGACTCGGAAGGAGCCAAGTTTGCAAATTTTTAATCCTTTCGTCGGTTTTTTTAATTGTGTTTTTGTTATTTTGTTAGTCAATGTTACGTTTACAAGTTTAACAAGGCGTTTCGTAGTTTCAGTCTTTTGTAGTTTTTTTCTGTAAGTGTGTAATTTATGTGCTCTGAGAGTCTTCCGAAGCAGTCTTCTTGAACTAAATTTGTAAGTTATTGAATTTCACCAGCCATTGTGAGGCGCGTTTTAGCTGCCTCAAAAGGTGTTATATTTTAAAGTTTGCTTTCCTTTTCTCTCTGTTGTGTTTGATGTTTTTGTCATTTTGTTATTTAGTCTGTCAATGTAACGTTTACAAGTTTAGTAAGGCGTTATTGTCATCTTCGTAATATCTTTAGTCTTTTGTAGTTAAGTTTGTTTGTATGTCGTTTATGGAGATTTTCATTATTATCGTACAGGTTTTGGTCGAAGGGTCTCAGATTGTTACGAAACTTAGTGCACACGTAGTTAGCTGTTCATGTCCAAATATTTAAAAAAAATCATGGTTGCCAGTTTGTCTGGAAAACGCCAATTGAAGTTTTCCGATTTTCCCTAACATCACGTACTTAAAAAATCATAACTCGAGAATGAATCATCGGAGAATAATTTTTTTCCAAACTGTAATGAAATTTTCTCAAAAATTTAGAAAAAATATAATTTTAAAATAAATTTTTTAAAGTAAAGCAGAAAAACCATTTTTGGAATTATGGGAAATTTCACATTAAACAATTTAATTTTTTGATGGGACTCATGAGAGAGAAGTTTGCTTCAAAGGGATTTAGGAGGTCATTGGGTCTCTTTATGTTATTTGATTAGTTAGTCAATGTTACGTTTATGAGGGCATTTCGAACTTTTTCAG
The DNA here is from genome assembly GCA_034211315.2 of Aedes japonicus. Taxonomy (NCBI): domain Eukaryota; kingdom Metazoa; phylum Arthropoda; class Insecta; order Diptera; family Culicidae; genus Aedes; species Aedes japonicus. The sequence goes on along the minus strand of JASCZW010000981.1, from coordinate 14,392 downwards.
TCGTTTATAATTTAGTTAATTGATGTCTAGTTTATACGTGCTCTGAAAATCATCGATGAATACCTCGTTTTACCTTGTTTAATTCACGTCTCAATTCACCTTAGTCAGTTCTTGTCTTTTGCGTTATTCAGTTGAATTCTATAGTCATTGTACGTATATGTGCAGCCCAAGAATAATTATTTAAGTAGTGGTCAGCTATAAGAATCCCTTTTCGGTGGCAAAGTTATGCTTTATCATGGCTATTCCCTATCTATTACTATAAAATTATTGAGAATGAAGTCGTTATAGGATTGTTTGTATAACATTGTTTTATTATGTGGTTTTGTTATTATCTTTGAAGTGAGACATATCAAAATAAGACTGGCACCATGTTCCTAGTTTTAATAATCTACTCAGTGAATCCAACAGTCGATACCTTACGAATATCTATAATCTTGAACACATTGGATCACATCTGTAAAATTAGTGTATCAATGCCAGATATGTGACGTTACATTAAATAAAATTAGTCAACATGTGGTACCACCAGAACAGGATATGTGTTTGGTTGCCAATTCAGTGCTGATGACTTATGCCCGACCATCGCGACTAGATCGAATATCCGAAGGGAGAGATAAGTCTATAGAAGTATTTCGTGCCTTCTCTCTACTTAACGGTTCTATGGCTTTCCAAGCTCATCTTTTCATACAAACTTGGTCCCATCATATCGGCTGAAAAGTTCCCGGTCTGACACCCAGGGGCGCAAGTAAAGAAAAAATGAATACTTTTTTTTTGAAACTATCAACCTTCAAAAGATAGCTGTCAAAATTTCTCGGCATTCCGATTGTAAAAAAGAATTTTGCGTGTTAATTAAACATTGGTTTTTTATTGTCCCTTCGATTTTATCTCAGTGTTGCTAACGCTTTTCGTTTGGATCGTGAATTCTCCGATAGGGCATCAGAGGTATCTCTTTTGTGTCAAATGCTTCATAACCAAAAAGGTGATATAATTCTACACTATTTGAACGTAAGAACATAAAACTGGCACGAGGAAAACGGAAACACGTGTGAAAAGTGATAAAATGATTTTTGATTCGGAAAATTGGATTGAAAGTGTTGGGCCTTTCCGGTGTTGATAGGCATTTTCAACTGGTTGTTGGGCGGTTGGCAGTTGGAATTATTTTGAAATCACTGCGACACCATTTGTTAGTTGGGTTGACGACAAGCTAGTCCTGGTAGATCGTGGTTTTAGTCATCGGCATCTATACTAGCCTAGAATTTCCGGGGATTGTATAGTGAGTCGAAGAATGCCAACGCATATGTTAAGCATGGTCTGTCCTGTTTTGGAGTACATTCAGAAGAAAAGTACATCATGGTATAAAGAGTGTAAAATGTCGCTGATTCAGTTGATCCTTATGTGCCGGGTGCGAACTTATCTAATTATGTTGAGTATTTTTTTTATTTTCAAGCAATCACATTGAGTTATAAAGAAAAAATATATTTTCCTGAATTGTTGTAGGCTTCATTTGAGGAGTTGTCTGGGTTGAGAACCTTAAGCTATGAAGTTATTACTAGGAAACTGTGAACTAGGAATTGTGCTTCGTAACAAATTTCGATCCCGTAAGCAGGGACCGAGTGAGTCTGGGGAAAATTTTAATTTGAGAATTTTGAGATAACGCTATTAGAGGTCAATTGGTGTATGGAGTATTCTATAAGGATGTGCAGCATTGAATTTAATATGAGAATAATTTAAATTTAAGAACAGCTGAAAAGATCATTAAAAATAAAAAAGTGACTACATCTAACGCGCAAATGATTAGTGATGAAAGGAACGTTAATTTGTTAAAAAACAGATTATGCAGGCGGTCACTTGGTGGGGAGCATAGGTATTATGGAAATCGCAGACGTGGCAGACAATTTTAAAGAAGGAACCTGAGATATTTATTTTGAGAATTTTGTTCATGAGAAAGCTGTTTTCTAAATGGGTGCCGCGTTTACTCACCCGGAAACCCGGATTAATAACTACGCTCCAGAGTCGGCAGGCAGCTGAGTAGACAGCAGCCAGTGAACCTCGTCCAAGCGGTCAAAATCGCAACAATCAGCTGGAAAAGTTATGGTGTCCGATTTTTGGAATACGTATGGAATTTTGTTCATTGATTACCTTGAAAAAGACCAGACCATCAATAACGATCGCTACATGGGTCAATTTGTTCGATTGAACAAAGAAATCTAAAAAATTGTCCCCATATGCAAAAGAAAACAGTGCTTTTCCACCAATCCAACGCATCGTGTCACAAGTTGATGGCTATCAGGCCCTACTAAAGACTGTATTCGATGAAATTTGGACACACGCAATCGTTCGTAACTTTTTAGCGTGTGGGTAAAAATTATTGAAATTTTGCGCCGATAAATTTTGGGCACTCACTTCGAAAACCCAAACGCTTCTCATCGATGAATCGGAAAACAGCTCGGAATCGCACATTCAACCGTATTTCATGTGATCAAAACGTTCAAGGACCGTAAGACAACCAAGCGAAAAAATGGTAGTGGCAAAAAACGTGGCACATCAAATCCGGAGGAGGCCAGAAGAAGAAACTGTCGAAATTCGCCAAAAAATTCCTTGTCTGGCAAGCGATCTGCGGATGTGGCAAAATGAGTCAGCCCTTCATCATCTCTGGGACCGTCAACGGACAAATCTACAAGGACGAATGCCTCCAAAAACGACTTCTGCCCTTCTTGAGATCTCACGATGGCTCGACACTGTTTTGGCCGGATTTGGCATCTTGCCACTATGTCCGGCCCGTCTTAGACTGGTACAAAGATAATAATGTAGTTTTTGTACCAAAAGACGTCAACACTCTGGAACTTCGCCCAATTGAAAAATGCGACCTGCAATTGTTCATCAAGGTTGTAGTTAAAAATGGTCTGCAAATGTTCCATACAACATTTTACAATTTTTTACTTATGTGTGTGTGTGTCCAATCTAACACCCATCGATCGGCAATGGTATTATGGAAGAAATCTGTTTACAACAATCAAGTGACCGTTGGCAGCATATTTAATCCGGGAGCTAGAAAGTGCAGCTCCAGCAATCCATTTTAGAATGTCTGGAGGGTCACGCCCATTCCAAGGTTACTTCAACATACAATAAGCCCTGCATGAAAACATTACCGATATCATTTGAGGGCTGCACTGCAACACACTTTCAGATTTGGAAATATAAAACCTCCAAACCAGGCACGTATTTAGTATTATTTGAAAATAAGTTTATTGTAGTATAGTTATAATCAGATAGATCTCACCCATGGCCGCCTTCTTAATAACATTATCTTGTTCAATAGTAAATTTAAAAAAAATCGGCGGTGATTCGTTATTAATTTCATGCACTTGCGATAAAATAAGGTAAAATTAACGTTGCTAAGCCGTCCGTTAGATATGCAACCTGCATTACAACGTTCTGTACACCACGTGGTGAATGCATATGCCAGCCTTCCACATCGTGATGTGCGTTGTTTCTGTTTGCTGCTTCTGACCAGCAAATGGCCGTTCTCTACATTGCACTAGTCTTTTTTTTAACTCCACACTCTGCCAATAACCCAAATCCCCGCTATGCGAAGACTCTATATTCTAAAAGGAACTGCTCATAGTCATCGATTCACTCGTAACACAGCGAAAAAACACTTACTTGATTATTTATGCCGGGTGTCACAATACTACCACTAATAAAAACACGATAAGCTGATGTAGCTCTTCTTCGGGTACGAGGGATAAGTACAGAAAACAAACAAATAACGAAATGCTACCGACACTCACACATTTCGAGAGAATTGATTATATTCACTACGGCTACACAATGCACGCGAGAATTTTATGACTTCACTGTTAGTTTATTCAAATTACAAATTATTGCTTGATTTTTCGCCAAAAACAACGCTTTTTTTTCAAATTTTTGAACTAATCGAAATAGATCAAGGCTGCTGTAGAGATTTAAAAATAGTGATTCATGTCAATACATCTCTATACACAGACGGTTTCTTATCTCCTTCGGACGAACGATAAATGCCGACAGGGATAAAAATAATGCTAAAGTTTTGGCCGATTGATTATTTGCAGCTGATAGCTGATGACGCAAATTGAGATCTTACTCTGAACGGGAAATGCAATTGAATTTGAATTTACTCTAAAATTCCAACCGTTGGATATCAGACAATGACGAAAGTCAGTGACCCATTGACATCAAAATTGACAACTTTATGAACCTGAGTACCGAATCACACAAAGTAATCTCATATTTGTCCGACGAAATCTTTCAAACAGAATAAGCCACTGACAATTACCAGCACGCAACCTGGTCAAGTACATACAGGGGTCGCGTTTCGGTTTGTTTTGACAATACCTAAAATCATAAATTGAGCCAAAGTTAATAAATCTCGGCTGTAGATTTGCCTGCTCCAGGACAAAAACTTTTAACGACACCGGGCAAACAAATTTAAATTCATTTCATTTCTATCTTATTGTTATTTTCTGTTTGAAAATATGCTACAAAAATGCGCACCAGGTAGAGTACTGTCCGACGGTGCCACATGGATGGACCCGACGATGACGAAGACGAGAATGCGATGGCGGTAGATTGAGCTGAGACAAGGGAAAATATTTCCCGCCATCAAACCTTGAAACCGAAAAATAAACGCTTTTGACCCGTGAGTAATTCGAATAGTTGGAAGTGATACGTTGGTTTCGACTTTCGAGACTACTTGGTGGCTGCTTCACGGAAAATGATCCCCAATCGAATGCTATCATCGTCCGGCTCGAAGTTCCACGCAAACGCGTGCAAATGTGTTTATTTTACAAAACATAAAATAGCACCACAAGCAGATGCTATTTCACTATAAATTAAAATTAAATTGTTCCGTTAGGCACGGCGCGTCAAAAATTTTCTATTTCAATGCGGAGAATTCAGCTCGGCGGAGCAACTGTCAAGGGAGACGAAGAAATGTGAAACGCAAATTCTCGAAATCTCGACCGGAAAGAACTCATCTGTTTTGGCGAATACCGCGCAAGAGTTTATCTGTTTCAATTTGGCCTTTAAAATTCGAAATATAGTATATGCGACGAATACCCTAAGCACGCTTTTTATGATTTGTTTTGAAAAAAAATTTAGGGTTAATAATAATGAAAATAAATATATTTTTATATAAACACAAAGGATTCAAATTAATATTTCTAATAAAGTCTTCTACCACTCGTTGCCCAAAAGTCATCGAACGATCATCGGGCACAACATAATAAATTTAATCAGCTACCAATTTAACGCTTCAAATTGCTTTTCAAGCTCCTGGCAACGGAAAACCGTTTTGCCAAAGAATCGACTCAAAAAAGAAAATTCCTTTCTTCCATTATTAATTGGACTCTACGGAAAGGAAGCTCTTTCGTCCGTCTTAAGATATGAACGAGCAAACGGGCGGGCTAATAAGCGGCATGTAGGTTGATGTTTTCGACTTTTAAATTTCTTGCGGATTCTTCGAAACACTCTTCTCTCCAGGGCGAATGTGGAAAATCAACTCTTTCAGCGCGCAATTACTCCGTAAGTGATGCAGAACTTGAGAGAAGGACGAACAAGACGTGCAGTTTTGTTTGGGCATAGAATCTACCAGAAGCCCAGTGGGTTCGACGTTTTCGTAGCCTCCCACCGCAATTTCATGAAGCTGTTTTTCTAAAAAATGTGTGGAGTTGATAGACGTTAAGAGAGGCGCTCGGCACCTTTAGAAAATCATTTAGGAAATTTATTCAATTTAGAGTTTCGTTTAGGTTTTCAATTTGTGTCCAGTCTCTGAGATCCCAAACAATCATTTGATTAATCTATATAATTTTAATTTAGCGTGTATCTGAATGGAAAATAAATTTATAGGAAACCGAATACAGAAGAAATAACTTTTGGAAATTGAACACAGCAAGGAGTCCAATTTCTCACTAACCTATCTTATGCTGGTCTAACGTCCTATTAAGACCACACCTGCGTCACGATATTTCTCCATAAACTCGGTTGAGGTTGCTTGTCTCCAGTTCCTCAAATGCCCCAAACTTCCACGGGCTTGCTCCTCTTGGTTTAACCACCCAGCTCGCTGCGATCCTTAAGTCTTGTACCGGTCGGATTCGAGGCAAACACCATTTTTGCCCGGGGTTGTTGTCCGTACAGCATGTAATATCCGCCCATTGTATCCTTCCAGCTTTAGCGACTTTCTGGATTCTGTGTTCGCCATAGAGCTGCACCAGCTCGTGGCTCATCCTTCTCAGCCATACCGTTTTCCTGCGACCGCCGAAGCTGTTCATAAGCACGCGTCGTTCTAAAACTCAAGTGCTTGTCGGTCCTCTTAAGTATTGTCCACGTTTCATGCCCGTAGAGAACTACACTTGGTGTACTGATCAGCTACACCTGGTATGTTCTGCCAACAATGTCCACGTCGTCAGCAAACAGATGAACTGACGGATTTATTGAAAATCGTACCCCGCATGTTAAAGTCCGCACGTTTATAACACCTTCTAGCGCAATGTTGAACGGGAGGCAAGAAAGACCATCGCCTTGTCTAAGTCCTTTGCGTGTTTCAAACGAATCCGATAACGCGCCCAATATCGCCCACGTAACGCTGTACACGGTTGTCGTAGCCTTGATTATTCTGGTCAGTTTTGGAAAAACGTTCTCGTCCATAATCTTCGCAAGCTCTTCACGATCAATAGTATCGTATGCGGCCTTGAGATCGATGAATAGTTGGTGTGTACGGACTTGATATTCGCGATACTTTTGGAGATCTGCCGCCTTTACGTAAATAATTGGGCGATTGTCGATCGATCGAAGATAATCTGGGACAGCACTTTGTAGGCCACGTTCAGAATAGTGATCTCTCGATAGTTCTCACATTCTAACTTTGTAACATTCTAACTCACTAACATTTGTATATTAGCCATATAACTCCTTCTTTCCACTCCTCCGGTAGCTGTTCTGTATCCCAGATCCTAACTATCAGTCGTTGCAGACAAGTTGCCTACTTGTTATACTTAAGCTGTTTGTTAGCATCCTTAACTTCACTTATCGTGGGAGTTGGCACGTTACCCTCGTCCACCATACCGATGAAGTCATTCCTCCTGTTGTCTTGGTATTCCTCCTCTGCGGAATTCATGTTTTCATCGTAGTGCTGCTTCCACCTTTCAATCATCCCACGTTCATCCGTCAAGATACCTCCATCTTTATTCCGACACATTTCGGCTAGCGGCACGATGCCTTTACGGGAGCCGTTGAGCTTCTTGTAGAACTGACGCGTATCTTGAGAACGATACAGCTGTTTCATTTCTTCGCACTCCAACTCTTTCAGGTGACGCTTCTTATCCCGGAAGAGATGTCTTCGCTTCTGTCTGTATCGCTCCACATTTTGACGAGTTGCTTGCTGCTGCATCAACGCAGGCACTGCAGTTCTTCCCATCTAGAACCGTTTGACAGTCATCATCCTACCAATAGTTCCTTCGATTTCTTTCATCAAACCCTACGACCCCTTCTGCTGCGTTGTCGATGGCTGCTTTGACGGCACTCCTCAAGAGGGGCATCGATTAGCGCCGGTATCGAATGTTGTTCATAACGCAAAGTCTTGGGCGCACTTTGACCGTTATCAGACAGTGGTCTGAGCCGATGTTGGCGCCGCCATGGGTCCTGGCGTCGATAATAACTAAGAAGTGTCTTCCATCAATCAAAACGTGGTCGATTTGCGATTCGGTCTGTTGTGGTGATTTCCAGGTGTACCGATGTGGGAATGACGACTATGCTGGAAGAAGGTACTCCGTATGACCATGTTCTTGGAAGCGACGGAATCGATGAGTCTGAGGCCGTTTTCGTTCGTAAGCTGGTGAGCGCTGAACTTTCCTATAACCGAATTCCTCTTCCTGGCTGACCTGAGCATTGAGATCTCGTATGAAGACTTTGACGTAGTGGTTTGGGCAGCTGTTGTACTCCCGTTAAAGTTGAGCGTAAAAGGAGTCCTTATCGTCATCGTCACTTCTCAGTTGAGGGCTGAGCCCGTTGATAATGCTGACATTGAAGAAACGGCCTTTGATTCTCAACTTGCACATTCTGTTGTCGATTAGCCACCAACCAATCACGCGCTTTTGCATTTCGCCCATCACGATAAGGTAGATCACGGTAGATGATATAACAATCCCTATTTGTATGCACCATCGATTTTTTCCAGCAAACCTCTTGAAGTGCTTCAATGTCGAACTTGCGGACTCTGAGTAAGTCGGAAAGAATGCGGATACTGAGAAATTGAGGGACTTTCAATTCCATGTTCCGAGTTTCCAACTGTTAGTTATTGTTTGTTGCCTGAGTTTATGCCGATCGTTCCGGTTCGTATTCGTGAATCCCACGCTGGCACGAGGACGATGATTGGCCACCCCTAACATGTAGAACAGACGCCGTTTTAGTCTGTGCTGACAAGGAGAACACACCAACACCAACCTGAGCGGTGAAGGCCTGAACTTTTACCCTTATGGTCGGGTGACTCGCTTTGACAGTGCTAGTGTCGGATATTCGTGGGATTTTGGAAAAAACTCAACAGAGTCCAGCAACTGCTAAGCCCCCCAATATCCTAGGCAGCCCCGCTGCCTGACCGTTAATTCTCATTTAACTTCCATATCTGGAGGCAGTGCATGATCCGCAACCGATGACTCGCCGGGTGGATTGCAGCTCAGCTCCGACAGTCTCCACCTACTGAACGGATTGCCCGGCGCGGGCCAGCAATTTCTTGAGATGTGCTAGGTCGTCCAAACTGTCCTGGAGTTTAAAACTTAAGATGTAACAGTTGTAACAGTAGCTTTATCCACTATAGAATGTTATTATATGTTTCCAAACATTTTCAATGAATATTCTGGAAGACCTACAGACATTTTGCGATAATCTTGTGTGTTCTATGCCAAATAAACTAACTTAACTTTGCATAGCCCATAAAGCTACTTTAACAATTGTACACCTTAAGTTTTGGAGGAAAGTTTTAATGGCCTGAACCTCAAAACATTATCCTATGATGTCTATGTACGTTTCAGAATAATCATTGAATATGTTTGAAAATCTATGGAGCTTTGTAAAGCTCAAAAGGCTACGGTTACTTCTGTACAACTTTAGTTCTGAACTCAAGGTCAGTTTTTAAGAACTTAAACATGCCAAGATACTCTGATGATGACTGGTGACTTTACAGAAGATTCACTAAATGTGTTTGACTAAGGTCTGTATCCACATTAATCCGGACACCTTCAAATCATTGTAACTTTTGAAATATTGCACGTAGGAATTAAAAATTTCACTGTGGTATAGCTGAGAGTCTATGATGAAAAAAAATATGATTGATGTTTACATTTCATGGTTAGTATTCAAGATGGCGACGAAAGAAAAACAAGTGCGCGAGCGAATTTTGTACGGGCGTACGGCAAATCCTGACTTGTCAATACGAGACCTTGCAAGAACATTGGATTTTCCTAAATCCACTGTTCACGATGTGTTCAAATCATTTTCGGAACGTTTGACGGTGGAGAGGAAACCGAGAAGTGGTAAAAACATTGGACGCGGATTCTGTCATGAACCGAAAGGTGAAAAGGATATTAACGAAAAACCCAAATCTCTCCATTCGAACGGTGGCTCGTAATATAGGGATGTCGCCTGGTTTTGTCCAAAAATCAAAACAACGTTTGGGACTTAAGTCGTAAAAAGTAAAAACAGTTCCAAATCGCAACGACAAACATAACTTGGCAGCAAAATCACGGGCTCGACGTTTGTACTGCCGAAATTTGCATGCGTTGTTATGGACGATAAAACTTATGTCCTGGAGGATTTCAAGTAGCTTGCAAGGCTGGCTTTTTATTCTGCTATCGCCAGAAATGCTACAGTTGAGCATTTCAGAACGAAGAAGACATCGAAATGTCCCAAAAAATACCTTGTGTGGCAAGCAATTTGCACGTGTGGCAAAAAGAGTAAATCTTTCGTCACTACAGGCACAATCAACAAGGAGATCTATCAGAAAGAGTGTCTGCAGAAGCGATTGCTACCCTTCATCAAAAGTCACAAAGAAAAACTTTTGTTCTGGCCCGATTTGGCATCATGCCACTATGCTAAAACTGTGATGGAGTGGTATCAAGCAAATCAAGTGAACATTGTACCAAAAACCTCAAACCCGCCAAATTGCCCAGAGCTACGACCAATTGAGAGATATTGGGCTCTGATGAAACGAAAGCTTTCTAGAAAGAAGCAAGGAATCAAAGACGTCAAACACTTCCAGCTAATTTGGACAAAGACGGCTTCTACGTAATGGGCGGAGTTAAGCGCAAAGTTCGAAAATGTTATGCAAATACCGAATAACTATGTTTTATCTTCGCGTATTGTTAAAATACATCCCATCAATCTGAAATAAACAACTACGACGGAAATATAATGCGAAATTTATGTTTCATTCATGTTTTAAGGTGTCCGGATTATTGCGGATACAGACCTTACATATGGTCAAGTTTTATAGGTTATACAGCTACTTCTACGACTGTAGATCCTCACTTCTGAATTCAATGGCAGTTTTGGTTACCTGGTAACATTCCAAGATATCTCATTATATCTGTTCTCCTTTCAAAAGACTCAGTATATATTGTTACTTCGTTTTGTCCAGTAGGCTACAATTAGACTGGTAGATTTTTAGTTTTGAACTGCAGGATTGTTTGAATAACCTAGAACATCCGAAGATTATCTCATAATGTCTGTTGTTCTTCCAAGATATTCAGTGAATATGTTTCAATACACATCTTAGCTTTGCATAACCCAGAACGCTTTTGTCACAACTGTAGGTTCTACGTTCTGATCTCGAGGATAGTTTGAATGACCTAGCAGATGTCATATTTCTTTATAATGTTTTTTAATCCCTAAGAATATTAACTGAATATGTTTGAATATTTATTGTAACTTTGTATTGTCTTAAGATTTATGTTACAATTTTAAATCTTTAGTTCTGAACGCCAGGACAGTTTGAATGCAATGTACCATCTCAAGATTATCTTCTAGTGTATTTCTACGTTCGCAAATATTCACTAAATATGCTTGTTTATTTTTATTAGCCTGTAACTACCGTAGATTTCAAGTTCTAAACCACAGGACCTGGATTACCCAGAGGATCAAAAGGTTATAAAATAATGATTGTTGACTTATCATTATTATTATTTGATTGAATATATATAGTAACTTTGTGTAGCCCAAACAGCTACTATAACAACTGTATATCCTATGTATTGAGCTTAAGGACAGTTTGGATGACCTAGAATATCCCAAGATTCTCGCATTATGTCTGTTGACCTTCCACACTAATTAATGAATATCGTTGAATACGTACTGTCCCTGTGCATACTCCAAAACCTACTGTTACAACTGTACATATTATGTTCTGAACTCAAGGACAGTTTGGATAGTCTAGATTATCCCAGTTTATCTCATAATGTTTTCTTTTACATTCGAAAATATTCACTGAATATGGTGGCATACGTAGCGAAACTGTGTATAGCCCAAAAAGCTATAGCTACTGTAGATCTGAAGTTCTGAACCCAAGGACAGTTTGGATGACCATCACCAACATCATCTCATTATATCAAATAATGACTGTTGTTACAAAAGGTTCGTTTAATGTGTTTGAATACATATCGTAGCCTTCTGTAGTTCTAAAAGCTACTGTTACAACTGTAGATCTAACGTTCTGAACCCAAATACGTATAGATAACCTAGAACATCTCAGAAAAATACAAAAATAGTTAACGATTATCAACGAGAGTTTAATAATACGTATGCATGTGTACATATTCTAAAACAACGTTTTGCACCATTAAAAAGGCATTTATTTTTTCTTCGTATTCAGGATGTTCTAGGTCGTCAAGTAGGCCTTCATATTTTTTATGTATTTTCCAGAAAGTTGAATGTTAAACAAATTATCTTAAAATAATGTACACTTTTATTCAGTCCGTTGATTCATTCAGTCATTTTTCATTTGGGGTCATATATGAGCGCTTAGGACTGAAGAAGTTAATATACTTTTTAAGACAAGGCTTAAGATTAATGAATTCTTCAAAGGTGACTGGCCCAAAATCTGTTCTCTATTGAAATTGACGCGTAGAAAAATTTCTGATCAAGTGGTGTAAAGTTTTTGAAAATTTCTTGAGAAACGAGTGAGATATCAACGCTCAAAATCTGACCACTTTTCGTGACGGTCGCAGAGCAATTTTTTTTAAATTGTACTCCAGTATAGAAAACAAAGACTGTTTTGAATCAGAATATTAAATGAATTAGAAAACATCGCCAACTTACTAGAAAATACTCTTTGAATTATGAAGTTTTTCTACATTTCCCTTGTAGGTTTCTGCAGTTGATTATTATTATTTTTCTGCAGTTTCGAAACAATTTTCGTGAAGATCGTTGTTAATGTTTAAAATGAATGCCCTGAATTTGCAAGTTTATCATATCATTTTTTAACTAAACAGATTACATATTTACGAAGTTTTTGAAAAAAAAATGGATTAAGGCCTGCACTCGAAAGAAATGCACCATTTCTTTTATCCGTGGGTAACTTTTTTGTCCGTGAGTAAAATTGGGAAAAGCTGTGTATAACTAGTTTGTAGTGAAGCGTTTACATTTGCAAAATTTCATAACAATCGCTTTCATTGGGAAAAACTGGGTATAACTAGTTTGTAGTGAAGCGTTTACATTTGCAAAATTTCATAACAATCGCTTTCATTGGGAAAAACTGGGTATAACTAGTTTGTAGTGAAGCGTTTACATTCGCAAAATTTCATAACAATCGGTTCAGTGGTTATTGAGATGTCATCAAAACAAGAAGAAAATCGCCGGAGAATTTTACGCGCCGTCATGGAAAATCCGGCTGCAACCATGAGATGGATCGGAAGACAACTGGGAATCTCTCATACAACTGTGTTTCGGGTGGTCAAATCGTTTAAGGAATCCCAGGCGACCGAGCGGCGGGCTGGAAGTGGTAGAAAATCGAAGATAAATAGTTGACCCTGTGAAGGCCCGGAAGGTGTTGGATTATTTCAAGTGTAATCCGAACCTTTCGGTTCGCAACGCGGCTCTGAAGGCAAAGTGTTCCGCCTGGTTCGTTCAGCAAACCATGAAACGAGCTGGGCTTCGTGTCGACTAGGCACCGAACCGGCGTGATCAACAAAACACGGCGGCCAAATCCCGCGCAAGGAAGCTGTACCGAGAGTGGTTAACGAAACCGTTGTCAAGGCAGACGCAAAGCAGATACCGGGGCTGGAGTTCCACGTAGGCAAATCACGGTTTGATGTTCCGGAAGACATAAAGAAGAAGAAAGTGGACAAATTCGCCGAAAAATATTTGCTCTGGCAGGCCATATGCCAATGTGGTAAACTGAGTATACCGTACATCACAACGGGTACCATCAACAGCGAAATTTACCACACCGAGTGCCTCCAGAAGCGTCTGTTGCCCTTCCTGCGGTCCCACGGAGGCGAGACATTATTTTGGCCAGACCTTGTATCATGCCATTACGCGCGATTGACGTTGGACGTTTGGACGTTGTACCAAAAACCGCCAACCCCCCAAATTCACCAGAGATTCGACCGGTGGAAAGATTCTGGGCCATACGTGTAAAAGAACGAGCTGGAGTTGAAGAAAGAATGGATGAAAATGACCAAAAAGGTCGGCTCCACCATTGCACAACATGTAATGAGGGGTCTTAAGGGAAAGGTGCGGACTTTCAGCGATAGAAAGGAAATTGAATAAAGTAATTATGCCAAAACATAATCCATGTGTATTAAATCATTCCCTGATAGTTTCAATAAAATCCGACCTAAAATAAATTTTTGACGAACACTTTTGTCTGGTGCATTTTTTTCGAGTACAGGCCTTAAACGTGATTCTAACTGACTGTAGGAATAATCAAGGTTATTCAAAATGCCCTAAAATTGTGTAAAGAATATTGAAAATTTAACAGAATCCCCATGAAAATGAGGTCGTTAAAATTCGTTGCTTAAAACAATCCCCAACATAACCTCACCTCATTTTGACAACAACCCCCCTCCCACCACGGTGCACCATCTTCATGTACGTGTAGCTTCATACGCGCTAGGTTGCTTTGTCACACTCGTTTTCGGTTAAAACGTGCCATAATTTATTATTTTTGTACGCATTTTCATTAACCCGTTTATGTGTGACGGTCGTTTTCGTTTCGAAACGGCGGCTTGTTTTGGCTGCGTATGTGTTGCAACATCTTCACGTCGTCTTCGTCGTCTGACATTAAATTTCCTCAAATACGCATTCTACCCCTGCACCAGCTGAGTGAGTGTTCAAGCGTCGTTGTGCTGGAGGAGCGCTATTATGT
>JASCZW010000980.1:0-436910 GCA_034211315.2 Aedes japonicus | reverse complement strand
GAAGTATCGATCTGTTAATGTTAGCGCTTACTTTGTACGGTTTCCAATAATGGTGAGAACTTACCTATTTGAAAACCATAAATCCCTTTTTCGTTATTTCGAACGCTTTAGGTAACTTGGGTTAGGTAACTCTATGAACCTGGCTTAGTGAACCAATTCCTCATATTTATCACCAACCTCTTTGAGGCAGAACTTTGATATGTGATGTGATGTGTAATAAGAACCCACCATCAGTGCAAGGATTACCTATGGCTGCAGGCTAATCTGAGAGAATAGCCTACGTGATGGCTTCTTGTAGCAGAGTCAGCCGATCTCAGTGAGGACCTTCGGAAGACTACGGCCAGAAGGCCGCGTGTCTTCACATGATAAGGGACTGGCGACTCCACGAACCTTTGTCCAGTCAACAAATCCTTCGACTGCCTTAGGCAAGACCAAAGGGAATCCCCGTTATATAGTTGTTAAAGGAACAGTAGACATTTTTAGCATAAATGATTTATAAAAAGTTAAGACAAAATGAAAGTTTCACGGCTATACTGAACTTTAGATTCAATTAACACATTTATTTTTGTTTTTATTTGCACTAGTAGATGTACTGGGATATTGCAAATTTCTACTGTTCCTTATAAAATAGTTGTGGGCAATAAAATGACGAAAAACCTCACAAAATAATGAATACTTACATTTTTCGTGGTAGGGTAAGACTTCAGCATGCTATCTTACCACGCTGGCTACATTGCGTTAGTGGGACTGCCTCCTAAGGTATAGCTGACGAGATACAGCGTTTCTTACTCAGCCGCTGTTTGAGCCGCACCTCCTTGGTGGACAGACGCTCGGCACGCACCTCCTCAATCTAGCTGAAGTCAGAAGGACAACAGTGCCCAGGCTGCACTACCAGCTAAGTACGCAACCCTTAGCTGGCGGTCTTTGTCATCTGTAGACCCGTGGAAGCATGAGGTAGGAACTTGTGAGGACCAGAGCTATGTTACGGGGACGCACGCTCCATCACAGTTGTCGACTCACCATTTTGCAGCCCCTATGAGGCAGAATTTGGATATAGCCATAAACAATTATTTCAACCACGAAAATGAAACCCTAGGACTTAAGTATCTCGGACAAACTAGTTGGTTAGAACATGGGCTGAAATATCTCAATAACTAAAATTAGGATGGTTTTGAACACATATAACTAGTACCCGAGCAGGATACAACAACATACCTCATTTTGATCTTGATAACTGGCTTTGGTATAAAAGAGCTCAGATTAAGAGGTAAAATATCTGAGGGTAATACCATAAAAGGGTTCTCAAAATGTTATGCGAATACCAAATTGAGGTAAGAAAATACCAAAATAGTACCTCGAAGGTATTCCCAGGTATCCAAAATACCAAGTTTTGTTATTCGAGAGATATTTTGCTTGTAATTCTTAGGTATTAAGGCCAGTAAGGCCAGTAATCAAGTTATTCGGTCCTGTTCGGGTAGTCTGGCCAGGAGGAAAGATTAACGGAAAGGCAAATTTCCGCTCGAACCACGTCGGAGTATCAGTCGGTCGTACTCATCGTATTTACCAGTTAATTCTAGCTGAACTGCAACGCGGTAGACCTACCATATCTAGTGTAGAGGTAGGTTAGGTTTGTTGTAGTTCTTAACTAAATGAACTAAGTGGATTAGTTGCAGATATTAGATAAGGTAAGTTGCTGTGGCTTCCCCATAGGCCATTTATACAAAATAATGACTTCGAGGAAACAGCCACAGGTACAGATGGCCTGCCACACCAGATATTTCTTCTCGAGCTTTGATAGTTTAATGTGTTTGAAAATATCTGCCCCTTTTCCCGTCCAGTTGGCGTAAAAAATTCCTGTCCAGGAAGCTATTTTAAATCTGCCTTGACCTAAGTATCATCGTCTTGTACCACGCAATCAAACTTCATCAGCATCGTCGTGTACAACTTTCGCGATCGTGCTTTGGCCGACGTGTTTTGATTATCGTCGTGATTTGGAGTTACCACTATCTTGTTAGTCGACAGTCCAGCTCGTTTTTAAGCTCTATCCACCACTCCCAGCTTCTTTGTGACATCTCGGACGGAGAGGTTGGGGTTCCGCTCGAAACAGCGGGCCATTTTTTTTGTCGTCGCTGTGGCCTCCGGCTTTCGATTTACCCCCGAACTAGCTTTCCTGGCTGGCCACAAACGTTCACCAAACACTTTCAATACGTAAGTAACAGTTGATTTAGCCACATTCAACAATTTCGCCAACTTGGCCTGAGAGTAGTTTGTATTGTCGCCATGCACGTGCAAAGTTTTGATGCGTTGCTTCGCTTCCTTCGACGACATTTTGATAACGGAAGTGCTAATCTTAGAATCAAAATTGAAACATGATGCTACACGCACACATATTTAAAATGAGGGGTGTGCTAAATTTGTTAATGCACGATTAATGGAAATGCGTCATGTTTAAGTCGACCATATTTTGATCGAGACACCCTTTAGTTCAAAACTCTACATTTTTTTATATAATATCTAGCATTTATTTATTTGTCAGTTAAACTTTTTTGAATAAACAACGTAAATGTTTTTATGGATGTTTTTCTTCAATAAAGCATGTTTTGAAATAGTTTGTTAGCTACAGTGTCGATATTCACAATTTTGATCAGTAGGAATGCACTCAAGATAGTGTCTTTTGACAAAATAAAAACGAATATTAGTAATTTTCCGGCATACGCAAAAACAACTTTCCCCCTCGATTCACCCAACCGAATTTGTTTATTGGTTCACACAGGGTAGGGTTTCTAATGAAAATCTGAAATGAGCGGTTGTCACAAAATATCGTTACAAATTAAACGTTTATAGCTTAATTAATACTCGGTAGGTTTTTGAGATAAGGGTATGGATTGCCACATTTGTTGTTAAACGTTGCAACGATGAGATTGGAAGAGCTGGGATAGAAACGACGGGCACGATGTTCAGAAAATCTGTCTAACTATTTGGCTTCGCCGACGACGTTGATATCGTAGCACGTAACTTTGAGACGAT
Organism: Aedes japonicus; assembly: GCA_034211315.2. Taxonomy (NCBI): domain Eukaryota; kingdom Metazoa; phylum Arthropoda; class Insecta; order Diptera; family Culicidae; genus Aedes; species Aedes japonicus. Next base: position 433,883 of record JASCZW010000980.1, on the reverse strand, counting down.
GGTGGAAACGTACATCATACAAAAGCAGGTAGCAATGGGGTTGTGATTAATGCGTCAAAAACATAATACATTAAAGGAAGAGGCTCACGAGAAGACAATGTAAGCCTCCTAGCACGAGTACAAATTGACGGTGACGAAATCGAGGTATTAGATGAATTCGTGTATCTGGCCTTATTAGTGACCGCCGATAATGACACCAACAGAGAAATAAAAAGGCACATTATGGCTGACAATCGTTCCTACTTTGGACTCCAAAAGACGCTAAGAACGAAGTTGACAATCTACAAGACATTAATTAGACCGGTAGTTCTCTACGGCCACGAAACTTGAACATTGCTAGTGGAGGAACAACGCGCCCTTGAAGTCTTTGAACGGAAGGTGCTGCGTACGATCTACGGTGGAGTATAGATGGAAGACGGAACGTGGAGGAGGCGAATGAATCACGAACCGCATCAGTTACTGGAAGAACCTCCCATCATGCATTCATACTTTTATTTGTTCAACATCACATTTAAGATAATACATAATCAACAATAGTATGGAACAATACTCTGTTTGCGGCTGCCGCTCTCCAACCTCGGTCACGCCCAATGCTCGCCAGATCACGTTCCACCTGGTCCGCCTATCGTGCTCTCTACGCTCCACGCCTTCTTGTGGATCATTAGCGAACACCAACTATGCAGGGTTATTGTCCGGCATTCTTGCAACATACCCTGCCCACCGTATCTTTCCGGCTTTGGCCACGTTCTGGATGCTGGGTTCGCCGTAGAGCACACCGCCGACGATCCTCCATAGGACGCGTCGCTCGAAAACTCCGAGTGCTTGCAGGCCCTCTTCGAGCATGGTCCATGTCTTGTACCCGTAGAGGACAACCGGTCTTATTAGAGTTTTGTACATGGTGCATTTGGTGCGGGGGTGAATCTTTTAAGACCGCAGTTTCTTCTGGAGCCCGTAGTTGGCACGACTTCCACTGATGATGCGCATTGGATTTGCACGATTCGTATTGTTGACCGAGGTAGACAAATTCCTCCACCACCTCGAAGATATCCCCGTCTATCGTGGCATTACTTCCTAGGCGGATCTGGTCGTGTTCGGTTCCGTCTACCTGCATGTTCTTTGTTTTTTACGCATTCACCACCAGTCCGGCCTTTACTGCTTCGCGTTTCAGGCGGGTGTACAGCTCTGTCACCGTTCCAAATGTTCTTGCAATAATGTCTATGTCGTCCGACCAGATTTTGTGAAAAATCACAGCACAGCAGTTCCATTTCCTCGCACTCCGCTTCTTCCAGGCGGCATTTGTTCTCCCAAAAGACGCGAGTCTGCTGTTTCCGCTTCTGCTTATAACGTTCCACGTTCTGCCAGGTTCTTTGCTTCAGAATTACCGCCCGCGCTGCATTCTTCTCCTCCAGAATCGGCACTCCTCGTCGAACATTTCGTTCCGTCGACTCCGTTCCACGTGCCCGATGGTTCTCTCGGCTGCGTCGTTGATGACTGCTTTTACTGTACTCGAGCAGTCCTCTAGAGGGGCCACATCGACCTCGCCCCTCGTCTGGCAACGCTGCCTCGAGATTCTGCGCGTATGCTGAGGCGACATCCGGTTGCTGCAGTCGCTCTAGGTTGTACCGTGGCGGTCGCCGGTGCCGTAGATTGTTGATGACGGAATGTTTTGGGCGCAGTTTGACAATCACAAGGTAGTGGCCGGAGCCGATGTTAGCTCCACGATAGAACCTGACGTCGATAATGTTGGTTTTAGTTCATCAGCTGGTGGGCGCTGAACTTTCCAATCGTCGGTCTGAATTCCTCCTCCTGGCCTACCTGAGCGTTAGGGTCTCCTATGATGATCTTGACGTCATGGCTTGGGCAGCGGTCGTACTCACGTTTGAGCTGCGCATAGAATGCGACCTTGTCATCTTCAGTGCTTCCGAAGTAAGGGCTGTGCACGTTGATTATGCTGAAGTTGAAGAATCGGCCCTTGATCCTCAACCTGCACATTCTTTTGTCGATCGGCCACCAACAGATCACGCGCCCCTGCGTATCGCCCATCACGATAAAATTCCAGCTCGCGTGTATTGCCGCAGCTATGGTAGATTGTATGATTACCTCTAAGCGTTCGCACCATGGATTCTGTCCAAAACACCTCCTGCAGCGCTACGATGCCAAACCCGCGGTCCTCCAGTAGGTCGGCGAGTATGGGGGTGCTCCCAATAAAATTGAGAGATCAGCAGTTCCACGTACCGAGTTTCCAATCGTAAGTTCTTTTTGTTCTTTGGGGTCGTTGCCGTTGGTCTCGGTTCGTATTATTCTGTTGCTGATTTTCCGTTGAAATTCTTTTTAACGGCTGGCTGACAGGGCCGGACACCAACCCCCTACTTTCCGGAGGACCATAGTGCACAGTTGAGCTTAGAGTCCTTTCCTGGCCCTCGGATCAGCCGTCTAACATAGGGGACAGACGCTGTTGTGAGCCGCTCCTCCTGGAGAACAGACGCTCAGGTTTGCAGAAGCAAACCCCCGATTCCCTGTCAGCCTACGACCAAAGTTCCCACCGGAATTGGTTACCCGATCTTCCCTAAGGTCAGGACGACTAATTCAATTTTGCTAGATAAAGTGTTTATTTGATAAGAATCTATTTAACATTCCGTTCCAATTTCTTGCCAATTGGTAGTCAGCGGTGGTTATAATAGTTTTATTCTTCCCTTCGTTGCATACCTTAAGTCTAGTGTACATTTTTCAACACAGACGGAAATTTAAAGGGACTCTTTATTATTCCAAAGCGCAAATATAGCCGTAAATGTAGCTAAAAAGAAATTGAAAAAATGGCTACCTTCAGGAAAAAATTAGGCTCTGAAAGCTTATAACATGATCGTTTCTTGATTGTGTCTTTAATAAATTTATATATTCAATTAAATAAAAAAGATATGTATTTTTGTCGAAGCAAAGCTTATGCACAAACCACTGTACGTTCTTAAATCTTCTTATGATCGGACCGTGAGATAGGTGAAACCAATTATAGAAGAAATGCACTCATAAAGAATTTATGTTTCGTGCGATCCCTACTCGCATTCTGAACTTACTAGAATGGAGATGTGTGCGTGAGATGAATCTTGTGAAAAGCAAAACCAAAAGGTTTGTTTGTTGCTTCCTACTCCATTGCTTCGTACACGCTAAGAAAAAAGTACCAAAAATTAAGTTTGTTTCACCCATCTCGCATTAATTTTGAGTTATTACATTTCCAATCAATTCAATTTCCCTTAATGTTGGGTACTTACATTTCAAGTTCCAATGGGTTAAATACCTTATGAATCATCGAATTTATTGGGTTACTTAACCAAACGGATTGGACAATGTAAATGTAGGTACATAATGATCCGTTTTTTCGTGGATCACATTAAAACACGAACAAATAGTTGAAGAGATCACTTTAATTTGTCAATATCAGTACAATCAATATGTGATAGAGTTGCTGCCATTTCGGGAATTTATCTGGTAACTTCGATACTTTGAGTGATAGAAATTTATAAATATGACTAGACACACAAAGCATATTATTCATTATTTCCTTGTGTAGCAATAACTTAATATTTACCTCTGGGTGAGCTCCATGACCAAGTATAGATTTCTTTACCTATGGAAATGCAGCCAATTCGTGTTTCTCGTGACTAGATGGATACTCGCAGAGAACCACGACAATCTTCAACAGCGCGGATGCTACGATTTTTAACCAACATTAAGTTAAAATACTCGACCGTTGGTTGCGCAAAAAAAAACGGGATGGTTAAGGTGCTTCAACTTAAAATTGTTTTTTTTTTTAATAATCATTTATTTTTACAGGCTCAATCGAATTAACTTTACAGAGCCAAAATTTCATACTTTTATACATCGTTTATCTTAAAACTAAAGTTAGGAGGGAAGAGCCGATTACTCGCGGCCGTCTCGAGGTTAATAGGAATTACAAATTATGGATGGGAAAGAGGGTGGGAATTTAAAGTTTGGTTTACATAACATATTAAATTTAAATTCTAAATTATCTAAACACTTATAACTATACAATTTATGAACTGAAAATTGTGTTGTTAGAACTTCAAATTTAATTATTAACAAATTAGGTTTGGAAATACCAGTTAACAATAGTTAGAGAACCATTTCATAAAATTTTCAAACATTGTTTTTCAGATACGTCTGTGAGCAAATTAAAGAACTTGTTTAAATTTTAAAATTTACAATGATGTAGTTCGCGATGAACAGACCAGCAAATTAATGTAATATACAATTGGAATGAAACGTCGAACACAAAACAAGCCCAAGTTTAAGCTTACGAACAGCCTTAGAGTTATATGCCGAGTCTCGGCTTTATGAAACCGAGATCCCTCTCGGTTTCGAACTCGGCTTTTTACCCTTCTTACATCAATAGAAGGGTATTAAGATCGCTTGAAAACTCGACTTTTTATCCGAGGCCCACAGGGCCGAGTGTCATATACCATTCGACTCAGCTCGACGAACTGAGCACATGTCTGTGTGTATGTATGTGTGTGTGTGTGTGTGTATGTGTGTGTGTATGTGTGTGTGTGCGTTACAAATAATGTCACATCGGTTTCTCAGCCATCTGTGAACCGATTTCAGTTCTGTTGACGGCAAATGGAAGCTACAACATTCCCATAGAACGCTATTGATTTTTTTTCATTCGGACATTTTGTTACGAAGATATGAGCGAAACAGTACTTGAAGGCCTTTTATAATAGTAATCAAACAGTATAGTCTCCGATTACATACTGAGCTATTTGTTTACCGTTTAGTTTTGTTGGTGCCAAATCAAAGCTATGATATCTCCAAATAACTGGTCAAAATTTCATTATGATTGGATAATTTTTCATGGAGATATGACCAAAACAATACCTGAGAGCACATAATTGTGAGATGAAAATATACTCGTTGCAGTGCAAAACCAAACAAGACCAATCACACCAATCGATGCCGCTTACATATATTGTGTCGCACCTGTTGCGTTGTATAGCACATACAGCGGACTAGCCTCACTATGCGACTCTATAGAATTAGAGCAGCATCGATTGGCTCGAGTGGTCTGGTTTTGAACTGCAACGAGTATATTCGAAAATTACACAAAGTCTCCATTTACTATAACCAATTTTCAACGAACATGTACTTATTAAGCATATTGAATCCATGTCGGTAATCAAAATTGACGCTAAGGCTTGTCTAATAATTCATTTTATGGACTGATTTTATGAAATTTCTAATATTTATGTAATTTCCCCTTTTATATGTTTAACATACACAGGTCATTAAAGACTATTAATGGTAATATTTTAATTTTTGTTCAATCCTGAACAATACGTTCAGGATTGACAAATAGTTCATTATAACAACTGAATGTATGGCATATTGGATATTTCTTAATCTTCTTGGAATTTCTGATGAAAATATGTATCCAGTACAATATTGCCCACATTTGAGTATGTAATTCTGGTGAAATGTAAAAAGGGTTCAGTCTCACCATCGGTGGATTAATGCGGGTTTTATGAACCTCGGTTTTGGTCAATCTGAATAAAGGGCGATACGGTCAAAATTTGGTCAATATCAACTTGACGTATTTCTTTCAATTTTGCATTTAAAAAACCTGAACACCCCTCATTTTGAAGGTGTGTGTGTGTAGAATGTTGCTTCTATTTTGATTTCTGGAATCTCACTCTTCAGTTGTCAAAATGCCGTCCAAGCAAGAAGAGCAGCGTATCAAAATTTTGCTCGCGCATCGCGAAAATCCGAGCTACTCGTACGCAGAGTTGGCAAAATCGCTAAAAGTTAGCAATCAACATCGTTACAATGTAATTAAAGTGTTTGGGAACGTTTGTCGACAGCCAGGAAGTCTGATCGGGGAAATCGAAACCGGGAAGCCGCTGAGACGACAAAGAGAGTTGCCGGTAGTTTCAAGCGAAACCCTAACCTATTCTCCGAGATGCCGCAATAGCTGGTGATTCCACAACCGTGGCATCGAGCCAAAAACGAGCCGGACTTTCGACTTACAAGAAGGTGGTGACTCCAAATCGCGATGATAAACAAAATACGATGGCCAAGCGCGATCCCGGAGGCTGTACACGACGATGCTGACGAAGTTTGACTGCGTGGTAATGGACGACGAAACCTACGCCAGGGCCGACTACAAGCAGCCCGGGACACGGCAACGTAGTAGGAAAGGAAGGTAGCAGATGTTTTCAGCACACGAAACTGTCGAGTTCGCAAAGAAATATCTGGTTTGGCAAGCATCGTACCTGTGGCTTGAAAAGCAGCATTTTCATAGCTTCCGGGACTGTCAACCAAGAAATGTACGTGGAAGAGTGTTTGAATAAACGCCGCTGCCTTCCTGAAGAAACACGGTTGTTCCCGACTGTTTTGGCTCGATTTGGCATCTCGCCATTACGGTAAAAGGCCATGGAGTGGTACGTCAACAACGTGCAGGTGGTTCCCAAGGACAAGAACCCTCCCAACACGCTGTAGAGCTCCACCCAATTGAGAAATACTGGGCTGATCGTCAAGCGGAACCTAAAGAAGACCAAAAAACTGCTAAGGACGAGCAGCAGTTCAAGGCAAACTGGCTTTCTGCGGCGAAGAAGGTGGACAAGGTGGCTGTTCGAACATCTGATGGCAGGGGTCAAGCGTAAGGCCCGGCAATTCGATTTGGAAAAGCGGAAGCCTAACTGAATATTTTTCCTGCATTTTATACTAATTGAACTTGAAAAAGAAATTTAATTTGATTTTTTAAATAAACGATTTCACCGATTTACACGCGTTTTCCCCTGACCAAATTTTGACCGTATCACCCTTTATTGATATAGTTGGCTGTGAAGCTCGGCATAAGAAAGCTGATTTATCGGTTAATATTAAACGCAAACAGAAATGAGGTTAACCGAGATTTCATTTAAATTTTGTTAAATGTTCGAAATTTCGAATAATATTTTCATTGAAATATTGAATATTTCATGCCTAAATGGAATCCCCTGCAAAGATGGTGTTTGCATCCCATCCGGTTAGTTAAAGAAGGCGTGGAGCACAGCGAGCTAGATAGGCGGATCAGGTAAATTGGTAAATCAGAATAGTTGACGAGGTTTTATCAATGTCATTGATGTAGCCAATAAATGTATATAATGTAGGCAATGCCAAATGCATTTCATGATGACAGGGGCAGGGGAGGGATTTACATCCTCCTGCTGCATTTCATTGAGAAGTTGCTTCATTTTCACCGTTTTTTCACCGTTCTACAAACAACATACAACTTATTCCACTTGCACATGAAAACGCGGCGCATGGCGATTGGCAGATAAAAAGCCAAGCCCCGGCTTACAACACTCCCAAACCGATATTTCGGCATGATAGGCAGCTGAGGTCGGTTAAAATTTGGTTAACGTTTGTGATCGGCTCCTAGTGTTGCCAAGAATCGGTTTAGTAATGAAATTACTCGATATTTCAGTTTTAAGTGATGCTGAAACTCGGCCTTGTCGGATTTTTTTCAATATTAAAATGCCGAGAGAACTCAGCGGAATGTTTAACCGAGCCCGTGAATAATTTTTAAGTCTGTAGCTGTAATTTAAAAATGATTATTCTTTGTAGTGTACGTCACCAACATTTGATATACCTGCTCCAACTCCATGCCAGGATAATATATAAAATCCACTCTTCTCTATTCAGTTGGGCCACTCACGCACAAATTAGCAAAATGGTTAGTTAATGAATTTCAAAACATGCCCAAACAATTTCCCAGTAGATCAATTAAAAACTCACAACATTTCACAGAGCTCGTCCATAACACCGACATAAAAGAAGATGAAATTTTAGTATCTTTTGACGTCAAATCCCGCTTTTCTAGTATTCCAGTAAAAGATACATTAAATTTGTTAGAAAATTGGTTACTTTTTCAAAATGATGACATGGCATGGAAGAAAAAAGTACGTTAATACATAAAACTTACACAACTTTGTATGGAAGAAAATTACTTTTCCTTCAGAATCGAACATTTCAAACAATTAAAAGGCACCACTATGGGGAACCCTCTTTCCCCTTTTCTTAGCAAAATCTTCATTGCAAATTTGGAAAAACAATTACAAGATCAACTATCTATCGTTTGGCTTTCACCCTAAAAACCTGAAACAACGCACATAAAAACAAAGAATTCACTTATGAGATTGAAAAAGACAATAAAGTACCATTCTTGGACTTGCTCTTAGTGAAAAAACAATCTAAACTCACATCTGAAATTTACAGAAAACCAACAAACACACAACGCACAATACCACATACGTCTATCTACTCATACCAACACAAAATAGCATCATTTAACCAAATGATACACATGATACAAACATTACCATTAAGTCCAAACGGCATAACTGAAGAGCTCGACTACATTTTTGACACAGCAAATTTGAATGGTTACTCCCAAAAACTAACACAAAACGTAATCAACAAAAAAAAAACACAAAAAAAATACAAACAATCACTCACCACATTAACAGATACACAACCCCAACTTAAAGGAATAGCAATGACAAACGATAACCACACTACGCAATTACGACCAATCCTCCGGAACTTTGGTTTTATACTAGTAAAAATAATCAACTTAAAACTCACACCGTTAACATTCTAAACAAATCCGGGGTCTACAAAATAACTTGTGACCATTGCGGAAAAATTTACATTGGACAAACTAAACGTAATCTCAATAATCGTTTCAAAGAGCATATTGCAGAAGTCACTTAAGCAAATAAAGACACTGACAAAGGGATCATACACCATTTTAAATCAAAAGTAGCTGAACATATATTCAACGAAGAACATTTTTTAAACTTAAATAACATACAAACCTTAAGACATATCACAAACCCCTGGAAACTAAATGTAGCGGAAAGCATAGCAGTCCACAAACAAAATGCCAAAAAAATTGCTTAACAAGGATCCAGGAAACGGATATTCGTGGCTGTTTAAATTTATACCTTCATCACAGTAACAACTCACTACACAACAACACCAATTTGACTAACTTCCAACGAAGTAATAATGAATAACCTTGTTGGTATCAAACAACATTTTAGGTAACAAACAAAGAAGTCTGTAAGTGGCAGACGAAATTGGCCTATCTGTCAAAAGATAAGCTTCTAGTAGAATTTAAAGGAATTTTGTTGCATTTACTAGCAAAGATTTGAAAAAAGTGTTTGAATGTTTTATTTTTTATTTTTAAGAAGTGATCAAATGAAGTGTTAATTTTAAAGTCCCATAGTTTCCCAATCTCTGCACATACGGTTTTTGATTCTCGATATTACACATGAAAATTTTCAAACCAAAAACAGTTGTGTGAATCAGTAGTTTTTGTTTAGCGTGTCACTGGTTTTATGTGTTACCGTCACATGACTTCATGCTGGAATCTATTCGTGCCGCTTACACAAATACTTGTACCGAAAACGTAAACAAGCAGTTAGATGAATACACAATCGAATACGTGTTAAATGCGCATCGTATGAAAATTCTCACGATATATTTACTTTCGTTCATTTTAAATTAACAAGTTTATAAGATATTTCCGTAGAGGAGTGGAGCCAACACTGAAATAGTTTTTGTGCAACGATTTTTTTAAAATATTTTTTATTAGAGCTAAGAGGAAGTTTTTATTGCATTTGAAAAGTACACTTTTAAAGTAAACTATAACCATATTTCAGGTACCTTTATAAACAATTGGTTTATCAAATAGAGTTGAAAGCATAAAGTTTAAATATATTCGAATATTGCATATATATTATTTTGTAATAATTTTTAAATTTAAAGTTATTTAAAAAACAAATTACATGTGGGGTGACTTCTTTTATTACGAGTTATGAAAATTTATTCTAGTTTTCTGATTTTTCAGATTTTCTGTTAGATGTCTCGCTATTCCTGGTTACCCTCAGAACATTTCATTTTAAGAAAATTTTCGTCAATTTATTAACTAAGGTATATGTTTTGAATAGCGTTTTAAGTCATTTTAAAATCACGAACGATCTTGGTAAAATGCAAAATGAGGCTAAACCAATGCAGATTCAGCACAAGAGCAAAACAAGACTATAGGGGGTGCACCCATAGAAAGAAGCATTAAATTTTCTGCGTTATCTAATGCGCATAATGAGAATGCACGATTTGGCAAAAATAATAGGATATTTCATGTAAATCTAAGCCAGATGACAACTGAATCCAGCTTGTTGTATGAAAGACATCAATTATTATTGTATGTTAAATGAAACATTACAAACAATATCGTTGTTTACGCCTCCTTTGGCAAGGAATTAAACGAGGGGAAATTTATAATTTTTTTGTGTGTATAAATATGTATGATCCCAGCATTAAAATAAAATTGGCTCTGTAACATTCGATTAACATTTACTTTGTATAATATATAACAACGCCATAGAGCCATTTGAGACATGATATTGAATTTTTAGGCTCTATTAGAGACGATGAAGGTCATAAAATAAAATTATGTTATATCGAGGTATGCCAGTAAAAGTTTAACTTCAACAGTTTATGTTAAGCCCTGGTTTCCTTCAACAGAAACTATGGCAGATATTCATGCTTGTTGGTAAAAGACAAAGGAAGGCTACCGGAAAAGGTATTAAACTTCATAACGTGATTGGATTCAAAACGCTCGACAAGACTAAATTTGAACTGGCAAAAAAAACATTGATTTGCTTGCCGCAGGAGCTTTCGAATAATCATAATATCAAAATGCAATTGGTAAGAATATATTTGATGTTTTAAACGAAATCTGATCGACTTCGGTTCATCTCCCGTCGCAGTCATTCAAATACTTTTTGGGTATTTACGAAAATTTTCCGGGGGTGAGATTTGAACTCGTGACTTTGGCGTAAAAGGTATTGATGTTAACATCTCCGCCGGGGTAAGTCCCTATGCTGAACTGATATAGTAACGAAATTTGTCAGAAGCAGATAATTTTTCATCTCCATGCGAGGCTTTAGGAGTGTACAGTAAGTTATTACTAGAACGAATAGAGCCTCGCATGGAGATGAGAAATTATCTTCTTTTGACAAATTTCATCATAGATCGTTACTCCGCGCATGGGAGAATACAAAAAAAAAAAAAACAAAAACAATCAAAGTGATATAGAAAGTCAAATGTATTTCAAGGGTGCTTTAGTTAATATCAAAACATTACATTTCTTTCCGTATAGGTGCTCATTGATGCAACATTGATTACCAATGGAGTGAAAGTCAGTGATAAACACCTGAGCAAAACAATCACTCCCGTTTCATTTTGCTTAATTTCTGAGTACAATTGAGCTCTATCTCTTTTTCTCTCACGGAAATGTTACTCAATTTTCGTAAGAAGAGGATCCACTCATAAAAAAATGATACGGGAGTGTAGGAATAGCTGGTGGTGCTACTATGAAATGATATTATAAAATGCCACAATGTCTAATCCTGAAACTCATCTTTGTGGATTTTAACCAATAGGTTATAAAATTTAATAAACGCGTTTGATAAACAGAAATATTAACTGATTTATCAACAAAAGGGTAGGGCATATTAGAAATAAACATGTTCATTTTTATTTACAAATTGGAAAATCCAAAAATATTCATATGCTTATTTAATACGAATAATTTTCAAACAATCATTGAAGTAACGCTAGTTTTAACATAGAAATTAAGAAATGGATTTATTTCATGATAAAATATGCCTAACTCTCAACAGAGTTGCATATTTCTTGTCTCTTCCTCAATGAAAGCACACAAAAAAAAAAATAAGTTCAAATTATTTTCTAGCAATAACAAATTCTATAGTCAATACCAATACTTTCCAATGACTGATAATTTATTCTCTTGGCTTCACTCGATAGTTTGTGACAGCTCGGTTTGCTTCCACATGACACTCACATTTTTTGAGTCTGCTTCTCCTTCCCAGGTTTATTCCAGGAAACGATTTCTGGATCTCGATGGACAAAAGTGCCTTGCCTGAATCATGCAGCTTTTTCAAGATATGATTGCAAAAACTGCAAATGTATTATTTTTGTCACCATTTCAACTTTGGGATGTAGCCACACGCACACACATACTAATACCATAGGGTTTCGTGGAAAGAATGAAGTCAGAATATAATACAGTAATAGTTTATCACTTCGATGACATCAATTGCTCTACGTCAACAAGGAGTCCTACGTCTACTTTGCAGTTATTTTACTGACATATTTCACTCTTCAGTTTTTCGAGTACAATCTTTACAAGTAATTGAATTTACCTTAACAAAAATACAACTTGTTTTATTGCTTCATATGTAACAGGGGTAACTTAATAACAGCAAGCGCCTAAGTGAAATGCGCCTTTGTTTTCCATGTTTGGAGTTGTTCGGTAATTGAGGCCAGCTCCAAATGGATATCTATTGTCCGAAGGGACCACCGGACCACCCTTCCAAAAGAGAGTTTCAATAAATTCGCCGTACCACCCAGACAGTACCAATTATTTCGTCAACAGAGGCCAATCTGCAAATTCCGGTTGTACGCACCGAATCGCGAATAAGCTATGATTTTAATCTCATCAGTGGCAATCAGTCTCCCGAGGGGAAACTAGTTTGGTCGTGACATTCCCACGCAACTGTTCAAAACAGCGATCGGGACACGGAGATAAACAGGTGCTTGATTTTCAAACATTTTGGCATTTATAGCCCCGTTTCTCTTTTGTACAACTTAATAATAATTATCGCAAACTAGATCGGCGCTCGTTGAGCTCGTTTGTTTGAAAATTGTCCCACTGAATGTGTTCTGTCCGTATTTTAATGGGACAATTCTGTCTGGCTTACCTTCCGCAATGGAGTAGCTAATGACATAATTGCCCAGTTTCGGGTGGTCATTTCACGCAAAGGGAAGTCACTTGTTACATTTAGTGGATGAATCGGTGAAGGAAAGAAATTGTTTCCCTTGTTTGTCGAAAATGTTACGTATTTTTAGCCCCACTGTTTTAGCCAACCAGATTTAGTTAATCTCAACACTTCCATAGCGGCCTGTTATTGCGAATTATCTTCTCAGTAGGCCTTATTTCTCACGGCCATCGCGGAAGGGCTTCTTTCGACTTCCACATTCTTGAAGTTCCACACAGCAGCGAAACCAAAAATAAAATCAGTGGGTGATGAACGCAAAGCGGGAGGAAAACTATATCAATTATTTCGGATGAAAGAAGTAAATTACAATACAGAAACCTAAATTTTATATTAAATATAATTGTTCTATGTTTTCGTGTGCACATCAGAATGGAACAGAGAGTGAGGGGAAAGGGGGGCGAATGGCGCATGATTGGGTTCGAGAGAGAGATAGATATTACGGTTGTGTAGGAAGCGAGAAATAATTTAGCTCACAGGAACTCGCTGCCCATGGCTCTCACGCACCCTCACATTAGGTTTTGGTAGGATGGTTCCGCAGACGATCGACAAGACAACGGGTAATGGGGCGAACAATTTGGTGGGATACAAACTGGATGCCTTCTTTGCGCAACGACAATGGGAAATTTTTCGCTACCGCTTCCATCGTCGGCAGGAATGGGTTGATGCTGGATCGTGCGGTTAACTGTATGTGTGGCCACTTTTGGTCATTTCGTTCTAAATTGTATTTCCGCTAGTTTGGAACAATATTGTCATTGACAATCAACATTTTTGCGTGGGGTTATCTCTGTCGGCATCATATTGAGGGTTATAACTTATAACAAATGAAGACTGAATGATGAGCTTCTGTCAATTGAAAAATTGTGCTTCGACGAAGAAGATCTTAGTTCATTTTGTAACTTAACATGCGCTCATGTTTTGATGATTAAACAAGGATAACCGAATCCTAGAAAGTTTGAGCTGTTTAGCGGAATGCCTGTAACTAGAAATAAGAAGAAAAATTAGTATTTCCCATTTCATTCCAATTGCTTATTGTAAATACCTGGTAACGCAAAATTTGCTGATTTGCAGCCATTTGCAAATCGCATTGAATCGGAAGTAATAACTCGGCACAAAGTGCGGCGTTTGGAGTTAGAAGGAAGATGAATCAATGGCGGTTGGCGCGATGTATTGACAGTTGGTTGTCACACAATGTTCAGCGCAAGTGACACTGTTACATAAAGCATAAGCTTATTGTTCGGACCCGTTGTGTATGGACATTGATAAAAAAAACGCTATCGGTAACCGACTGCTACGATGATTTTATTCTGATCTGAATTAGCTAACAATATATTTATGGCCAACTACCCATGCACTACGTATCATTGCACTATGGTCCAGATCACGAATTTCGAGGAAAAATGCTCCCAGCGCCTAAACTTGAAACTTTACAGCAAAGTGAAGTTCTACAACATGGTTTGTATCACTAAGGCGTATTTTTTGATGTTGATTAAAATTAGGGTGGTCCCCATTTTCACGGAAATACAAAAACTTACTTTTTTATTTGGAGAAATAGACGTTTACACTCTTGCACAAAGTTGTAGCGCAGAAAATTTAAGGGAATTTTCGTATATACATTTTTTGCAGCTTGAAAATTGACCGATTTAGAGCAATTTTCCCTCATCAACTTAGGGCGAACTAAAAAAAAAAATTTTACCCTTTCTTTTTTATTTCAATTCCCACTGTAAAGTTATATTTTGACGAGTTTTAAGCTTCAAAAAAATGTATATACACAAAAAAAAAAAATTTAACAAGCGTGTAAAATATCCCATCGTTTAAATCCAAGCTAAAGGAGGCGTAAACAACAAAATTGTTTGCAACTTTTCATGCGCCATACAACAATATTGGCAATCTTGCATACAACAGGCTGAATTCAGGCGTAATCTGGTTTAAATTTAAATGAAATATCCGATTATATTCTGGCAAATCTAGCATTCCCTTTATGTGCATTAGATAACGCAGAAAATTAAATGTTTATTTTTATCTATGTATGAAAACTCCATGGAATTTTTTGCGCTACAACTTTGTGCAAGAAAGTAAACGTCTATTTCTGCAAATAAAAAAGTTAGTTTTTGTATTTCCGTGAAAATGGGAACCACCCTAATTTTAATCAACATAAAAAAATGGGCCTAAGTGATACAAACCATGTTGTAGAACTTCACTTTGCTATAAAGTTTCAAGTTTAGGCACTGGGAGCATGTTTCCTCGTAAATTCGTGATCTGGACCATAGTGCATTGTATGCACCAAGGAACGAATGGAAACTAATGAAACGTTATACCAGACCAAAAATATATACAAACTAGGAAAACTTAACCCACACTTTTGGATGATGATGTCAACTGACCCACAGTTACTGACTGAGGATTGCCAAGGCGAAGCAGCTGCACACTGGAATCTCTTTCGAAGGGTAGCAGGCAGACACAAGACCTAGGTCGCTTGTATGTCCCGTTAGCGGTACGAATAGTCACTACTCTCACCACCCCATCTGAACCAGGATGTCTTTCCACGATGCGCGCCATAGGCCTCGAGATGCCCGGTCGGTCATCCTCCTTTAAAACGACAATTTGTCCTTCACGAAGCGCGACTGGTGGAGACGTTCGCTGATGGGCATCGTGCAGCTCCAAAATGTACTCCCGTTTCCATCTGTTCCAGTATTGCTGGATTAGCTGCTGAAGTTGTTGATAGTGTCGCAGACAATTCGATGGTACGTCGCTGTAGTGCGGATCCGGTATTGCAAGGAGTGAGTATCCAATGAGGAAAGGAGTAAGGACATCTAGCTCGTTCGGATCCTCTAATAGTGGTGTAAGTGGCTTCGAGTTCATCATGGCCTCAACCTGGGCAAGAATGGTAGTCATATCCTCGAATGAACATTGCTTATGTCCGAGAATTTTCACAATTGCTCGGTTTGCTGATTTGACAGCAGTTTCCAACAGACCACCAAAATGTGGAGCCCCGGGTTGGATGAACTTCCACGTGATGCCAACGATAGCAGCTTTATTGATGATATCATTGTTTGAATTTCGGAAGAGACTGTAGAGTTCTCGGAGCTCGTTGTTCGCTCCCTGAAAGTTGAGGCCGTTATCAGAGTGAATCTCAGTTGGCAAACCCCGACGAGTGGCAAGGACGGCGACGAAGGACGGCGATGAAAGCTGGCGTTGTCAGATCTCCAACGAGTTCGAGGTGTACCGCTTTAGTGCAAAAACACACGAAAACTGCGATGTATGCCTTTCGTGATGTTTCCTTGCGATGAACTGAAGTAAATTCGACCACTGTAGTCCACACTTTGGCAGTTGACCGAGAGTTTGGTCAATAGGAACGGGGTTGATTCAGAAACAACGGACACAGTTCCAGAAAACACGGTTTACCAGTATCTTTCCGTTTAGTGGCCAATATTCTTGACGGATTTGCGCAAGCATCATGCGAGGACCAGAGTGTATGGATAGTACTAGACGAGAAAAGGCGTGATTGCCAGGAATGATTAGTGGATGCTTTGTTGCAAATGGTTGATTTGCTGATTTTAGCCGGCCACCGACGCGCAGTATGCCTTGTGCATCGAGGAACGGATTAGGTAGCTCCAATGAAGATCGGGCTGAGACAACGCGATGATTTGCTTATTCCTTGATTTCCGCTGCGTATGACTTACCTTGAACTTGAGGAACCAAAGTTATTGCGGCCAATCGCATCTCATTAACAGTTATTGCTTTTGAGATCGGGCTCTGCTGGCGTTGACAATTCTTTATAAAGCGGCAACAGTATACGGTGATATAAAGTAGCTTCCAGTAGGATGGAAATCGGTGGATCAAAGGATGTGGTTCTGGCGGTGACAGCGTTGTGAGAATGGTCCGTTTCCGTTCTAGAGATTCTTCAGGTGGGGTTTCGTGCGATGGCGGTTGGTTCCAGTGATGATATAACAACGAAAGCCATTCAGGGCCATGGAACCAATTCTTCATATCAAGCAGATCCTTCGGCATTACTCCTCGAGATACCAGATCCACTGGATTATAAGAACCACTGGATTATCAGAACCTGGCTCGTCCTTCTTAATGATATATTCTTTCCAATCCTTTTGTAATTCATCATCTAACTTCGAAACTAGTAACGTTCGGTCTCCGGGATGATCAAGAATTTTTGTGTGAGGATTAGGCTGATGCAAAATTTGAAATATTTGCTCCCCTAAGCTTAATCGACGCCAATTTGGGTCCTGATAGTCCCCAAAAAATTTTAACACATTTGGTTTTAATTTGGCTTTGCACACGCTATTCAAAGTTTGTATGCGAATTAGTATGAAGAATCTCAAACTTACATTTCCAGATCCCTAACATCTTGATATTATGTCCTTAAACTAAATCTTATACACATTCATATAGTGTAAGTTGTCAACTATCAAAATGCTGAAGATACCTGACACGTAAATTTTATACAAAAATAGTTATTCAACAAATATAATGATAAGAAGTAAAAATGTGTAATGTATATAAAATATATAAATATAAAATAAGTAAAATATATATAATAATATAAATAAAATAAAATACATAAAATATATGAATATAAAATATAAAAAACATATAAATAATAATAAAACAAAAATAAGAATAAAATATCATACCTAAAGTGTGTATTTTATGTTTTATTGAATAACTATTTTTGTATAAAATTTACATGTCAGGTATCTTCGGCATTTTGATAGTTGACAACTTACACTATATGAATGTGTATAAGATTTAGTTTAAGGACATAATATCAAGATGTTAGGGATCTGGAAATGTAAGTTTGAGATTCTTCATACTAATTCCCATACAAACTTTGAATAGCGTGTGCAAAGCCAAATTAAAACCAAATGTGTTAAAATTTTTTGGGGACTATCAGGACCCAAATTGGCGTCGATTAAGCTTAGGGGAGCAAATATTTAAAATTTTGCATCAGCCTAGTGAGGATCGAAGCAATCCACAAGCTCGTGAATCTTGGCGGCAGGTATCTTCTTTACCTTCGGGTATTGCAGCAAAGCGTTTACATGACGTTTTTTCTGCAGGTATATGTTTGAAAACCGTTTCACTAGAGCAGTTCAAGCGCCGTCATAACTCGCGTCACTCATCGGGAAAGCATCTACGACTTTAAGTGCCTCGCCCTTCAGGGACGCTCGCAGATAATGAAAGCGTTGAATTGATCTTAAGTCCTGCTTATCGAGGATAAGCGACTTGAACGTGTCGTAGAAAGGTAACCATGTTTCAAACTCTCCGCTAAACTCTGGCAAGTGAATGCCAGCTCTTGCAGCGATGGCCTTATTACTTGTGGATGGAGCTAGGGAAGACGTATCGATAGGTGGCATTTTTTATTTCAGCCCAGCCCTTACCAGAATGTACAACTCCTCAAAGTCCACCAGAATCGTTTGATGATCCTTTATATTTTCTTCATGTTCCGCCATCTCCTCGATTTCGGCTTGAATATCTTCAAATTTTGTCCATTTCTCGTCGAGCTTGTCCAAACGAGCATCTAACTGGTTGGCATCAGTGGCTGGATCAAAATTTAGTACGAATCGTTGGGTCCATTTAGGGAAGGTTTGAAGCTTCGATTTCATTTTTTTTCCATATCGGTGAAGTTGAAGATAAGAAGATGGCTGTAGAGAGCACACCGGCACAGTACCTCTGATACAAGCGTATCAGAATTGGAAAGAGGCTCACCTAAGAGCCTATGAGCATAGGCCTTATGTATATCATTTTCTCCCGGATCTCAGTCCGATTCACACGTATCAGGGCTTCTCGTTTCCTTCAAGTGCCAGCTTGACGGCCCTTTGCGCTATTGTAAATACTGAATCATACAATTGGGGTTTCCTAACAAACGTAAGACAGAATCCAATGCAACAATGCAAACTGTGAAGATGGCGTCGTTTTTTGTTATGTGTACAAAGCAACACAAGAAATCCGCAATCGATACAAATCCTGGTCACGGCACTAATGTTCGGACCCGTTGTGTATGGAAATTGATAAAAAACGGTCTTAAAATGGAAAAAATAGATTTAAAAAAACATACCTCCCTCTCATCTTTGTACTTGAAATATTTTCTTTATGTATATGTGACTGATTTATCTTGAACAGTTTTGTTAATCTATATTGTCTTAGCCCAAAATACCCTCTAGTTTCACAACAACTAATAATACTTATCCAAACACAACAATTTCTTTCATCGCGCTATCTACGATTCCATAATGCCATTGACTCATCCACGACCCTATCAATAACTTAGCATGTTCTCCACAATGGCAACGTCACATTGAATAAGTTCACAGTAGTCATTTCCAATTTAAAAACGTACCACCGAACATCAAGAAACCTGCGCTTTCTGAACGTCACAACTAACGTTTCCAAAACCACGAGCATCACCGTTCGCCCTTCACTAGATTACCGACCAGCGTTGCCAGGTGGATTTATACAATATCGGTATTGCTTATTAACAAATATCGGTATTTGTCGGTATAAATTAAACTTCAGATTTTTTTTCAAGTGAATTATAGTTCAATTTTGATATAAGATTACAATATGTTTTGGCGATCATTTTTCTTCTATTTTCAAATTTTATATGAACAAAGTTTGACGTAAACATAAAAAATAAAATAAAATATGCATTGACCATTTTTTTTTATTTTTACCATCTCGAGGTGGAATATGTTTACTTTGATTAATTATACGTTACAATATATATTTGTTAAAATACACACTTCTTAAGATGTTATTAAGATAACAAAAATCATGTATAGCGATAAGGTTTTTGAGCCAACTCCCGTTGTGCTAAGCACCTCGCTAAGCACATCCCTTATTTTTTTTATTTAATATATTTTAACACAAAAACGGATTCATTCTAGTGTATACCGCTTCCAATTTTATACACTTTTCCATACAAACCACTGGATTTGTTAGTCACGAAAAGCTAAGATATGATCGATTATTCAACACTGCTTCTTGAGCGCATAGTGTATTTGATATTTTTGATTTGTTTTGCTTGATAGAACGAAAATAGGCGACTACGACGAAGTAGCGCTCTACCCTATCAATAAACTGATAATTTCTTTTGAATATCCCATATTAAAAAGCATAAATCTAGAAAGTATTGTTGCTTATAGGACTGATGAGTTTATTTTGCTTAAAATTACAACCTGTCTTCATTTGTTAACGCATTTAATATCATAATTAAGCTCAATAGTTTTATCACAGACATACATCAATAACACACCAAATTTGTTCAGCGAACGTGCATTTAAGACTAATTCAAATGTTTCTCGTATTGAGTTTCGAACGGGCGAACGCCATATAGCGATTTCTCTTCTTTGATCCGGAAATAATTGATCACTACAGGTAAACGAGTTGGCATATCCGTTGCGATAAAGGATAACTCCGTTTTGCAGGTTGAATACTAAAACTTGCTTTGACTAAGATATTAGCCAAAAATCGACTAAGAGAAATTGATCAATGCATTTACCTCCGTATGAAACTCAAAGCGATGTTTGGTAGTTGGCATTTAATTCCCTTGCGTTTCACGTATAAGAAATGTTAAATGTATTGTGGCTATCTGTGGTTTTATTAAATGATACGAAAATAGATGCCATTGGCTAAAGGATAATGTTGAAACTTAACACTAATGAAATGTTAGGTGTGACTGAATGATCTGGATATCATCGTTACTTACTATTTTTTTTCGTTTAAAGCTTTTTTATTCCTTTATTTTGTTAATTTATTTATTCAAATCTGGTGCAGTTTTAATTGAGAAAATATTTTCTTAGGGGTAATAATTAATAAAATAATTAATTAGGGGTAAGAAATTTAAAAAAACACGCTGATAAATAATAAACCAAATATAATGTTGAAATAACAAATCATAAAAAATCGGTATTTATCGGTATAATCGGTATTTTCAGAGTTCTTGTCGGTATATCGGTATTGAGAATAAAAATCGGTATTAATACTGATAAATCGGTATACCTGGCAACGCTGTTACCGACGTCAATGGATGTATACCAGTTACAAGAACGCCATATTCACAGATATGTCTGTAAATTTGCAGACTTTTTTTTAACGATGCAGACATTTAGCAGACATTCTATTTATATTGCAGACTTTTACAGACATTTTAAATTATTTTTAAAATTTCAAATAAAGGTATTCTCTGAAGTTCGGATTTAGATCGTACATGGATTTGAACAGTATATTAGATACGGTAAGAAGCTTTGTTGATATATTTTAAAATATCATAGGTATCATCTTTGAAGAAACGAAAGTGGTGGACCACTTGGAGACACAATGGGCCTGTGTATAAGTATCGTATAGGCCCTTTCCGAGGGTAACATTACATACAGGGTCTGCATTACATACCAACTTTTTGGAATCGAGTACAGCAAATATTGTGTTAGTGAAAAATACCATTTTTATGATAACTGAACTTAACCGCCTCTTCAAATTATTGTTGTTTAGCCTTTTACCATATGACATATTGTTAAAACCATAAAGGGGATTGTAAGTTTGTAGTTGTCACGAGTTCCCTTCCCCCTTGCCTATCTCGCATTGTATTAGCTAGGCAAGAGATTGTCTGCTTGATCAGATGCCGCCATTAAAACTTACTTACCTCACCCTTAATTTCAACTACTTATATTAAATTTCAGCAAACTAATGCTTAAAAAACGTGGTGGGCTATTGACTAGCAGCTCAAGTTATTTGAAACACCGCTTTGGGCCGTAATAACAATAATTAAAACATCCTGACATTTGCTCTAAAGCCCAGTCGGTTGCCACTCGGGACAGAACAATAGTAAAAGTTATAAGCTATTTTAATAAATCTAAAAACACTGATTTTTTTTTTCTGAAGTATTACATTTCAGTACATTGGTACTAGGAATTTAGAAATATACCCCCGAATTAATCCTAGATTCCTAGAAGCATAGAAAGAAAAGATCTAGAATTTAGGGCACATCCTGAAAAGTTTAGAAGTAGACTTCCCAGAGCTTCGGGAAGGTAATTTCTTGAATTTCAGGAGGCGACTTCCTCGAAAAAAAAACTTCTCCGATGGTCAGGATGGCCAGAAAACTTCTCAGAAGTATTGGGAGCAAGCAGTTCAAACATGAAGAACCTTCAAAAATTCAGGACCGAACATTACTGAAGTTCACGATCATACTTACCTGAATTTCAGGACAGAACTTCCCGAAGAATCAGGAGAGGACTTATCAGAGCTTCAGGAAGAAGTGTAGGGAAGAGGACTTCTTTGAAGTTTGGAACTTTTCAAAAGGATTTGGAGTTCTTTCCAGAAATTCAAGATTGAACTTCCCAGAAGTTCAGAAAAATACTTCTCCGAATTTCAGACGGGAACTAACCAGGAAGGGCAATACTAATAATTTCTTTGAAAAATCAGGAAAAAAGTCCTCAGGAAGTCCTAGGCAGCGTTTCCTAAGGTAAGAGGAGAACATATCAAAAGTTCAGAATAAGGGTGTCTCAAAATTCCTTAGAGCGAACAGAATGAAACTTTTCAGGAGCATTAGGGGTACTTTCTTCAAATTTGAACACGAATTTTCCAATAGTTCCGGAACAAACTTCCTCAAAGTTCTGGAGAAAACTTCCCTAAAGTTCAGAAGTCCCAGAAGAAACATCATGAATAAATTTAATGAATTTTTTCTGAAAATTTTGAGACGGATTTCCCTAAGTCCTCGCCGTTCAGGATGGGACCAATCAGAAGTTTGGAATGAAAAACCTCAGGAAAAAACTTTCCCGAATTTCAGGAAGAAACTTACCAGAGAGGGCACTACCTGTAGAATCAAGAAGGAATTTTTCAAAACATTCAGTTTAGAACTCCTCAGAAGTTTACAAGAGGATTTCTCAGAAGTTCCGAAGAGACTAAAAGTTTAGTTGGAACTACCCAGAAGTGCTAGAGAGCTTCCTTCAAGTACCGAATCGAATATTGCAGCATTTCAGAAAGAGAACTTCTCGAAGTTTACGAAATCCTAGAAGATATGGTAGATACTTTTGAGAAACTTTCCAGAAATATAAGGAGAACTTTCTAGTAGTTCAAGCAGAAATTTTTCAAAAATTCAGGAACAAACTGCCCCGAAGCTCAGGAGAATACTTCCCTAAAGTTCAAAAGAGATATTTTTTTTTTTGGGCGTAGAACCACTGCGTCCACTGAGTTGAACTTTTGTGGTATACCCCTGTTTACTATACTAATTCGCATCTAAAAGCTAGATCACCATTTGTCAAGTGACCAGCCTAAGACGCGTCTCTCAGTCAGGCAAAATTGAGTTTATAAAACCCACCACCTTCCCAGGATTTGTAGTCCAAATTTCATTAGGTGGCATATAGCTGCTGTACAGAAATTTAAGTCTGCTCTTGTACACAGCATCACAACTGCAAAGCAGATGTTCCGAGGTTTCACGTTCCATGTTACAGAAACAACAGATATCATTCTGAACATGGCCAATGTTTATCAAATGATATCTACTCGGGCAATGTCCGGTTACTAGGCCAGTATAGGCACAAAGAACTCTCTTATTGAGCTCCAGAAGCTTTTTACTAATTGTAACATTTGGAATTATAAACCTTTTCGCTTGAGAACACTTTGTGGTGACCAACCAATTGGTCATCACCCTTTGCTCTTCCCAAGATTTTAATTCCATTTTTATGGCACAGTATGATGTACCGCAGAATGGTTCTGGGCCAATAAACTGTGCATTTGAACCTTGTTTAGCAAGCTCGTCTGCCCTTTCATTGCCTTAAATGCCACCAAAAGAGATTATTTCTGCAGTTTAAAAAAGAAATACTCAGAACTTCAGGAAGAAACTTCTAACAACTTAAGAAGATTTTCCAAAAAAATCTGGAGATAACTTTCTCAAAGTTTTACAGAAGTTTAGAAAGTAACTATGTTCATGAAAAAAACAGGAACCAAATGTTTCTGGAAGGTAAGGTTGAGTTCTTAAATGAAAATTCCGAAGAAAATAAAGAATGACTGCCAAGAAGTTCATGAGGAATTTTGCCTGAAGTTCAGTAGGAAACATCCCAGCATTTTAGCAAAGAGCCTTGCAGAAGATCAGTAGAGAGTTTCCATGAAATTTAGGAGATGGTCACTGACTAACCGAAGAAGCAGTCTATACAAAAATCACTCATATGACCATAATGATACTGATGATCATGAGTGATGATGACACCATATTAAGATATGGTGCACACCATCTTCCCAACCGTTCACATCATACTATGAGGACACACACTCATCCAGGAATTACAATTTCTTACTTTGCATCTCACCACGTTTGGAAGATTTGATCAGTAAGGAAATTTTCCTGAAGTTTAGTTGAAAAACATAAAAAATTCAAGAAGTTTTTCAATATATCCTCAAAGTTTTCGATAATGCTTGAAAATTTATGGAAGGGTTTTTAGGGCAGGAAAGGTTCTTATGATAGTAACAGACCTCTCTCTTCCCTGAGAGGGGGGCTTCCATACAAATAAAATATAAATTTATTAATCGAAAATGACAGCCCTAGACTTAATCTACAAAAAAATCCGTTTTAGTATCATTGTAGTTTTTCACTAATGAATTAAACATTTCGAATTCAACTTTATAATTTATATAACGGCAGATTGACTCTGTTATTCATTGTAATTCAAAGGTTATTGTTGAATAAAAAAAAAGTCTGTTGAATTTATCAAATGAAAACTAAATTGTTACAGGAAAAAAAAACTATAGAAAATTGTGTCATCCACGTGAATGCTTCAAGCTTCAGTGTCACTTTAAAAATATGAAACAATAGTGTGAGGTTGCATACAATCCAAGAAAAAAAATGCAGACAAATCTACATAATAACACAAACAGCGAAGATGACATAACTCGCTCTCGCTTTTCGTCTTTTCGTTGGAAAAAATCTAATTATTTTTTAAATTACAGATTTTTATAGACATTCCCGGATTTTTCAAATTTTTATCACAGACATTTGAAAAAAATATCTGGCATCCCTGACCAGTGACAAAAAAAAACCAACAGCTGTCACTTTCCGATTGCTTGACAACAGAATGTTTTGCCAGAATCAGAATCAGAATCTCCAAATACAAGACATCGATGTGTGTTATTTTATCTGCGCATCTTTTCCATCGGTAATCCAAGCCAGTTCGAGCTTCATTTGCAGTTCTTGTTTTTTCTGACACTGACTGCCGAACAAAATTGACGGTTGCCCGATGGGAGTTCGTAAAAACAACAGAAATAAGGTGGAATGGGATCATCAACTGGAATTTGTTTCCTACTGCGGGGATGATATTTGTGAAAAGACAACAACAACAAAAAAAGTGAGTTAGTTTTAGTTGAATTTTATAGGATAGTTTAATTTACATTGATTGTGATTTACAGGGTGCGACAGAAAATAATGCGAAAATTTGTTCTATTCCTTTTGAATCCCATTTTCAACTAATTCAATTAATAATTTCAATATTTTCGAGTGCAGTTATCTTTAAAAAGTCCTTTTCAACAAATTTATTCAATGTGTCCTCCATTATTATTAACAACATCCTCGAGCCGACGCCGGAAGCCAGAGCATGCCTTTCAAACGTTGTCCTCAGACATTGACTGCCATGAGCGTGTGATTGTTGACTTCAGGGTTTTCACACTAGGTTGTGATGTTTTGCAGGCTCGTGCTTCAACATATGCCCAAATCGAATAATCTAACGGATTAAGATCTGGACTGCTGGGGGACCCCAAATCCTTCGGCCAAAACTTCATGTTATCGTTCAACCATTGTTGGGTTCGATTGGACGTGTGACACGGCGCTCCATCTTAGTGTAGGACAACGTTTTGGTCCTCGGAGAAGTTGGTCTTCATCCAGGGAAGCACTTAGTCTTTTAAAATACCGATATACACGTCGGTATTGATTTTAACTCCAGCATCAATGAAAA
The DNA here is from genome assembly GCA_034211315.2 of Aedes japonicus. Classification (NCBI taxonomy): domain Eukaryota; kingdom Metazoa; phylum Arthropoda; class Insecta; order Diptera; family Culicidae; genus Aedes; species Aedes japonicus. The sequence goes on along the minus strand of JASCZW010000980.1, from coordinate 408,013 downwards.
CAGACGGCATTTTCAAACCGTTGGACGCCACCATGCCAAACATCATGACACCAGCCGGATGTTTCGTATGACATTTGAAATTTCACTTTTTCCGGAACGTTCTCCATTTTCTGCGGTGAAATGAACCGGTTCCGTGCGGCTGTTGGCCACCCGGTCCGTAATCAAGTGACGTTTCACTCTGGCTCTGGAAGATGCATGCAGGTCTTCTTTGATGATTCTCCGAAATATGGGCTTCCTTTGCAAGTTTTTATATGGAACGCACCGGGTTGCGAGTAATTTTTCCACGGACTGATTTAATCACGTTCGGTGAGCGTGCAAAGCGCGGAAGTCCGCTTCTCGGCTTTCGCTGCTTAGGACCATCTTGCAGGGACTTTTTTATGTTGTAAACTGTTGTCAAATGGCACCCTACCACCTTGGCAATCTCTTATGGCTTCTTCTGGGCGAGCAACAAACTGGTGATCACTTCTTTTGCGAACATGTTGACGAATTTGCAATAAAACAAATAGAATGTTTGGATGCAGCACTTGAAATTAAACATAAACAAATACACTTTCGACAGAAATTAGTCACTAGCTACACGAATTAACCCAATACTCAAGTTTGAACATTTTTGCATTATTTTCTGCCACACCCTGTAGGTACAGGGAAAAAAAGCGAGGTAGATAGTAAGTAAATTTGTTTTTGCCTTAAGATAGGTTTACCAAGAAAATTTTAGCTGTAGGTAAACGTTCTCGTGTTTAGAAGAAAAAATATATACGGCAGGTTGTCTTTCGAGTTACTAGTACACGACACTAAAGAAGTCTGCACATTGTAGACGAAATACGCGTATCTATCAAGATAAGCAATAGAGATAGTTGGAATTACATGGAAAATACTATTTATTCTTCTCATTTCCTGTTAAAGATAAACGGTATTTCGAAAGTTTTCGAATGGACCAAGCAACGACTGAACGCCCAAAGCAGACCCCATCGGTGCGCGGTGGTGCGACAATCGAGCGAGCCATTAGTAACGGTGTCATACCCATTCAAATAATGCCAGTGAGTGAGCGTGTAACTTATGAGAGTGATCAATATTCCACGTGTGTGGCCACCGGCAACAGAACCGAAAACCCATAGTCGTTTCGATCAATTTGGCTCGTCCTCCCAGGCCCGAGCTCTCCAAGCTCCACTTGACTTCGACACAGGTCACCGACGTTCATTCCAGTCGGGGGAAAATTCACTCGATTAATTTCCTCCGAGCGCCTCAAAACTCGAACAATCGTGTCCAAAGTGGTTAGTTGTCCCCAAGCGAATAAATATCGTAAATACGGCGTGTTATGATTATGATAGTCATAAAGCGAATCGTTCCACAAAAGAGTCACTCCTTCTCCCTTGGCCGGCAGTCATTTCCCTTTCCAGCGACGGACGAAGCCTTGTCACCCGAATTGTTTGGTTTTGTTTCTCCGCTCGTAAGTTTTTATTGAAATTGATTTTAATATGTTGTTTATGAGTTTTATGGGCATCATTTTTCACGACGTCAGAAATTTGTCGTCTCGACAGGTCGGAACGCTTGGCAAGTGTCAAGACAAATGCAGGCGAGTTTCTGTTTCCAATCACTTTCTGGCTGTTCAGCGCTAGGAGAGGGCGTGTTATCAAAAGTGGAGACATCTCATTATCGCCACGGTTTGTTTTCCTCTTCGCAACGGGTGAATGCCTTCCTATCGCCTATCGGTGTATAAACATATGATGGACAATAAAAATAAACATTTAAAACCATTTCCTTAATTTCTTGATTACATACATTTATCACCCGGGGTGGACAACGGAATTCAATCCACTTTAATAATTTGATAAATTTCGCCTCATTTGGGCCCATTAGATGGCTTTGAGGCGACAGAACTTTTATGGTACCCAACTGGTCGGTTTGTTTTCAAATCTGAATGAGAATGTTGGTGGTTTATGGTTTCGTTGGAAGCTATTAGTCATGTCGATCGATCAAAATGGTATCGTTGGTCAGGAAGGTTGTGGATTCAAGAGGACCTCACGCACGCACCAGGATATGGAAAACGTTTTTGACAGGTGCAATAAATGGAACGTGGTTGTAAATAAGTGATGCGGGAAGCGAGATACACTTAAACAGTCGAGAAGTTTTGAGTCCGAAATTATCTGGACACATTCCAAACAATTTAACTAGTTTTGCTATTTTTAAATTATTTCAGCCATGATTGAAACTTATCACTCAAACAGAGCTGGGCCAGTACATGGGCTTATAGCGAGGCACAAACATTTTCTATTGTCATTTTTCCACCGCATATTTTTCATGTTAGAAAAGTATAAGTTTTAAGAAGTGTAATGTGAATTTTGATCCATGTTTTTAACCCAGTCTTGTGATGAGTCACACCAAGACCAGCATTGTGGGAAGAGCACCAATTGTGATAGGGATATTGAGAACTTAACTTGGCCTTCTTGGACTGGATACGGGATCAAGTGGAACTCAGCTTGAGAGAGCCTCGAAAAGTTTCAACTCTCGTGATGCCAATTCTAGTTATGTAAAATTTTAAGCTGAATATAAAGGTAGACCGATGGGTTTCGTTGGCATGACACTCATAGCCTGCGATAGTGAGATTGCTGCTCTTTGCCTCTTGCAACTGGCCAGCTTCATAGCTGAATGATGTAGCAGAGGTGACCTGGGCAATAGGGGTGAGCCCCTGGGCTGAGAAGCACATCTACGGAACAGCACATCGACATTTTCGATATTCTAAAGGGTGTTCCAATCAAAATTTGGTCAAACAGTGATGTATGTGAGTCGATCAAAGTTTTTATTAATAAGTCAAATTCTTTTTCTTTTTCAACTTCAGTTTATACAGAATATAGGAGAAATATTCAGCTTTGCTTCCTTTTAACCGGATGCGAATTGCCGGGTCTTTCGTTTAACACCTGCCATCAGATTTTAAACAGCCTCCTTGTCCACTTAATTCACTGCAGAACGCCAGTTTGCCTTGAACTGTTTCTCGCTCACAACAGATTTTTGAATCTTCTTAAGGATTCGCTTGACGATGGCCCAATATTGTTCGATTGGGCGTGACTCTGGCGTGTTGGGAAGGTTCTTGTCCTTGGGCACCACTTGAGCGTTGTTGGCAGCATATCACTCCATGGCCTTTTTCCGTAATGGCAAGATGCCAAATCCGGCCAAAATAGAATGGAACAATTGTTTCGCTTCAGCAAAGGCAGAAGACGTTTTTGTAGGCACTCGCTCAGAAAAAAAATCCTGGTTGACGGTTCCGGTCACGCTGTAAACGTTGCTCTTCAAGTTGGCAGTTCAGTTCGTTTTTGAGCTTTCGATTCCAGCTTTCCTGGTTGTCGACAAACGTTCACCGCACACTGTTAATACGTTGGAAGCAGTTGATTTAGCCACATTCAACAATTTCGCCAACTTGGCATGAGAGTTGTTTGAATTTTCGCCATGCACGTGCAAAATTTTGAAGCGTTGCTTCTCTTCCTTCCACGACATTTTGATAACTGAAGTGCTAATCTTAAAATAAAAGTGAAGACATGATGCTACACGCGTTGTCATGCTGAAAAATCACTTGTTCGTGTCTGTGCTCGTATTGTGGCCGTTTTTTGTGCAGTGCTCGGCTCAATCGCAACAATTGAGTTCGATACCGTTCCCCGGTAATGGTTTCGTTTGATTTCAACACCTCATAATAAATAACATCAACTTGGTCCCACCAAATACTCAGCATAACCTTCGGAGCGTGAATATTCGGCCTAGGCGACGATGTTGAAGCATGCCCGGACAGTCCCCATGAATGTTTCCGTTTTGGGTTACTGTAATGAATCCATTTTTCGTCACCCGTCACAATGCGATGTAGAAAACTCTTCCTTTTTTGCCGCTGGAGCAGTTGTTCACACACGAAAAAACGACGCTCAACATCTCTTGGCTTCAAATCGTAAGGAACCCAAGTTCCTTGCTTTTGAATCATTCCCAACGCATGCAGTCGCTTAGAAACGGCTTGGCGGGAAACTCCTAATCCTGAACCAAGCTCTTATTGCGTTTGACACGGATTCTCATCGAGCAATGCCTCCAATTCAGAGTCTTCGAAGTTTTTTGGCCTTCCTTCACGCGGACGATCATCAACACTGAAATCACCGTTTTTGAAGCGTTGTTTCACTCAGAGCAGCATCACCGTAAACTTTTTGGAGCTCTCGATGTGCTTCAGCCGCCGTTTCTTCGAATAAAAGAAGAAAATCAACACTTCCCGCAAATGGCGATTATTTGACACGAAATCAGACATCTTCAAACAACCAAAATATAAAACACTAAACCAAAATCACTGATTTGGCAAAGCGGTTTGTTTACCATATGTCTGAGCTTGGTTTATGACGCTTGAGATGTACAACATTCGACCAGCACTTACTACTGGCGCCATCTATTGCTAAACAGCGGGAACTTAGTTGCGCACCTAATATATTATTTCCTTTTAAAAACAAAAGCCAAATACAAAAAAATTTAAACAGACATGTTCTTGATTCCCTAAACAATAAATTTAGTAATGTCTCAAAAATGCAACCTTTCTCAAAAATAGATTGCAATATATAATTTTCACTATTAACTAAAAGTTTCAAGATATTTTCATTGTATGAATCAAATCTTATCTAATCTAATCTAATCTAATATATTCTAATCTAATCTAATCTAATCTAATCTAATCTAATCTAATCTAATCTAATCCAATCCAATCCAATCCAATCCAATCCAATCTAATCTAATCTAATCTAATCTAATCTAATCTAATCTAATCTAATCTAATCTAATCTAATCTAATCTAATCTAATCTAATCTAATCTAATCTAATCTAATCTAATCTAATCTAATCTAATCTAATCTAATCTAATCTAACACAAACGCAGCCAGCACGCAATAGCATCCTGGATATAATTGGGTTCGATGACGTTCAATTACATGTTTTGACAATATTGATGCTTGCAGCATATCAAAGACATGCAATAAACGTCAAATCGGCCAGGGCTACTGCGTTGCATCAATCGCAAGAGATGGTTCTGAAAATTGAGTTGAATTCAAATGAATAGATTTGAACCACAACGCATTTTTTGAATCTACAGGGGAGGAAGAATGCTTGGACATACCGTATCATACACATTCATATATTTAGCAGAGCCTGCTTTATAGCACAGAGAATAGACGTTCATCTTCGATCTGCTACTTATGTAAAACTTTAAACCACATATCAAAAGTATGTCGTTATGCTCTTAGCACATAATTTGAAAAGTTTTGTTTGTTGTTTACCGACTGCCCATATTAACTTTTACACACGTATATGGACATCAATGTCTGTTCTCTGTGTTTATAGTACAAACTTAACTCACTATGCCCTGTCAAGGGACTCTTCACTACCTGATTGGTCTTGGACTGCGTAAAGTTCACATATTTCTTTCTTAAGCATACATTTGTCTTCCCTCATAATCTGCTCTTGCCTTTCCCAACGAAGCTAGATCTTTATCATGAGTAAGATTCCATGTGGCACATTACCGGCATTTTCTATTTGGACCTTCGAGATTAGTGCTGTATGTGGTTTGGTTGTCTTCTAGCAATATGTCCCTAGTAAGTAATCCTACTTTGCTATATCTTCTTTCCTATGTCCTTGTCCTTGTCAAGTTCCTCAATACTTCTGCAAATAATCATTAGGTTATCTGCATAGGCCAAGATTAGTGGTGTTCTCAGTTGCAGCCCATGCGCTGTACTTTCGGGTGAATAACCGTCAATTTTGTCAAAATCCATTGAAGTACTATCGTAAATAGTCGTGGGAAAAGGAGATAGTCTTGTTTTGCATCCTCACCTTTTGAAACTTTAGATGTTCTTTGATTCTGCTACTGGAGACATGTCTTTATATTCTTTCCTTTTTTCTAAGATACTTGAATCAGGAATAAAGTCAAAATCCTTCGGGTAGTGATTAAGATCCATTCATTTCCCACCATAATTACGAGATAGAATTTCATCCCCGAAAAGTTCCAAAAATACCCAAAAGAGATCCTTATTGACCATGACGGGAGATCGATGAAACAGCCCTAGGCTGACAATCTCAACAGTCCTTAAAAAAAAACAAAACCTTCTTTTCGCTGAAGTAATTCACAATTGATAGGAAGAATTTATTCAGGAAAAATCTTAAATGCAATTTCTGTAGTTCCTTAAATTGAAGTTTCGTGTGTTAATTTATGAACTCAATCTGGTGAAAAGTATACTGTTGTAAAAACATGAATTCCACCTGTGATTTGTGCTATATTCCAGATGTGTTTAAATTCTTAAATATTTTAAAATAAACTGCAATGAGCACTCCATCACCTAACATTTATGGATCAAGAGCATTTCGATGCCAAATTATGGATCGTTCAAACTCAAATGGCACCATTAAATGCATGTTTACATATGCAGTTGACTAAGGAGGCTGCATAATTTCCTCTACAGAAAAAAATGGCTCAAACATAATTTTGTAAATGGGTGAAAGCAATTAAGCATAAGATTTAAAAATAACTTGTAGTTGTAAAACCATTGGTTGTTGGAAAAAAGAGTACAAAACCACGCTGTGGTCTTAAATATGAAAATTTAAAGAAACATACATCGGTAAAAAAATTGCAAGAAAAAATTATGACACAAAAATTAGAATAAACCAAAAATCAGTTTCATGTTTTTCCTAATTTTTTTTTAGCATAACAAAGTTTTTGGAGCAAACTACAAGGTAAAGAAATCTTAGAAAACGTCTTTCTTTGAAAGTTGACTTTAAGTGCATTCATCAGCAGTAACCAGGGCTGCAAAATGGTGAGTCGACAACTGTGATGGAGCGTGCGTCCCCACAACATAGCTCTGGTCCTCACAAGTTCCTACCTCATGCTTCCACGGGTCAGCAGATGACAAAGACCGCCAGCTAAGGGTTGCGTACTTAGCTGGTAGTGCAGCCTGGGCACTGTTGTCCTTCTGACTTCAGCTAGATTGAGGAGGTGCGTGCCGAGCGTCTGTCCACCAAGGAGGTGCGGCTCAAACAGCGGCTGAGTAAGAAACGCTGTATCTCGTCAGCTATACCTTAGGAGGCAGTCCCACCAGCGCAATGTAGCCAGCGCGGTAAGATAGCATGCTGAAGTCTTACCCTACCACGAAAAATGTAAGTATTCTTTATTTTGTGAGATTTTTCCTCATTTTATTGCCCACAACTATTTTATAAGGAACAGTAGAAATTTGCAATATCCCAGTACATTTAGTAGTGCAAATAAAAACAAAAATAAATGTGTTAATTGAATCTAAAGTTCAGTATAGCCGTGAAACTTTCATTTTGTCTTATTTTTCTATAAATCATTTATGCTAAAAATGTCTACTGTTCCTTTAACAACTATATAACGGGGATTCCCTGGGGGGGGGGGGGGGTTAGCCTAAGGCAGTCGAAGGATTTGTTGACTGGACAAGGGTTCATGGAGTCGCCAGTCCCTTGTCATGCGAAGACACGCGGCCTTCTGGCCGCAGTTTTCCGAAGGTCCTCACTGAGATTGGCTGACCCTGCTACAAGAAGCCATCACGTAGGCTATTCTCTCAGAACAACCTGCTGAGAATAGTCCTGCAGCCATAGGTAATCCTTGCACTGATGGTGGGTTCTTATAACGCATCACATCACACCATTCATCAGCAGTAACCAATTATCTACGAATTGAAGAAAAAAGAAAAGCGAATGTGATTGAATCATCCTTTACCATAGAATTACTCAAATGCCATTCCAAACTCGTATCGAGAGCATCCGAAACCATCGAAATCGCCCTTAAAATATCTTCATCTGCCCCACTAAGCACACGTCATACGAAAGAGAGTGAGTCACCTTTAAGTAGATTTATCTTCAAGCTGCCACTGCCGCCAAGTTCGATGATATTCTCCGATCGGGGTGTGCTCGTGCCTTAACCCACAAAAGAGCGGCTAAATATCACAAAGCTTTTTGCTTCCCCGTCCGATACTAATCTGCTTTTGCCAGCACAAAAAGAGCCTTCTAAATCGATTCGCTCATTTTCACACCACATCCCTTCAGAGCTAGTTAACCTTAAAAAAAAAAAAAAAAAAACAAGCGGAGCCCGAACGTTTGGTATATTGGCAAATATTTCTACGCCATCGCGGTCCCTTGCCCCGGTCGGCATCGTCAGTCGTAATGAATTTACGATGTTTCTTAAATTAAGTTCAAGTATTTGCCACTGCCATGTGCCCTCTTGGGGAGACTTAATTTCTTCATTCTCCAAACGACAGTGGTCGGGAAAAATTCTGAACGGAGCTTCGCATCGATCCTACGGTGTTGATTAGCTTGGTGGAACCGCCGTTTGAAATAGTTTTTGTCTCATTTTCCCATCCCAGAATGGAGCAGAAAACCCCAGAGATGCTACATTGCAGTTATTTTGCGAACCGAGCGCGGAATTATCTCCACATCTGCAATTGATTACGTTTAAGTACACGGTTTTTCACGACCGGGCAGGCGTGCGGCTCGAAATATTTCACTTATCGCTGCGATATTCAAACAGTCCTAAATACCGATAATTACAGCGCAGCCAGGTTAACAACTTATTCAAAGGCTCTAACGTGGAAATTCCAAAGCGTCGAACAAACACTGCCATTTACAACTCGGGGTACAGTACCGGTTCGTAGAAAGAATGCTCCTATCTAGCCGATGAGAGTTGTGCTAGTCGGAGTCAGCTGAGGCACAAAAACGATTCCATAAATTTGGAGAATCAATCGATTGGCGCCTGCGGACGTGTAAATTCTGTAGCAGATAAGTATCGCAATTGTGCTTACTGAGGCAGCAGAACATCTCCGGCTGGAACACTGGAACTCGGCAGACAAAACAAGTTCCCAACTGTCCCCATATGGGTTCCATGTTTGCATTACAAATTCTTCTGGTTTACATATTTGCACCTTCGAGCTTCGCACGTCTCCCTTTTCGTTTCGAACTGCCCGGCAACGGCAACATCGACGATTGACTATTACATAAATAAAACATGCTCACGAATCTAATATTTAGCATGTGATGGAATTTTTTGTGCTAGATCTTCGATTCGTTGCAGAGGCGACATGCATCTCCGTGGGTATTGTGTGAGCATAGCACGGGCGGGCACGGATGCGAATCGATGCTTATCGGCGCGAAAACTAGGGTTCGTCGCTTGAGTCTTTTGTTGGCTAGGTCCGAGCCAAGGTGGCGATATTCTTCATTGGTTTCGAGGCGTCCTGTGGGAAATGTGTTCTTTGTTTAGCTTGTGGTGCACTATCTTTGTTGTTCGCTTCCGGAACGGCCACTTGGAAATTACTCTCTTACAATAATCTTAATTCATCGCTGAAGTAAATCGTGGAGCGTAAGCAAAGATTTACCTAAGAGCCCTATCTTTGGAAGCTAGGTCCTGGTCTAGGAATTTCACGTGAAGGAACATATCTTGACTCCCTCTTGTTGCCACACAATCATACTAGAGCAAAAAAGGCAGTGCATACTAGGGCAAAAAGCTCTTTAATACCAGTGTTATTGCATGTAAACTTAGTTGAGAGCAAGACATAAGCTAACTGTAAGTGCTATGAAAAGAAATCTCCTCGTATCTCGTCAAAAGGGGCACAGCTCAAAAAAGTTGTAAATATTTCTGTCCATCATCAAGTTAACCTTTCTAAGATATCTATTAGAGTCAATTCTGACACATGGCGTCACTTCAATGTACGCTTTCTTTTTTATTTTTAAACCAATCGGGCTCAAATTTTCCGAACTTTAATATATTACGCAATTCTTTTTTATTGCATTAATTTTTTTTATCAGTTTAAGGTGGTTGTTCAAAACACGTGTCACAACAGACATTAGGGCCATTACTGACCAGATTTCAACCCATCGTAGAATTTCGAAATTTTAACATAGAGTCGATGTTTGTACACCACTTGAAAAGTTTTGGTCTTGAAACTGGTTCCGGGAACATAGTCCCCGGGAATCTGCTAAAAAACGAAGTAAGTTTGAGCTTAGCTGTGTTAACAGAAATGCATATGAAGCATTCTAGACTAGTTGTAGAGAATTGGAGTCTTCAGCAAAGTTTCTCACTGCGTAACAAATCGTCTATTAATATGGCGCTGCAGTATATTTTTGCCTAATTAAGTTCTAGAGAGCTGCCGTTTTTGGAAAAATGTTTGGAATAGAAAGTGCAGTCATTTTATAATAGCAGATTAGTTCCAAATGTGTCCGTAGGGATGGCACTGCATTCAATAATTTGTCAAATGAAGTTTAAGAGAGTTGCCGTCTTCCGTAAAGTTGTTGAGAATGTTAAATGTAGTTACATGACATAACAGATTAGTTCCAAATTGCACCGCAAAGATGAAGAAAATGCAAAATGTAGTCACTCGACAAAGAGGGTGTTCCGATCAAAATTGGGTCAAACAGTAATGTGTGTGAGTCGATCAAAGTTTTGATCTTTTTTATTTCTTTTTCAATTTCAGTTAATACAGAATACAGGAGAAACATTCAGCTCAGATTCCTTTTTACCGAATCCAAATTGTCGGGGCTTTCAATGAACACCTGCCATAAGATTTTATACAGTCTCCTTGTTCACTTTATTCACCGCAGAACGCCAGTTTGCCTTGAACTGTTTCTCGCTCACAACAGCTTTTTGAGTTTTCTTAAGGTTCCGCTTGACGATGGCCCAATATTGTTTGATCGGGTGAAGCTCTGGCGTGTTGCGAGGTTTGTTGTCCTTGGGCACCACTTGAACGTTGTTGGCAGCATACCACTCCATTGCCTGTTTTCCGTAATGGCAAGATGCCAAATCCGGCCAAAATAAAACGAAACAATTGTGCCGCTTCAGGAAAGGTAGTAGACGTTTTTATAGGCACTCGCTCAGATAAATTTCTTGGTTGACGGCTCCGGTCGCAATGTAAACGTTGCTCTTCAAGCCACAGATACAAATGGCCTGCCAAACCAAATATTTCTTCGCGAACTTTGACAGTTTAATGTGCTAGAAAATATCTGCCACCTTTCACGTATTAAATTCCTGTCCAGGAAGCTGTTTAAGGTCTGCCTTGGCGTAAGTTTCATCGTCCTGTACCACGCAATCAAACTTTGTCAGCATCGTCGTGTACAACGTTCACGATCGTGCTTTGGCTGACGTGTTTTGTTTATCGTCGTGATTTGGAGTCACCACTTTCTTGTAAGTCGATAGTCCAGCTCGTTTTTTGGCTCTGTGCACGGTTGAAAGTGCCACTCCCAGCTTCTTTGCGACATCTCGGACGGAGAGGTTGGGATTTCCCCCCGATCCAGGATTGCTGGTTGTCGACAAACGTTCACCAAACACTTTTAATGCGTTGGTACAGATGATTTAGCAACAATCATCAATTTCTCCAAATTGGCGTGAGAGTAGTTTGGATTTTCACCATGCACCTGCAACATTTTAAGTGCTTATCTCAAAATCAAAATAAAAGCAAGATGCTACAAGTATAGATCTTCATAAAAAGGGGTGTGCAAAGTTGTTTAGTGCACGATGAAAAGAAATGCATCAAGTTTAAGTCTACCAAACTTTGATCGAAACACCCTATACTAATCGATTTCGAGAAAGCGGTTTAGTTCTTGAATTCAAAACCGCTAAAAGATTCCAAATCGGTTGGATATTTTCATAGTTATGGTCTATTTTCTAGTAGCATACTTGTTGCAAAGCAGTCAAAGTAACCAGGGATGCCAGATATACTGATATGTCTGTATTTTTACAAACATTTGCATACAGACCTTATACAGATTAAAGGGTGATACGGTCAAAATTTGGTCAAGGGAAAACGCGTGTAAATCGGTGAAATCGTTTATTTAAAAAATCAAATTAAATTTCTTTTTCAAGTTCAATTAGTATAAAATTCAGGAAAAATATTCAGTTAGGCTTCCGCTTTTCCAAATCCGAATTGCCGGGCCTACGCTTGACCCCTGCCATCAGATTTTGTACAGCCACCTTGTCCACCTTCTTCGCCGCAGAAAGCCAGTTTGCCTTGAACTGCTGCTCGTCCTTAGCAGTTTTTTTGGTCTTCTTTAGGTTCTGCTTGACAAAAGCCCAGTATTTCTCAATTGGGCGGAGCTCTGGCGTGTTGGGAGGGTTCTTGTCCTTGGGAACCACCTGCACGTTGTTGGCGGCGTACCACTCCATGGCCTTTTTACCGTAATGGCAAGATGCCAAATCCGGCCAAAACAGTACGGAACAACCGTGTTTCTTCAGGAAAGGCAGCAGACGTTTATTCAAACACTCTTTCACGTAAATTTCTTGGTTGACAGTCCCGGAAGCTATGAAAATGCTGCTTTTCAAGCCACAGGTACAGATGGCTTGCCAAACCAGATATTTCTTTGCGAACTTTGACAGTTTCGTGTGTTTGAAAATATCTGCTACCTTTCCCCTTCCTTTTGCCGTATAAAACTCCTGCCCCGGAAGCTGCTTGTAGTCGGCTTTGACGTAGGTTTCGTCGTCCATTACCACGCAGTCAAACTTCGTCAGCATCGTCGTGTACAGCCTCCGGGATCGCGCTTTGGCCGTCGTATTTTGTTTATCATCGCGATTTGGAGTCACTACGTTCTTGTAAGTCGATAGTCCGGCTCGTTTTTTGGCTCGATGCACGGTTGTAGACGATACACCCAGCTTATTTGCGGCATCTCGGAGAGATAGGTTAGGGTTTCGCTTGAATCTACCGGCAACTCTCTTTGTCGTCTCAGCGGCTTCCGGTTTTGGATTTCCCCCCGATCCAGACTTCCTGGCTGTCGACAAACGTTCCCCAAACACTTTAATTACATTTGTAACGGTTGATTTGGCAACTTTTAGCGATTTTGCCAACTTTGCGTGCGAGTAGCTCGGATTTTCACGATGCGCGAGCAAAATTTTGATACGCTGTTCTTCTTGCTTGGACGGCATTTTGACAACTGAAGAGTGATTTCCAAAATCAAAATAGGAGCAACATTCTACACACACACCTTCAAAATGAGGGGTGTTCAGGTTTTTTAAATGCAAAATTGAAAGATATACGTCAAGTTGATATTGACCAAATTTTGACCGTATCGCCCTTTATAGACATTATACAGATATTGCTATAAAGCTATAAAGATATCCATCAAGAAGATGAAAATGATTCAAAATTGAATAAAAGTATCTCAGAAAACTGTTAAACTACTCAGATGTTTCAGTACCTTGGGGTGAAGCTCCTTTAATATCCAAACAGACCTTTAGTTTAGTCATAATTTTGAGTATTTGGAAAACATGCCAAATTTTTTCAGCTTCGCCATATCTTTTATTTGTAGCTGTCTGATGACTTGAAAGTTATTCTGAAACGCATCACCATTTACAGTTTATTTGTATTTAAGCCAACACATTTTCTAATAGTATTACGAAAAATTAAAAAATATTGTTATTTTTTATTTCTCAAAGTCGTTTCAGTTCTATGTGAACCATTCATATTCACTATTTTAGAACTATTTTAGTTTTTGTTTTGATTCGCTGTGTTACTTTGACAGAATGTTTGAGGGATTGTGTGTCATGAATTATATTTTAAAGGATGATTAATTAAGCTTAGGATCGATGTACTGGTACTTTCCGAACCAAAAACAATGTGCACTCTTGTCTTGATTTAACAGCCCCTGATGTAACGAATGGACTTAGTCAAAAATAAGTTTTACACCTTTCAAGCTTTAAAACTTTGTGAGTTTTTTCACTAAATTTCATGAATCTTCTAGAACACTTGAGAATGATTTTGTATAAATGTCTTGGCACGATCTTCAGGAAGTCTGTTCAACTATTTGGCTTCGCCGACGACGTTGATATCGTAGCACGTAACTTTGAGACGATGGCGGGAAGGTACATTAGACTTAAGGCTGAAGCTGGTAAGATTGGGCTTGTGATTAATGCGTTGAAAATAAAATACATGAAGGGAAGAGGCTCACGAGAAGACAATGTTAGCCTCCTAGCACGAGTTCAGATCGACGGTGATGAAATCGAGGTAGTAGACGAATTCGTGTATCTGGGTTCATTGGTGACCGCCGATAACGACACCAGCAGAGAAATAAAAAGGCGCATTATGGCTGGCATTCGTGCCTACTTTGGACTCTGAAGGACGCTAAGATGGAACAAAGTTCACCGAACCAAATGAAAGATGGAACGTGGAGGAGGCAAATGAACCACGAATTGCACCAGTTGCTGAAAGAACCTCCCATCGTACACATGGCAAAAATCGGTCGAATACGATGGGCTGGGGATGTCGTAAGAATGTCAGACGACAGCCCTATGAAAATGGTTCTCGAAGAAGAGGCGCGCAACGAGGAAGGTGGATTGATCAAATAGAAGGCGACCTTCGGACTCTCCGCAGACAGCGAGGCTGACGAGTAACAGCCATGGACCGAATAGAATGGAGACAACTTCTGTGTACAGCAGAGGCCACGCCGGCCTTAGTCTGATTGGTAAGGTAAGTAACTGCAATGAACTTAATAAAAAGGATTTTAAAATCAAGACTGTAACAAAATTCTTCAGTTTTCATATTAAAAGAAAAAAAAAACTAACCAGAAGTGTACTTCTTGTACGTGTACTTGTACAGAATATTTCAAAAAATTACTGTTGATTTATGAACATAATAATAATCCATATTATCGATGAACTTCAAAACCCAGAGTTTTGTCATATACATGCCTAATTCCCGCATGAAAAATTTTACAAAAGAATAGCAATTAATTAATTTAATTTAAAAAAATAAGTTAGGTCTTATTAAAACACTTTACACTTCATTTAAGCTGTTATTGATGTTATTGATTTTTGACTGCATTGGATTGGAAATTTATGAAGAATCCCCAGGTTTTCTGAAAGGTTCATGAAATATTTAGGATAGAAATCAAGGAATGCTTTTAAAAATTTTGAAGCGTTAAAAAAATAAATTAATAAATGCAGATATATCAAAAACTTTGGAAAAATTTTTCAAAAGCTTTTTCATTCCTGTTGAGAAAACTACGAATCAAGTTTATTTATAGCAAAATAAAACTACTATTTATCCTACTGAAAAAAACCAATAAATATTTAGGATACATATAAGATAATTAAGGGGGAATATACAGTTAGAATGACCAAAATATTCAATTTATTTTTCTTGCATGAAAATTTAGTAAATTTCCCGTAGAATACGCTCCTCAAACTCTTTTTTAGAAATTCGAACTCCAAGTGCTTCTTTTCATCGTATTTCGAAGACGCCTTTTTTTGCGCGCAGCAGGTTTAAAGGGACGCTTGACCGAAAAGACCTATTTTCAACGCGTTTTTCTCATAACAGCATTTTTGGAGTTTATGCCGGTGATTACTCGAAAACTAATTATTCGATTAAGCTGAAACTTATAAGATTTCGTTATTATAGTATTACCTTCTCTATGAATTAAAAGTTATTTTTTTTTTTAATTGAACATGGAAAAATATGATAAAATGGCGGAAAAAATGTGCATTTTTCATAAAAGTGACGCCAAAATTGCAAATGTTTTATTTTTATTTTTTGTTTCAATTCATCTACTAACTGTAAATGTAATTAATTTAATTTTTTTTTGGTTGGCACGTTTCAGACAAATTTATCATCACACTCTAACAGCCACCATTTTGTTGAAAAAAAAATATGTTTATACTACATGGATACACTTATAGTTGTAAAGAAGTTTCGATTGATTTGAGTAAGAACTTTCCCTGGCAAAATAATTTTTACTTGTGTTTTTGGCATTTGATCCAAAAGCCTGGCAATAATTGCCAAGGTTATAGCGCTTAATCTCGCTCACTGAAATTTTTAAAGAGATGTAATGAAAGAATGTTGGTAACCGGGCAGCCTAGCAGAATAGCAAAGAATTTAAGCAAACAGAAAGCCGAAATAAATTGCATATGATTATGATTACTGTCCACAAAAGGAAAACTTTACAAATCCACAAAAAGAGAGAGAAAAATAAAAGGAAAAGGAAATTTGAATTCTCCGATAATTCTTGATACCTACAAGGCCCATGAACAATTTTTAATATCTGTGCATCAGTTGGAACAAAAATCTGGTGATTGTTGGCTGCAATTGTAGACATACCTGCCTTATCACTGCCATGAAGGAAACAAATAATTTTAGATTACTGTACAATACTTGGGAAATGATCTGAAATTAAATACCGTATAAAGAATACTTCAATTTTTCGTGGTAGGATAAGATTTCAGCATGCTACCTTGCCGGGGTTGCGCTTCCTACATCGCGTTGGTGGGACTGCCTCCTTTGGTATAGTTGACGCGAAACAGCATTTCTTACTCAACCATTGGATGCCAGAACAATCTAGCTGAAGTCAGAAGGACAACAGTGCTCAGGCTGCACTTCCAGCTAAGTACGCAACCCTTAGCTGGCAGTATTTGTCATCTCTTGACCCGTGGAAGCATGAGGTAGGAACTTGTGAGAACTAGAGCTATGTTGCGGGGACCCACGGTCTTTTGCGACTCACCATTGTGCAGCCTTGACTACTCTCAAACTATTCTTTAGGAGCATTATTTAAAAAATCACGCCCAGGTGATTCGTATAGCCACGAAAAGCATGGCGAATTTAAACCACCAATTTTAGATTCTGTACCTTGCTATAAAAGTGAAGCTTTTATATCATGCTTCATGATCGTGAATTGGGCACAAAGATAGCCCCAGACCCGTGAACTGCAGTCACAAATTTGAGAGCAAGCAAAAATACACTGTGAACTGAACCACGTTATGATGAACTAAATAACGGCTGAAGGGAAAAATCCTGAACACGTGAACTAGTCCACGGTCCGTTTTTATTTTCGGAAACGGTTTTTTTCTTTTATTTACGATTTATTTACTTCGCCAAACTTTTACTTTTCTCTGCACGAAAGAAGCAACCCAACCTGTCCCAAACGTGCGGAGTTTCTGGCCTTGACATCGCCGTCCGCCACCTCGAATGGATGAGGAGAATCTGCCGACGCTCCGGTACCAAGTGCCGCCAATCACCGCCATGTGAATCTCCAGCGCTTGTTCCACCTGGAACAAAACACATAGAGCGCGGTGACTTCTTCTACAGGAACGACATCGACATAACCATCACCACGGAGACGCACCATCAAGTCTGAATTTAGCGTCTCCATCCCAGCTACCGGTTTGTGCAAATTGATCGTAGCGACTCTGATGGAGGAGGAGATGCGATCGCCCAGCGTAACAACATCAACTGCCACATGCCTCCGAGCTGCCAGCTGCAGTTCATCGAAGCCATCTGAGTTGAGGTCGAATCTGCCGTCGGCCTAATCACCATCATCGTGGCCTATTGTCCCAAGCAAGCCAGCACCATCAACAGAGCAACAAAGGTCCTATGAAACGACATCTCCTAATTCGGAGGCATGGGCAGTTTATCACCGCCGGTGACCTGAACGCGAAACAAGAAACCTGGACTACCTGGCGCAAACAAAACAGCATCATTCAACCTGGAAGAGGGCCATTACACCATCCTGGACCCAGATACTCCCACCCTGGTTGAGATCCGGGGCCCACTCAACAAACGACATCTTCCTCACTAACATGGGGAACAACATCGCCCCGCCGGTCGTGCACCAGGAGCTCAGCTCAGACCACTATCAGGTGGTGGCCAAAGTTGGCTCCTCAGTCAACCGGTATCGAATCACCAGACGGACCTACCATCGCACCAGTTGGAAGAGGTTCCGACAACACTTTGACGACAACATCGATTTCGACTTGTGCCTTGAGTCAGATGATAACATCAAACGGCAGCTGCAGAACATCGAGTAACCGATCTCCCAGGCCTGGGAGCAACATGTCCCAGTGTTAAATCGAGTGAGCAACTTTGTACTCATTGATAGACCCACTAAAGATTTGATACAACTGCGCAACGCCACCCGAAGGCAATACCAGCGAACTGGTCTTCCTACCTTAAAAAGTCATTGCAATCGGATGACAAAAAATATCAACGCCATAATGGTGGACCTTCGGAAATAACGATTTTTCCGACAAGATCCATTCCCTCCAAGAATGTGCAAAGCCGTTTTGGAGGTTGACAAAAATTTTAAAAACTAAACTAAGGCCCATTCCACCGTTGATCCCAATAGACAGCAATGGCTCAAAGGATCACTGGATGATATGTTACCTACTTACCAATCAGACCAAGGCCAGTATGGCCTCTGCTGTATACAGAAGTTTTCTCCATTGTATTCGGTCCATGGCAGTATCTCGCTAGCCTCGCTGTCTGCGGAGAGTCCGCTGGTCGCCTTCTACTTAATCCATCAACCTTGCTCGTTGCGCGCCTCTTCTTCTTGTACTCATCGGTTCATTTTCGAGAAGCCTTTTAACAGGGCTGTCGTTGGACATTCTTACTACATGCCCAGCTCATCGTAGTTGACCGATTTTAGCGATGTGTACGATGGGAGGTTCTCTGAGCAACTGATGCAATTCGTGGTTCACTCGTCAACTCCATGTTCCGTCTTCCACTCAAAGACAACAAGGTAGCGTTGGTCCTCCACTAGCAATGTCCATGTTTCATGGCCGTAGAGAACTACCGGTCTAATTAATGTCTTGTAGATGGTCAACTTTGTAGTTTGACAAACTTTGTTCGATCTTAGCGTCCTTCGTAGTCCAAAGAAGGCACGATTGCCAGCCATAATGTACCTTTGTATATCGCTGCTGGTGTCGTTATCGGTTGTCACCAAAGAAACCAGATACATGAACTCGTCTACTACCTCAATTCATCACCGTCGATCTGAACTCGTGGCTAACATTGTCTTCTAGTGAGCCTCTTTCCTTCGTGTATTTTGTTTTCATTGTATTAATCCAGCTTGAGCCTTAAGTTTGATGTGCGTTTCCGCCATCGTCTCAAAGTTACGTGCCGCGATATCAACGTCGTCGGCGAAGCCAAATAGTTGGACAAACTTCCTGAAGATCGTGCCACTCGTGTCTATCCCAACTCTTCGAATCACACCCTACAATGCAATGTTTAACAACAAACACGACAATCCATCACACACCACTGGACCCATCGTTGCTTTGACCACCTGCGGCAGTTTTTCCGGAAATCCATATTGATTGTAGCGTAAGCTGATTTCAAATCGATAAAAAGATAATGTGTGGTCATATTCGCGACATTTCTGCAGCACTTGCCAAATTGCGAAAATCTGGTCCGTAGTAGCGCAGGCACCCATGATGCCTTCTTGGCACTGCCCCACGAACTCCTTTGCAATTGGTTACAGGCGGCGGCATAAAATTTGGGAGAGCGACTTGTAGGCGGTGCTCAGTGGCGTGATTACACAATAGTTGCAGCAATCCCACTTGTCGCCAATTTTATAGATAGGGCACACTATTTCTTTCCTCCTTCTGATCCGGTATTGTGAACCAGTTAAACAAGCATGTCGGTGCAATTCTACCCCAAGATATTAATCGCTCTCGGTGAAATGCATAAAGCATATTGAAGAAGATCTAGCAGAAAAATCCTCACGTGACCCCAAATCGTTGTAATATTCATCCCGTGTCAAAGCACGTCCATCACTGTGCCCGCAGCCATCCTAATCGATCATCGAGAATGTGAAGCGTTTCACCTTCCCAAAGGCTAAAACCACTTCAAAACTCAAGCCACACTGCTGCTGCTGTTGATGCTCCACTTTGGCACGTTGGGGATCATAATTTTCTCGTTCGAAGCGTCATCCCCAAAATCGCACGTCTTCAGATTTGACGCTGTTGACGACGATGGCGTTGATGATGGCGATGATGATGCTGTCTATCGGCTGTCTGCCAATCGTTAGTTATAGAGATAGGAAGAAGAGCGCCAAGTGATCGCGACTTGCTGCGATGAGATGAGTGGTGTTTAAAAACAATGCGATTGGTATTTAGATATAGACAAGAGCAGCCGCTCAATGAGGAGCAGCGGCCGCCGCAAAATCACCATCAATCGACAACAAGATTAAGACAACTCTTTTTTCGGTCTCAAGTAGGGAAGACATCGAGCGCCAATCGATGGTTTTTAGGGTTTTGAAAGCAGGGTGGCAAGGGAAACAGAGACGTGGCGCTCGTGAACAATGCTCGTCTCCTATAACCTGCCAAGTGAGTGAGACGAGTGCACGCTCTGAACTTGACTTGGGCTCTTTTTTTTTTGTTGAAGGCCTTTGAAGAGCCGGGGCCAACCACACTCCAGCAGAGTTCGTGAAAAGTGGGCAGGTCGAGACAGTTTTCGGCGTGATGGGATTACATGAAGTGTAGCAGTCTTCTAATTATCTAACAGGGGCCGGCTCGATTGACTGGTTCGGCATTTTCTCCTCTTGTCGAGTCTTCTTCGCAGGGGGAGAGATCTGTTTGGCCGGTGAAGAGAAACGACAATTGCGGCTTTTTAACTTTTGATATTTTAATTATCATCCATTCATTGTTGGCAATCGACGATAGTTTCATGTCTTTTATTAGTAGCATCGGTTAGATGCTGGTTGGATATGCAAAATTCACTTCCTCTCATAAATATGCAACCGTGCTTGCGAAGTCGAGGCAGACCATCTCCACTCACGACAAATTTGTCCAGACTAGAATTTTACCAGGAAACCTACTCTGGCTGCTCGTGTTTATGTCCACGCGTAGTTTAATTTCTCGGAATTCCAGACCATCCAGGAAGGCCTCCATCACCGACAACGACATCGGGCTGCTCCAGACACGGAATATTAATGCGCAACACTATCGCGTACTTTTGCACTTTCCGCCCGGTCGACCGACCGACGGAATCGATTATCCAGAAAAACAAACTCGTCGGAATCGTCTTCCCTCGGTTCGCTCTTGTGTTTCACCGTACGCATATGGCACGACTTTTAAGTTGCGATTTGTTTTCATGGATGTTGTGCTTTTATTTCGGGTAAGCATGTTGAGCCGATCCTGAACGATTTCATAATTCTCAACTTAAAAATTAAAAATTAAATAACACTTTAGGATATCGTAACCGTCCAATGTCGAAATTGCCATAAAAACGTCGGCTCAACGAAGGCGAGCGGCTCTCAGCCCTATCCAAGGATGAAATCGAATCGAACACATGCCATCGCAATGTAATGCCCGGTTGCAAACCGAGTAACTGGACGGACGCGTCCCTCAATTGAAATTCAAGCCTCATATATTGGATTTGTGTATTACTGGAGCCAAACTGCAAGCTTGCGTTTTGGTTTGAAATGATTTATTTGCTGTGTTTTTTTTTTTGCATTTGTTTGGTTGAGCTGTGTCCTGGCAAAGAATGTGTTCGGATTTTTCTTTCGCCCCTATACACTTTGTAGATTAGCAAAAATACTTAACTACGGGCATCGGAAAATCATGACTAAGTTGTGCACTACGGAGCTGTTCATAAACCATGTAGACAATAGGCGAGGGGAGGGGGTGGGGTTTGAAGAAAACAACAAAACGGATATTCATACCCTCCTTTCAGAAAAATTAGTTTATTCTGGCCTCAAACATAAATTTGCTTTCTTTCAAACATATTCTATGTTTAAAATCAAATGGCATCGATGTTTGAAATTAAACTCATATTATGTTTATTTTCAACATATTAATGATACCAATAAACGTTCAAATTTTGGATTTTACTGGTTGCAATCAAAATTTATTTTATTTATTCTATGATTCTTGGTTATCTAAGTTCTGGATTTGGCTTAAATGCTAACAGGTTCCAGATTCAAGAAGTTTGCTCAGAGATTCACTACTGGAATGTTGTCTCGGCCTCATGTTCTGGAGAGGGAAGTACACGCTCAAATTTACCTACCCGATGAATGTATTATTGAAATTGACATGCCTTGAAATTGAGTTAAAAATGTTATTTACGTTCGAAAAATGCTTTCTATTTACTCTTAATAATTATTATGTTTCAAGTTGGACATCGATATTTTTAATTTAAATGGGTGAGATTTGTATCCATGTGAAACGTTATACACGGAGGATTGAAACAATTGTTAAACCTTTCGTATTATCGTCGTGCCACCTAGACCTATGAGCCGATCTATTTTGAATCGGCGGCGGCGTAAATGGTATTTTTAAACGGCGGCGGCTGCGGCGTGGGTCGGCGCGGGCATAAATTATCCCCATAGCATTTCCTCATGCGTTTTCCTTTTAACTGTTTGGCTTTCACGTGCACTTTTAAGACTAAAGGATCACTCCAAGTCTTATATTTTGATAGAAAGCCCGGATATTCATAGTGTTATATGACTCAGGTTGATGAATTGACGTGGAACAGTGTGTGTACAAATATATGAGCTTTAACATCATAGAATTTGTTCATAACAAGTCGACGGGGAATTCGGATTATGTCTTTATTAATAAACATAACCAGTTTCAGAAGCGTAAATATAAGTAATTACCAAAGAGAATAATTTCTAATCAAATATAGGAAAGTGCTCTAATGTGGGTCTATGTATCTAAAATTCGGCTTATCGGTAAAATTTGCCAGTCTTTAATTTTTATGTAAAGGGCTATTCATATGTCACACTACGTAGACTTTTCTGGGGTTCTGGTTGATCAAAGTCTGTAGACGCTCCATACAAAAATTCAAAAAATTGTATGGAGAAAAGTCAACGTGCGGGGAGGGGGGTTTTGATATTGTCAAAACTGAGTAACACTTGCTCTGAACTTGCCAGCTTGACGCGCCGAAAGGGCTCAATAGGGATTCTTTGTCCTGAAGCTAAGAATTTAGTTTTTAATATTTAAAATCTTTCAATCTAAAAATCTAAAAATCTAAAAATTTTAAAAATCTAAAAATCTAAAAATTTAAAAATTTAAAAATCTAAAAATCTATAAATCTAAAAATCAAAAAATCTAAAAATCTAAAAATCTAAAAATCCAAAAATCTAAACTAAACATCTAAAAATCTAAAAATCTAAAATCTAAAAATCTAAATATCTAAAAATCTAAAAATTTAAAAATCTAAAAATCTAAAAATCTAAAAATCTAAAAATCTAAAAATCTGAAAATCTAAAAATCTAAAAATCTAAAAATCTAAAAATCTAAAAATCTAAAAATCTAAAAGGCTAAGAATCTTAGTATCTAAAAATCTTAAACCTGATAATCTTAAAATCTTAATATCTAAAAATCTGAAAGGCCTAAATTAAAAAATCTAAAAAACTTTTAATTCTAATGTCTAAAAATCTCAAAATCTTAAGATCAAACACCTTTGATTGAAAACCTTAAAATCTAAAGAGCTGAAAATCTAAAAATCTAAAAATCTAAAAATCTAAAAATCTTAAAGTCTTAAAATCTAAAAATCTAAAAAACTAAAAATCTAAAAATCTAAAAATCTAAAAATCTAAAAATCTAAAAATCTAAAAATCTAAAAATTTTAAAATCTCTAAATCTTAATATCTAAATATCTAAGAATCTTAACACCTAAAAATCTAAAAATTTAATATAAAAATCTAAAAATGCAAAAAACTTAAGATCTTAAAATCAAAATATCTAAACATCTAAATATCTAATCTAAAAATATAAAAATTTAAAAATCTTAATATTTAAAAATCTAAACAATTAAAATTCTAAAAATCTAAAAAATATTTTTTTAAGATCTTAGTATCTAAATATTTAAAAATCTGAAAATCCAAAGTTTCTAAAAATCTTGAAAACTTCAAATCTAAAAATCTTAATATTTAAAAATCAAAGAATCTAAAAATCTAAAATTCTAAAAGCTAAAAATCTTAATACCTAAAAATCTGAAAGTCTTAAATTAAAAAATCTAGAAACTTTTAATCTTAATATTTAAAAATCTAAATATTAAACATCAAAGAATCTAAAAATCTAAAAATCTAAAAATCTAAATATCTAAAAATCTAAAAATCTAAAAATCTGAAAATCTAAAAATCTAAAAATCTAAAAATCTAAATATCTAAAAATCTAAAAATTTAAAAATCTAAAAATCTAAAAATCTAAGAATATAAAAATTTAAAAATTTAAAAATATAAAAAATCTAAAAATCTAAAAATCTAAAAATTTAAAAATTTAAAAATCTAAAAATCTATAAATCTAAAAATCTAAAAATCAAAAAATCTAAAAATCTAAAAATCTAAAAATCCAAAAATCTAAATATCTAAAAATGTAAACTAAATATCTAAAAATCTAAAAATCTAAAATCTAAAAATCTAAAAATCTAAAAATTTAAAAATCTAAAAATCAAAAATCTAAAAATCTAAAAATCTAAAAATCTAAAAATCTAAAAATCTAAAAATCTAAAAATCTAAAAATCTAAAAATCTAAAAATCTAAAAATCTAAAAATCTAAAAATCTAAAAGTCTAAAAATCTAAAAATCTAAAAATCTAAAAATCTAAAAATCTAAAAATCTAAAAATCTAAAAATCTAAAAATCTAAAAATTTAAAAATCTAAAAATCTAAAAATCTAAGAATATAAAAATTTAAAAATTTAAAAATATAAAAAATCTAAAGATCTAAAAATCTAAAAATCTAAATATCTAAAAATCCAAATATCTAAATATCAAAAAATCTAAAATTCCAAAAATCTAAATATTTAAAAATCTAAACTGAAAATCTAAATATCTAAATATCTAAGAATTTAAAAATCTAAAAATCTAAAAATCAAAAATCTGAAAATCTAAAAATCTTAAAATCTAAAATCTAAAAATCTAAAAATCTAAAAATCTAAAAATTTAAAAATCTAAAAATCTAAAAATCTAAAAATCTAAAAATCTAAAAATCTAAATATCTAAATATCTTAAAATCTAAAAATCTAAAAATCTTAGAATATAAAAATTTAAAAATTTAAAAATATAAAAAATTTAAAAATCTAAAAATCTAAAAATCTAAAAATTTAAAAATCTAAATATCTAAAAATCTAAAAATCCAAAAATTTAAATATCAAAAAATCTTAACTAAAAATCTAAAAATCTAAAATTCCAAAAATCTAAATATCTAAAAATCTAAACTGAAAATCTTAAAATCTAAAAATCTAAATATCTAAATATATAAATATCTAAATATCTAAATATCTAAATATCTTAATATCTAAAAATCTAAAAATCTAAAAATCTTAAAATCTAAATATCTAAAAATCTAAAAATCTTAAAATCTAAAAATCTAAAAATCTAAAAATCTAAAAATTTAAGAATCTAAAAATCTAAAAATCTTGAACCTAAAAATTTTAAAATCTTAATATCTAAAAATCTGAAAGCCCTAAATTAAAAAATCTAAAAAACTTTTGATTTAATTGTCTAAAAATCTCAAAATCTTAAGATCAAAGAATCTAAAAACCTTAAAATCTAAAAATCTAAAAAGCTGAAAATATAAAAATCTGAAAATCTAAAAATCTTAAGATCTAAAAATCTCAAAATCTAAAAATCTTAAAATCTAAAAATCTAAAAATTTAAAAATCTAAAAATCTTAATATCTAAATATCCAAAAATCTTAACACCTAAAAATCTAAAAATTTAAAAAACTTAGGATCTTAAAATCTAAATATCTAAATATCTCAATATCAAATCTAAAAATGTAGAAATTTAAAAATCTTAATATCTAAAAATCTTAACAACTAATATTCTAAAAATCTAAAAAATATTTTTTTTTTAAGATCTTAGTATCTAAATATTTAAAAATCTGAAAATCCAAAGTTTCTAAAAATCTTAAGAACTTCAAATTTAAAAATCTTAATATTTTAAAATCAAAGAATCTAAAAATCTTAAAATCTAAGAGCTAAAAATTTTAAAATCTTAATAACTGAAAATCTGAAACTTTCAAATTAAAAAATCTAAAAACTTTTAATCTTAATATCTAAAAATCTAAAAATCCATCCATCAAAGAATCTAAAAATCTAAAAATCAAAAAATCTAAAAATCTAAATATCTCAAAATCTAAATATATAAAAATCAAAAAATCTTAAACCTGATGATCTTAAAATCTAAATATCTAAAAATCTGAAAGTCGTAAATTAAAAAATCTAAAAACTTTTAATCCTAATGTCTGAAAATCTAAAAATCTGAAGGTCAAAGAACATAAAAATCTGAAAATCTGAAATCTGAAAATTTAAAAATCTTAATATCTAAAAATCTAAGAATCGAAAAATCTATAAATTTGAAAATCTCAAAATCTAAATATCAAAAAATCTGAACACCTTAAAATCTAAATATCTAACAAAAAAATATAAAAATTAAAAAATCTTATGATCTTAAAGACTAAATATCTAAAAATCTCAATATCTAATTTTAAAAATTTAAAAATTTTAAAATCTTAATATCTTAAAATCTAAAAATCTTATTATTTAAAATTCTAATATAAAAAATCAATTTTTTTAAGATCTAAAATATCTTAATTTCTAAAATCTGAAAATCCTAAGTTTCAAGAAATCTAAAAAACTTCAACCCAAAAAATCTTAATATCTAAAAATTAAAGGATTAAAAATCTAAAAATCTTTGAGCTAAAAATTTTAAAATCTTAATATCTGAAAATCTAAAAATCTAAAAATCTAAAAATCTAAAAATCTTAAAATCTAAAAATCTAAAAATCTAAAAATCTAAAAATCTATAAATTTAACAAACTAAAAATCTAAAAAAAAAAATTTAAAACCTTAATATATAAAAATCTGAAAGTCTGATATTGAAAAATCTAAAAACTTTTCATCTTAATATCTGAAAATCTAAAAATCTAAAGATCAAAGAATCTAAAAATCTAAAAATCTAAAAATCTAAAATCTAAGTATCTAAAATTCTAAAAAACTTAAAATCTAAAAATCTTAACATTTAAATTTCTAAAAATCTAAAAATTAAATTTTTTAGGATCTAAAATATCTAAATATCTAAAAATCTGAAAATCCAAAGTTTCCAGAAATCTAAAAAACTTCAAATCTAAGAATCTTAATATCTAAAAATTAAAGGATCTAAAAATCTAAAAATCTAAAAGCTAAAAATTTTAAAATCTTAGTATCTAATAATCTAAAAATCTAAAAATCTAAAAATCTAAAAATCTAAAAATCTAAAAATCTAAAAATTTAAAAATCTAAAAATTTAAAAATCTAAAAATTTAAAAATCTTAAAATCTTAAAAAATTAATATCTTAAAATCTTAAAATCTCAAAATCTTAAAATCTAAAAATTTAAAAACTTAAAAATCCTAAATTTATAAATCTAAAAATCTAAAGAACTTTAAATCTTAGTATCTAAATATCAAAAAATTCAAAAATCTAAGAATCTAAAAATCTCAAAATCAAAAATCTAAAAATCTTAATATATAAAAATTTTAAAATCTATAAACCCAAGAACCTTAAAAACTAAAAATTTATATATCCATAAATCTTAAATTGTGAGATTTTGAAACTCAGTGACAGCATTTCTCTATTTACAATCAGTAAATCTTCTGGCAAAATATAAGTTCAATGGGTTCAAAAAAAAAAGAACCTCACAATAATAAAAAAAAACTGTCCAAAGCCATCATTTCCCCTATCTTAAAATCTAAGAATAAAAATGAACAAATATCTTTAAAATTTAAGATTAAATAATTTCAGAATGTCAACAGTCCGTGTGCTAACCCTATTTTTAACAAACCACCAGACGGAAATCCTAATGTGTATTGCTTACTGTTCATTTCCTGTAATAAGAGCGTTTCGTTGGAAGGTGAATCTCTATCCTTTCCGTGGATTTCGTGTAAGTGCTTCTGCTTACGGGTCCACACTCCCGTTTTTGGCCCTTCATACAACAGAATAGTGACAATTACAGGTATGTATTGTTTGATCTTGCCATTAGGAGGAACTGTACGTCATGGCAAGTCCTGCACTGGTGGCGGCTTTCTATCACATCACATCACATCACTTTAAAAGATAAATCAACTTTAAAAAAGTTCGAATTAAGAGCAGTGAAATATACCGAACTATCAATATTTTCACAATATTATTACAATCTTTTATTCACTATGCACTGATTTACCGGTTAATTCAGTGATTAGCGAAGTTATTTGATTCGGGATTTGTCATGTTCAAATAAAAACCATGTTTTCCAGACGATGGCTTAATGCGACAAATATTTTGTCCATTTTGTCTTTCGGTGAAATAAGTGTCGATATATCGACACAGATTTTTCATTAGGTCTTAACTGACAAACGTAAACAATGGCTTTTTCTGCGAGTTTCTTGTCATTGAAAACTCACCTTATCAATCCACCACGGTCATTTCTAAAAAAAAGGTTTACCTGTCCATTAGAATTGAAAACTTGCATGGGTTGCCTCTGTGCGATGAGAATTTTACGAAAGAAGTCATTATTTACGTTTGTCAGTTAGGCCCTTACCCAAGCAAAACAGCTTGTATTAAACAAGTTGAATATACTGTTAAATGACAAAAACAGGTTATAAATTAAGGTGTATAATACTTTATTTCATACTTCAATATAACGCAAAAAGCGCAAAATGTGAAGCCTTATAAAACATAATATGGAAAAAAAAACTATCCTTATGCAAAAAAAAACCTCTCCGAGCGTGAGATTTGAACACTAGTTCTAGGCGTGATAGGTTTGTAGCTTCTTTGCTAAGCCAACTCAGCAGTGGTATGCAGCAGTGAAAAAAGTATTTTTAGCTCGACCGTTTGTCAGCAGAATAGTGCCTGTCCCATGTAAAATTTCTTGTTATCTCAAGAATATAAGAGGAGGTGAGTCAAAATCAGCTTACTCTTTGTCCACAGAGCCGTGCGGTGTATAAAACAAACACAATTCGGTTCTCCAAGAAATTTCACTTAGGACCAGCCCGATTTTGTTGATTTTGAGCGACTCCGAGCAAAGATAACCATACATTATTCAATAATATAAGGAGAAGTGGGGTAAAATCAGCCATATCTTCTTTCACAGAAGTGTGCGGTGGTTGAAAAAACCTCTATTCGATTCGGGGGGAAATTTTACATGAGACTAGCACTATTTGGTTGATCTTGAGCCTCTCCGTGCAAAGATGTCTATAAATTATTCAAGCATATAAGGGGATGTGGGGTAAAATAAGCTTTTAAACTCCACAACCATATCCGTGTGGCGATTGAAACCAGTTCCATTCGATTTCCCAGACAATTTTCAAGCGGAAATGGCCCTGTTTGCAAGCCGCGCAAGCTACTTTTTTTTTTAGTTTTCATCAGTACTAGCCCACTGTGCAACGTTTGGAACATAAGTCGTTTAAAGTAAAAACAGTTACAAATCGCAACGACTAACAGAACTTGGCAGCAAAATTATGGGCTCGACGTTTGTACTGCGAATATTGGACGAAATTTTCATGCGTTGTTATAGACGATGTAACTTATGTCCTAGAGGATTTCAAGCAGCTTTCAGGGCTGGTTTTTTATTCTCATATTGCCAGAAATGCTACAGCTGAGCATTTGAGAACAAAAAAGGCATCGAAATTTCCCAAAAAATACCTTGTGTGGCAAGCAACTTGCACGTGTGGCAAAAAGAGTGAATCCCTCATCACTACAGGCACAATCAACAAGGAGATCTATTGATCAGATCTGATTGATCTGATCAGAAAGAGAGTCTGCAGAAGCAATTCCTACCCTTCATCAAAAGTCATAAAAAAAACCTTTGTTCTGGCCCGATTTGGTAGCATGCCTCTATGCTAAAACTGTGATGGAGTGGTACCAAGCAAATCAAGTGAACATTGTACCAAAAACCTCAAACCCGCCAAATTGCCCAGAGCTACGACCAATCGAGAGATATTGGGCTCTGATGAAGCGGAAGCTTTCTGGATAGAAGCAAGGAATCAAAGACATCAAGCACTTGCAGCAAATTTGGACAAAGACGGCTTCTACGATTTCTGAAGAGTCTGTACAAACTTTAATGGACGGAGTTAAGCGCAAAGTTCGAAAATGTTATGCAAATACCGAATAACTATGCTTTGTCTTCTCGGATTGTTAAAACACATCCCATGAGTCTGAAATAAATAACTACGACGGAAATATAATGCGAAATTTATGTTTTATTCATGTTTTGAGGTGTCCGGATTATTGCGGATACAGACCTTATAGCGCAGGGTGAGACAAAATAGAAAATTCATTGAGAGGTCTGAGAAGACGTCAACTTGCTTTCAAAGAAGATAAACGGAACTTGGTATCTAGAGTAAAAACAAAAATAGCCGCATATGCTTTGATTGTGGACTGCATTTTGCGACAAAAGTGAACGCAGATCAACGCAAAAGCATCCAGTCATGTTTGGCGTAACGTTATTAATGGACGTTCCCTAAATAAAAAAAAATGAAAATGATAAAGTCTACGTAGACCCAATGGAGGGGGGGGTTTGAAAGTCTACTAAAGTCTACGATGTGAGAGAGGGGGGAAGGGTTTGAAAGTGTCAAACAGTCCCTAAGTTGCCTCAGCATCAGGACCTCAAAAGATACGGAAAAGGATTACGAAACATTCGAAACCCACACCCAGCGGAATCTCAGGTCAACAAACAACCTTCAAGCAACGAGGGACACGACGCTCGCCTTGCCACCCGCTGTTCAGTTGATAATTAAAACCCAGACTCCTTACCGGGCGCGCTGCTGCTGCTTCTGCAGCTCTGTTTGGACTTGGAATGTCACTTTCTTTTCATTTGGATCGTAAATTATACAAATTAAACCATGTCTCATTTTTCCCCGGGTCTGAAATCGTTCCTTTTTTCCTCTCTCTTATTTTCAACCCATTCCCGTGTTCTGTGCGCATATGAGCTTAGATCCCAAATGAAGAGGTTTTGTCAGCTTGCTCCTGATTGTTGATGGAAGTGGTGGTTGAGGTGGTTAGGTGGTTGCTGTTCAGCACCGCGACGCACATGTAGATTTTAATTTAGATTAGGAAGCATCCCCCCAGCTGCGTGCGCATCGAAAAACTGCTCACCTAAATTATAACAAATTGTGTTGAGTGAGCTTGGCAAGGCATCGAATTACCGGAGATCGTCGTCTCGGCAAAAGGGTGATCCAAATGTGAGTCGGTGAATCATATTTTTACGAGCCATGAAATGGATATGAGACTGCAAGCTGTCCGAGAAGATGTCTCTTGCCAGATTAGAGTTCCCGAGCCAACTTTCGGAAGCAGGTGATTTGTAATAATTTAAATTAGTCCAGCAGAGTAAACAGAATTTCGAGGAGAAGATTGATTTTGATCGTCCATATCGTGAGTTCTCAGAAGTTTCCTTTTACAGCCTAATTAGTTGAATCAATTTTACTACTATAAGCTCCGTAAATGCATTCGCCCTGATTTGCTATAAGTTATGAAATTACTGAGCAAAGACACCCCGCCGTAGGCTTCGCCGGGATGGCAGAATATGAGATCACTTTGGTGCGATATAGAACATGTTTTTTTTTTTTTCTGAGACGGAATGTTCGAAAGGAAGGCGTTGACTGGCGGAAGGGTAGTCTGATTCAGTTCATTCCACCTTCGCTCGGCATGGGTATTTCTGTGAACTCGTTGCGCTAGACTCGTTGGACAGAGCACAGATCAAAATCAACTGAAATAAATAAACGATCATTATGAGCTTGTGATATCAATTATGGAATGTGTTTTATGGTTCTTCTCTGAATTGCAGTCATAAATTTGCCTGCTCTGGGCCAAGGAATGGAATAGATGAGACGAGTCGTTAAAGGTTCTGATCTGGTGCGGTGGCCTCAAGGATGAGACTATTCATAGCAGAGCTATGAAATTTAAAAAAAAGTTGAATGTTTTCATTCCAGTTATCCAAGAAATAACTACCATGTTGAATGTGCTGTGGTAGTATAGAGTTATAAAAATCATGTTAACAAATTAGCATTCATCGGCTTCATGGGGTTTGAATATAAGTTGTGGCTACTGCTTCTCAATTTTTTGGACCATATTGGAAGGCGAATAACAATGATTTTTTGTTAGTCAATGTTTCAAGATTCAGCTCTACGGAATGCATTAATGAACGAAAAAGTTCTCTATAAAGGAGTTTCCTCGGCATGACTGATCAAGCCCTCTAACGAGAACGAAGGCCAAAATTAAATATTGGAAAAAGTACACGATCATGATCTATATTATTATAAGCATCAATTAGTAGCCTCAAGCCTACTAAATACATAGAACATTTGTCTTTGTTCAACCGCAAGTCAAAGTAAGCGTAAATAATAAAATATTTCCTGCAAAATATCAGATTTAGGCAATAAAGGGTGTTCCGATAAAAATGTTTTCAAACAGTAATGCGTGTGAGTCGATCAAAGTTTTTTTTAATAAGTCAAATTCGTTTTCTTTTTCAAGTTCAGTTAATACAGAATACAGCAAAGCTTCATTTTTACCGAATTAGAATTGCCGAGTCTTTCATTTAACACCTGCCATAAGATTTTGTACAATCTCCTTGTCCACTTTATTCACCTCAGAACGCCAGTTTGCCTTGAACTGTTGCTCGCTCACAACAGCTGTTTGATTCTTCTTAAGATTCCGCTTGACGATGGCCCAATATTGTTCGATTGGGCGGAGCTCTGGCGTGTTGGGAGGGTTCTTGTCTTCGGGCACCACTTGAACGTTGTTGGCAGCATACCACCCCATGGTCATTCTTCCGTAATGGCAAGATGCCAAATCCGACCAAAATATAACGGAACAATCGCACGGAACTCGCTCAGATAAATTTCCTGGTTGACGGTTCCGGTCGCAATGTAAACGTTGCTCTTCATGGCACAGGTACAGATGGCCTACCACACCAGATATTTCTTCGCGAACTTTGACAATTTGTGTTTGAAAATATATGCCACCTTTCCCGGTCCGGTTGCCGTGTAAAATTCCTGTTTCAAGTCTGCCTTGACGAAAGTTTCATTGTCCTGAACCTCGCAATCAAACTTTGTCAGCATCGTCGTGTACAACATTCGCGATCGTGTTTTGGCCGACGTGTTTTGTTTATCGTCGCAATTTGGAGTCACCACTTTCTTGCAAGTCGACAGTCCAGCTCGTTATTTAACTCTATCCACGGTTGAAGGCGCCACTTCCATCTTTTTTTGCTACATCTTGGACGAAGAGGTTGGGGTTCCACTCGAAACAGCGGGCAACTCTTTTTGTCGTCGCTGTGGCCTCCGGCTTTCGATTTCCCCCCGATCCAGCTTTCCTGGACGTTCACTGAACCTTTTTATTACTTTGGTAGGAATTGATTCAGCCACATTCAACAATTTCGCCAACTTGGCGTGAGAATAGTTTGGATTTTCGCCATGCAAGGGCAACATTTTGCAGGTTGCTTCTCTTTCTTCGACGAAGTTTTGATAACTGAAGCGTTAACCTCAAAATCAAAACATAGGCATGATGCTACACGCACACATCTTCAAAATAAGGGGTGTGCAAAACAATTGAATGCACGATGAAAAGAAATGCGTCAAGTTTAAGTTGCCCATATTTTGATCGAAGCACCCTATAGAAGGTATATAATCCAAACCAATTTCACTTGCAGCTAAATTTTCTAACACAAGGTAAGCAGTCAAATGATCACAAAAAAATATACTAGATATTAACTAACATTTAACGGGAAAAGAGAGGGACCATCAGGGCACCCGAGTGAAATGGTATGTAAAGGGAGCATGGAACTGGAACTGCCTCTACCCTATTTCTAACATTTTGCAAAACAAGTGCGGACCCTTCGACCTCATCTATTGGGTTTATTCTGTCAATCGATGGCTCGATCCTAGTTCTGTGAGTGTGTACTTGAAAGTACACTCAGTAGCAAAAAAAAAGCCGAACAAAATTTTGCTTCCAAAAAGCGCCATTTTCAAATTACTGTAACTTTGTCAATTATCAATATTTTTTGTTGAAACTTACACAACACTATAAACAATGTATAGACCTTGTGTGGTCAAAATTTTATGTTGATCAGATTCATAAATTTTAAGTCTTCATAACATATGTGAAAAAAGTCATTTTTGGACATACTAATTTCAAAAATCCGTATATATGTGAAAAATTTAGATAACATACTTTAAATTTCTCAATGGCCAAAATATACATAGAAAATAATGTGGACGAAATTTGAACTATTTCCATCAAGTGGTTTAGACTACAGGTGGCGTCAAAGTTGACGCACCTACATGAGTATTTCCCTATTTCACCCAATATTGACCGTGCTGAAATATCGGTGCAAAAAAAAAGCCGAGGTGAATGTTTCTTATTAATATATATGCATTGTTACGCCTGAAATATCCCAAATAACAAGTGTAACCCACGAAGAACTTCAAAATATGGCATACAGTATCAATTGATTTGAAAAAATTACGTATACAGTGTTATACAGTATTATTAGTAGAATTCACCTCGGCTTTTTTTTTGCACCGATATTTCAGCACGGTCAATATTGGGTGAAATAGGGAAATTTTCATGTAGGTGCGTCAACTTTGACGCCACCTGTAGTCCAAACCACTTGATGGAAATAGTTCAAATTTCGTCCACATTATTTTCTATGTATATTTTAGCCATTGAGAAATTTAAAATGTGTTATCTAAATTTTTCACATAAATACGGATTTTTGAAATTGGTATGTCCAAAAATTACGTTTTTCACGTATGTTATGAAAACTTAAAATTTATAAATCTAATCAACATAAAATTTTGACCACCCAAGGTCTATACATTGTTTATAGTGTTGTGTAAGTTTTAGCAAAAATATTGATAATTGACAAAGTTACAGTAACTTGAACATGGCGCTTTTTGGAAGCAAAATTTTGCTCGGCTTTTTTTTTGCTACTGAGTGTAGATTCTCTTCCCTATATAAGCGGGTTTCGCGTAAGTGTCTCTGCTTACAAGCCCGCCCAAACGTGTTTGCTGCTTCATACAAGAGCTTGATGGAAGACAGCATCATCATTATCAAAAACATGATAGAAATGCAGTTGAATTACGGCTGAAGCAATTTGGTGGCATTTCTAATTAGTACAGTGAAGTGAAGGTAAAAATTGATGTGCTCGTGAACGAGCTTAATGTTTACTATGAATCTCAGCGGAGAACGTTGTAGCATGAAGATAAATATATTTGAGTGCAGCAGACATTAAAAGTGGTTCAAATCACACTTTTTAGGCCTTGAGTAGCTTATTTCAGAAATGGTTAGGTCCAAAACGGCTCTTTATCGTTTGTAAGAATTGCCTTGTCTTCACAATAAAGAGCCGCTATCATACTTTTATAGCCCACTTTCACTGATGGATTAAATCGGTAGTTTTTTTTCTCAGTAAAGTGAACCACTATCGCACCCTGAGAATGACTTCAACATTCTTACTGCTGAAACAAACGCGCCAAAATCGGCTCTCAAGTGTTTCTAAAAACTGTTCTCCTTGCTAATAAAATACTACTCTCATACTTTATGAATGATCCCAACGGCATTCTTGATGTTGATTGCTCCACTTTCCAAGGTTATACCAGATCAACCCTTTCTACTAGAAAACTATCTTTCCAGTGAAAACCGCCATAAAAAAAATTGCTGTAAAACACACATGAAACACTTCATTGCTAGTGTTACTATTTCTTTCAAAAGCTTGGAATATAATTTATAAATTTACACGATCAAAACATCGTATCTGCATTGGTATAAAAATAACTTTGCGCTTCATTCCAACCATTAGGCTTTTTAAACCTCCTGCCTCTTTGTGGAAAGTTCCCGCTTCATCAGAGCCCAATATCTTATCTTATCGCCTTTCAAACATGCCCTACGCTCAATTTCAACTACTTCTATTCAATTTCACAATCTGCCGTGCTCAATAATTAATTTTAATAAATAACTGTGGAAGTGTACCTAGGCGACGAATAATATGATATTGTTTAAAAGTTGAGCGAGTACTCATTGACAACCCAAAACAATTTTTTAACTAAAGCAACACAGAGGTAACCGCCCAAAAATCATTTTGCAAAAAGAACATAATCAAGCAAACATGTCTTCAAACAAACAAGTCAAACAAAAATAAATACTGTAACACTTTCAATCAGCTTAAACTTGTTTGTCTGGCGATCCTAGTTCTTCTGTGTTACATTTTACGCGAGCTTTATGTCCCCCCGGTGGAAATGTTCGCCGTCATTATTTGTCTTAGAAGTCATTTAAAATCACTTAAATCGATTGATATTTCATTCGTATCCTCTCATTCTTCATCCACCGGCCAGATCCAAACGCGGCCACATCAAATATAACCGAATTAACAATAAAATAGCTCTCGGTCAAACGACGAAGTGCATTGCCGTGAGAGCTGCTACCACTTATTACTGGGCCGTGTAGAGCTAGGATATCGATCTCCGAGCTGACACGAAACAGTGCACAGTGGGAAAAGTGCATACGTAAATTGACCAAGCATAACATGTGTTAATCAGATAAATGAAGAATTATTCTGTTAGTTTTGTTGGACAATTTTGAGAGTGCATGTTTGTTACATGTCAAAGAAAAGAAAAGCCATACAAAACACCCGCGCCACCTGAGTAATATTTACTTTAGATTCCTAGTGGATTAGCTAGCTTAAATCTGTCAATGTTCTGAAAAGGCTACTCTCTGCATCCTTACCAGCAAATAGTAGTAGAAACGTTGAATTGAATTTATTCCCACTCTTGTGCAAGATACTTGAAAAATTCCAAGTGAAATTTGGATCCAAATTTTGGTACATTCTCAGACACTCTACCTCATACATTGAGTTTATCAACAAACCTACTATAAATACTAGATCTATTGTGGTGTTCCCGTCAAGTCGAGCACTCGACAGGGAATAATTCTGAAAGTCGCAGACAAAATATGCCTATCTGTTAAAAGACAAGCTTTCTCTAATGGAATTAAAAAAAAAAATTGCTCGCGTTTACTAGTGATAATTTGAAAAAATTGTTTCAATGTTTTATTTTTATTTTTAAAATTTGTTCAAATGAAGTAATATTTTAAAATTCTCCTAGTTTGACAATCACAATCGTTCAACAAATACGGTCAAAAAACGTTTTTTAAATAGTATTTTAAAAAAAAAGTTAAAGTGATCATTCTTTTGTCATTTGAAACCAAAGTTTATGAAACATTGGGGGCTTCAGTTGAAACAAAATTTGGCCAATTTACTTTTATTGCTGCTTATTTGCCATTCCAATGAACTGGCCTGCAAAAGAGCTGGCTTAAGGATGAACTTCAGAAACTTACCCGTCATAGGTCTAAATTTTTCGTTATTGGTGATTTCCATGGAATAATTTTCAAAGCAATGCCAATGGTAATAAACTATTTGATCATTGTTCTGCAGGTTATTACAC
This sequence comes from Aedes japonicus, assembly GCA_034211315.2. Classification (NCBI taxonomy): domain Eukaryota; kingdom Metazoa; phylum Arthropoda; class Insecta; order Diptera; family Culicidae; genus Aedes; species Aedes japonicus. The sequence continues at coordinate 370,862 of JASCZW010000980.1, read as the reverse complement.
ACAGCCCAATTTGCTTTTTTTTTCAGCCAGAAATCCCTCAACTTATGATTTGGTCCTAACTGATTCATGTCAAGTCTGTGGTCAATTGATTACCCATGCTGACTTTGGTTCTGATCACCTTACAGTTACATTTGAAATATCTCGAGAAATCATTTCTTATTCCATCAGTTCTACTTTCAACTACCATAGAGCTGATTGGGATCAATATCGAACATTGATGGCATGCAACTTTGATCCTAATGTTCCATTGAAGACAAAAATGATATTATTATGCTCTTGAATGCCTGGGGTTTTCAATAGTTAGAGCAAGAGCTGATTCAGTGCCAAAACGCGAGGTTAAATTCGATTTAGTTTTAATTGATGACGATCTTCAGCTATTGATTTGTCTGAAAATTGTACGTATGCGTATCAAAGAACATATGATCCCGCTATGAAAGTCATATGGCGTGATTTACAAAAACAAATTAAAACACGCTTTTTTGAAACTAATGTTACAAAATTAAATCCGAGTTCCAAACCTTTCTGGAAACCCTCTAAAATCTTGATAAAACTTCAAAACCCTATACCAAATTTTGCTCAAAATTGCGAAAAAAGTTCAAAAACTTGATGTAGAAGGAGATGTTCGCTCATCACCATGAGGCACCAAGAGTGAACAACAATGTTTTTGGCTAGAATGAAAGATGTGAAGAGAAAGTGTTGAAAGGTCCGTCAGAGTGCGGCAGGTAGGAAAATTAACAGATGTTTTTGAAAATTGAGCGAAAGGGCATGTGTCCAATGGTACTCGAACCATGGACGTCAATCTTTGCCTAACATCCCACTGCGGGGTAGGTTGTAGCGACGGAACAAGTCCGCCACTTCACTGTTCCGTCGCTACAATCTTGGGCTGACATTTGAACATAAATTAACTTTCAAAGATCACATTAAGGGCATTCAAGCTCAATGTCATGAATATTTGAAATGTTAACATCCTTTGAATTTGAAAAAAATGAATGTAGAAGATAAAAGTGATTTAGAAAATTATGAGGACGGGCTCTTAAGCCAATCCGCGGGAAACATTGACTCATGCTCGTCTTCCATTCTCGACTCCGACGATGAAGATGGCATTAATGTGACGATCAAGCAAGTGATACCTGGAAAACTTGACCCCAAATCACCCAAATCGGTACGTTTGAAGAAGGGTTTGTGTGGGTCAGCAAGAAGAAGGTTAAAACGACTCATGAATGACGGTATGAGTTTCGAGGAAGCTCGTGAAAAAGCGGTGCAACCAGGTGCAACTCCCAAAAGATCACGGAACGTAGACTTTGATACGACTAACAGTTCAGAACGTCAGCCGATGCCAAAAAAATGTTGCGATGAACATGGTCAGGGAGTCGAAGCTGGTCATAAGCGAACCACAATGGTACCAAAATTGGATAAAGATCCTGTTCAGGGAGACAGTAGCAGTAAATCTAGCCGTAGGGTAAACCTGCCGGAACCAACCTACCAAGAAATTGCCAGTCGGGTTAAATTGGGAATAATTCCCAAAGGATATCCTGAAATCGAGTTAACCTCCCAACAACAGGAGACAGTAAAGGAAGCACTCCTGAAAAAGGTCCTAGATCAACGTAGAGAGCCATTTAAGCCGAAATTTGTGTATTGTACGTCCAGAACTGGGTATATTCTAATATCCTGTAAGGACCGACACACAGCAGATTGGGTCAAAACCGCGAATCTTCAAATAGCGCCTTGGAAAGATGCTGAGCTTGTGGCTCTTGATGAACAAGAAATTCCTCGTCAAAAAGTCCTACTCGCGTTCTTTTATAGGAGTGCCGACGACGACAACGACACGATTCTAGGCTACATAGAAAGCCAGAACGACAACCTGAATACAGCAAATTGGAGAATTCTGCAGCGAACTGTACGGAACAGTATGTCGAATGGGCGATCACTGTGGATGGTTCATCGATGCGACAATTGGAACAGCAAAAATTCGTCATCAATTACAAGTATGGTCAATCGCTCATTCGTAAAAAGCGTATTGTCAACCACCCAGGCGCTCACGAAGAGGACGGGGAAAAAATCGTGGGTATAGAGGTAGGCTCCTCTGACGAGCAATGTACCCACAATGTGCCCGCTGACCAGGTGAGTGCTCCATCATGCTCAGGGACCAACATGGCCCAGGGTAAAGGAACTAAGGTACTTATGGACACAGATGCAGATGATAAAGGTGAGTCAGATTATGAACGTAGTTTTTCTGGGAAGGGCACAATGGAAACCTTAAGGGTGAAAGATGGTCAGGGATCGATTAATGGGAATCCTGGAAAACAAAAAATCAGTGGGGTTGTGTACAAGACACGACCTGTTGACGTAGACTACGTTAAACCAAGTGATGCATTATAATGTCAGGGAAATTCTGTGTGGCTATTATTAGCGTTAAAAGGGTTTCAATTATTCGTGCCGGTCGCTTACCCTTACCGATAGAAGCAGTATAAGTCACAATATGACGGGTGCGGCTCTTATGGGACATTAGACCAGCGTTTTGAAGCCAGTATGTAAGAAAATTCTATTGTACGCTCTTGAGATATTATTTGGTGGCCCTGAAAAGGGCCGTTTGGTTTTATGAAGTCAGTGCGTGGAAAAATTCTCTTGTACACTCTTTATAACTCTTTGGTGGCCCTGAAATACAAACATATATTTTGACTGATACCTTGTCTCCTTTTTAACATTCACCATTTAAATACCATACCATTCGGATTATTTGTATACAATCTGAGTTTTAGTATGCCTTTGCATAATTCAACTTGAAAGAAACAAAGATTTGCAATTTATGCAATTTGAGCAATTCTAGATTTCAAGGGTAATAATAAACATTGAAATACTCTAGAATTTAAATAACGAAAAAATTCGTTATCAGAAGATATCCGACAGGTTTGGTGATTGCTATGAAAACACAATAATCAATTGCAACATTTTCAGATGTGTAAGCGTCTCTAAAAATGTTCAAAGTTCAGAAAGTTTTATCAAACAGAAAAAAACAAAAAATTATCTTGCAGTTGTTGTACGGTTATATAGGGTGCATGTCCCTTGACTCAGTCGATTATGTAGCGCACGATTACAATTTTAACTATAACTCATACAATAATTTAGCTAGAAACGATATTCAACTAGTTATACCTTTGCTAAGACATGCTTAACAATGCGTTTGCTGTACTGGACCATGAAAAGTCACCAACTTACATTATTGAGTCGAAAACTTTCGATGGATATGGATATCATTAAGGATTCTTGTTCGGAAGAATTTCAGTAAAGTTTATTTATTTCATCGTTCCGGGCATTTATTAATATTATCGCTCTGGGCATTCGGCAATATTCGGTATACTATACGGAATATAAAGCTACTTTATAACATCCAAATGACTTTCTCATGTGATCAATCGGCCATTCCATTTCAAAACAGTAAAATTCCCACTATATTCATTTAGTTATATGGTATGAATAAGCCCTTCGAAAAATACACAACCGGTCACTCCTTCTTTTCCATTGAAAACTTTTATATTCTACATTTTACTATGTGATGAATACATAAGGCCATATGTGGGAATATAACGTGAAATGCGTACCTAAAATATGGTCAATGGTTTTCTTGTGAAATTATTATTCATGTTTCCATGTGAACATCAGGTAAATTAGTGAATTCAATATGGCTAAAACGTTAAGGAAATCGATATATATTTGAACATATTCAATCTCGCAGAAGAAAGAGAGTTAGTTTTATAAAATATCATTATTCTTTGCAATGGGTATGGGAGAAAAGGTTGGTTAATATATAATAAATTCTTATAGGGTAAGGGGATGTAATGTTAGCCTAGGTCCTTCATTCGGCCCATGTACCAAATATATCATTAATTTAGCGATAATCAACAAAATTATGTGACTTTTAGGATGACCGATGTAATCCGAAGCAATTGAGACAATATAAATCAACTTATAGTTGTTCACTTAAGCGTAATTTTCGATTTCTTGAACTTTTGGGGCATCATGATTTCACTGGTTAAGCTGAACAGATGATCTACACGATCTTCAAGTGATCTAAATTTGGTTTAATTGAATCAATACAGCAAGTAATGCAGTCTGGATGTGCAGAAAATAGTTACACGCTACGAGCTCACTGTTAACATAGCTAAGATAACAATGATTTTACAAAAAAATCGTAGACCCAATGTTGGGAACATAATTTTTTGTATGTTCCCAACTTTGACCTGTTGCATCAATGACGTAGTAAAAAGGTTGTTATTGGTAAAATTTCAAGTGGAAATGCTTGAATTTGCGGTTGTTTATATTCTAGTGACTCATCGAAACACAAAAAGAAGGAACAAAGTCATTGTATGTGAATTATAATGTTTTCATTATTGAATGTCTGATGAATCATATATGAACATCATTTAAGTGTTTCGAGGCAGTTTTACTTTAGTATGTTTTGTGAAATGTTGTATTAAGTAAATCGAATACAGCTAGCAATGCCGTTACTCATAAAATCAGAAAAAACGAACAAAGGCTGCATTTAGTAATAAATCCATCGAATGGGACGAATTTGCATCCATGAAAAGACCCAATTTGGTGCTTATACACCCAAAAATTGAAATTGTAGCAAAAAATGCAAAATTGCAATTTTGCAGATTTTGCAATCATATCTTGAGAAATCCGCATGATTCTGAAAAGGCAAATTTGCCCATCATGTTCCACAAAGCTTTTTATGGTAAAAACAAAGCCATGTAAATGTGTGCAAGTGGTTATCGCTGTATGCCTAGTGCCTCGACAATCGCAGCAACCGTTGGGTTTTTGTTCAACCGTCAACAACTTCTCAATATGGGTGAGACAATGGCACAGAACGCCGGTACGCCGTATGCCTCTGTTGCTATTCCGCTGTCAAGTGTTCTATTTTTATCTGCACTCGTCATCACACTCCTATCGCCCTCTCATCAAGTCACCATGCGGTTTATGAAATAAACGAAGCCATGTAAGTGTGTGCGACCGAAATTTGCTTCATTGTTGTAACGTTGAGTGCCTCAAAAACCGAAGAAACTGTAAGACTTTTATTCCATTCACCTCAACTTGTTGTGGTGACTGGATGGTTACAATGAAGAGCCGTCATGCTGACGGTCGCGGTTCGACTCTCGGTAGCGGATGGAAATCTTTTTTTTTTGTGCGCCATTGAATTTACTACTACTAATCAACTGTACAACATCACGCACACATTGAATTTTTCTAATCGAATTGATGTGTTGCTTTTTTGCCCACGACCAATGTTGCTTTCTTTCTCCAAGTTGCGATCCATTACGAGAAATGAAACCAAATCATGCGAAATTGCATTACAATCTTGCTTTTTTATTTTGGGTGTAGACCGACATTAATTCCATATCTCTCGAATGTTGCTGACTTTATAAAAAGAGTTGTGTAACTTTTCATGATACATACTACCAAATGTCTTATCAAGCGTATCTTAGCAAGTGTATAACTAGTTTAGTCTCGCTTGCAGCTTATAAACTTAATGAGTTGTTATATATAATGTAATCGATCATTGCATAATAGGCTGAGTCAAGGGACAAATACCCTAAATATAAGATAAACATCTGAGAAAATAATCACGCATTAAAACATGTTCAGCGCATTATTTGTATCGATATCATGTGTAGGTTCGTATGATGTAAAAGCACGCGGCGGATGTCATCACCAGAATACAATTAATACTATGTTGAAATTTATTAAAACAGGGAGCGATAACATAGAGAGATATCCAATTGCTATGATGACATGCACTTTGTCAAATTGCTTTAAATTTAATAAATATCAATTTCCTACCTCAAGTTTAAGGACCTTCTCCAGCGTCTCAATTAGTTGTTGGCAACGAACAAATCGGCACTAGATAAAATGGCGCACAAACCCAACGAAATATTAATTTAATTCTTACAAAAACAACTCTCTGAACTGGCTTGGTTGTCCTCAAAAGGATAGATTATTTGTGGATTGCTCCAACAAGTTGGATAAAATTTTCCCGATGGCTCGCCCTCCATGGAGGCGTTTTTGCAGTTGCAGTGAACGAATCGGCACCATGATATTAGGCACACAAACCAAACGAAATAAAAGTTTAATTCTTGTATAAACAACTCCTTCAATTAAATTGGTTGTCCTCAAAAGGACAGATTATCAATTTATGCACCCAAAATAAAAAAGCAAGATTGTAATGCAATTTCGCATGATTTGGTTTCATTTCTCGTAATGGATCGCAACTTGGAGAAAGAAAGCAACATTGGTCGTGGGCAAAAAAGCAACACATCAATTCGATTAGAAAAATTCAATGTGTGCGTGATGTTGTACAGTTGATTAGTAGTAGTAAATTCAATGGCGCACAAAAAAAAAAGATTTCCATCCGCTACCGAGAGTCGAACCGCGACCGTCAGCATGACGGCTCTTCATTGTAACCATCCAGTCACCACAACAAGTTGAGGTGAATGGAATAAAAGTCCTACAGTTTCTTCGGTTTTTGAGGCACTCAACGTTACAACAATGAAGCAAATTTCGGTCGCACACACTTACATGGCTTCGTTTATTTCATAAACCGCATGGTGACTTGATGAGAGGGCGATAGGAGTGTGATGACGAGTGCAGATAAAAATAGAACACTTGACAGCGGAATAGCAACAGAGGCATACGGCGTACCGGCGTTCTGTGCCATTGTCTCACCCATATTGAGAAGTTGTTGACGGTTGAACAAAAACCCAACGGTTGCTGCGATTGTCGAGGCACTAGGCATACAGCGATAACCACTTGCACACATTTGCATGGCTTTGTTTATACCATAAAAAGCTTTGTGGAACATGATGTGCAAATTTGCCTTTTCAGAATCATGCGGATTTCTCAAGATATGATTGCAAAATCTGCAAAATTGCAATTTTGCATTTTTTGCTACAATTTCAATTTTTGGGTGTGGATTGCGCCAAACAGCTGGGTAAAATTTTTACCGACGGCTCGCCCTCCATCGAGCACCGAAGTAAATTTAAGATTAGTTCTTTAATTAACAACTCTTTTATTTTAATTTATTGTCCTCAAAAGGACAAATTATTTTCACCTACTGCTGCTCGCCCCAAAGACGCTTTCCTCCAAACAGCAGCATTTCGAAGTCGCGGCGAAACAATCGTCACGATTAGGTAAGATGGCGGCTTGCACAAACCGACGTGATTGTGCGCCCCCATAAGCCGGTTTGAACCTTGGTACATATTACCAACAGCTGTCTCTGCGACCAGCTCCGCTGCCGGCAAATGAAGCAGCTGCGACCTGCTGCCTGCGACCAGCTACCAGCTACCAGCGACCAGCTCCCAGCGACTAGCTCCGCACAGCTTCAATGCTGCCAAACGACTGAGGCAAAATTTTCTTAAGTGTGCGTTTGCCGTTCTCAGCTGCATGGGAGAGACGATTGACATGATTGGTAAAAGTCTCTCTCTAACATAAAGAAGAAGAAGATGATGCAAGACGTTCCTTGCTTCGACTTGAAATCTGTGATAGGAAATTTGGTAAATTTACTCTGCAAAATGGCATTATAAGACATCACCTTATATTTGCGTTATTTTCAATAGTTTACTATTGTTTGAGAATAATGTTTGACAATTGAATTGGAGCGCAGTAAAATTTCCGACCGATTGAAGAAGAAATTATGTAAATCTATCGTGGATTATTTGAGTTATTCGTGTACAAAACGTACGGTTTTTCGTGACGGTCGCAAAATTTTAGATTTTCATTTGACACCCCACCCTTGCCGTAAGACGTAGTCTACGTCAAAAAAATGAAAAATTATTGCAGGGTAAACGCCAACCTATACAGAGGGAACAAAAGAAGCCCCAAGAAGGTGAAAAGGTACAGCAATGAACAGATTTGTAAAATTTATACAGGTGAACCTTCATCATGCAAAGGGTGCATCTGCAGTGCTCAGCAGAAGGTTCACTAAAGATGAACTTAATGTGGGTCTTATACAAGAACCCTGGATAAACAATGGAGTAATTTTAGGTATTCCTGCTCAAATGGGTAAATTGCTGTATGATGACAGCAATCCTAGCCCCAGAGCAGCAATTCTAGTGAGCAGTAAAACAAAGTTTGTTCCACTTACAGAATATATGTCTAGAGACATCGTTGCGATAAAGATGGAAGTTCCAACAATTCGGGGAAAGACTGAGATTTATGTAGCCTCGGCGTATTTCCCAGGGGATGTTGAAGTAGCCCCTCCATCCGAAGTGACGACGTTTATCTCTTACTGTAAGCAAATGAATAAACATTTTATAATTGGTTGCGATGCAAATGCCCATCACACTATATGGGGTAGTACCAACATTAATAAAAGAGGAGAAAATCTTCTGAACTATATAACTTCTAATAATATTGATGTTTGTAACAGGGGAAGCGATCCGACATTCATCACAGCTGCAAGGCAGGAAGTGTTGGATTTTACGCTTTGCAGTGAATTACTTTCGGAAAAAAATCAGTAGTTGGATAGTATCGGAGGAGGAATCGCTGTCAGACCATAAACACATCAGGTTTGAATATACAGCCGGTGAACTTATTTCAGACAGTTATAGAGACCCAAAAAGAACAAATTGGGATTTTTATCGCTTTCACCTTAATAACAATAGCATACATTCAGAGGTCGAAATTCGAACTGTTGAACAATTGGAAAACGCTTCAAGCCAAATGGTGAATGACATTATAAATTCCTTTAGTGCTAGCTGTCCTATCCGGCAAAAATCCTCTACCAGAGAGGTTTCATGGTGGAATGGGAAGCTAGCAGCATTAAGGAAAAAAGCAAGGAGGTTGTTCAATAGAGCGAAAGCTTCCAATGCATGGGATTTATACAAAAAGACTTTAACAGACTATAATAAAGAAATAAAGCGGGCTAAACGCAAAGATTGGAAACGATCATGTGAAAACATCGAAAGTACTCCAGTTGTTGCGAGATTACAGAAAGCTCTTTCTAAAGACCCTTCTAATGGTTTGGGTAGTCTCAAAAAAGAGAATGGATGTTTCACTAAAGACTCATCTGAAACAATGGAATTGATGATGAAAGCCCATATCCCAGGTTCGATTACGATTTCGGGGGACAATCTTTAGGATTCAGAAGGTACAAGACCAGCACAAGATTGGTCTATAAATGCCTACACTAAAGCCTGTGAAATTTTCACCCTATCCAAAGTCGCATGGGGCTTCGGTTCTTTTAAGCCATTCAAAGCTGCTAGAATGGACGGTATTTTTCCGGCTCTTCTTCAGCAAGGAAATGAAAATTTAGGCGTGCGACTTAATGAATTATTCAGAGCCAGTTTCACCTAAGGTTATATTCCAAAAAGCTGGAGGGAGATACGGGTCATTTTTATTCCAAAGGCTGGGAAAAGAGATAAAACAAAAGCTTTTCGACCGATAAGTTTATCATCAATTATTCTGAAAACAATGGAAAAGATAATAGATGTCTACGTTAAATCAACATTCTTGAAGAATTTTCCTCTGAGCAAATCCCAATTTGCATACCAAAACGGAAAGTCTACTATTACGGCACTGAGTTGTCTAATAACAAAAATTGAAAATTCATTTCAAGCCAAGGAGATATCTTTATGTGCATTTTTAGACATAGAAGGGGCATTTGACAATGCATCTCATAGCTCCATGTGCACAGCCATGGAGACTAGACGCTTTGACAAAGAAATAATAAGTTGGATAGAGGCGATGCTTAAAAATCGAGTCATGTTTGCAGACTTTGGTGGATCAATTGGTTGTCAGACCACAAAAAGGATGCCCACAAGGGAGAGTTCTGTCACCCTTGCTTTGGTCGCTAGTAGTAGATGATCTTTTGAAAAAGTTATCCGATCTTGGATTTGAAGTAGTTGGATATGCCGATGATGTTTGTTTCCGAATGCAATCTGCAATGCTGCCGAATGCAATCTGCATTGAACTTTACTTCGAAGTGGTGCAAAAAAGAGGGTCTGGGTATTAATCCCTTAAAAACGATAACTATACCGTTCACAAAGCGAAGAACGGTATCTTTGCCTAGACTGACTATAACTGGGGTTGCAATTGATTTTTCGACTGAAGTAAAATACCTCGGTGTTACTCTAGACAGAAAACTCAATTGGAACTCACACTTAGAGAGTGTTATTAACAAGGGAATAAATGCCTTTTGGGTCTGCAAAAGATCATTGTGCAAAAAATTGGGTCTAGGTCCAATAATTAAATGGATTAAATGGATTTACACCAGCATAGTTAGGCCAAGAATTACCTACGCCTCTTTAGTGTGGTAGCCAAAAACAAAATAAGTAACTGCTCAGAAAAAATTTGGTAAGCTGCAAAGACTAGCATATCTTTCAATAACCGGGGCAATGCATAGCACATCATCGATGGCGCTAAATGCCCTCTTAAATTTACTACCACTTCATCAATTTATAGAGTTGCAAGCAGGGAAAAGTTTTCAACTAATGATACGAGCCGACGGGATTCAAAAAGGAAAATTGGTGTTCCATTTAGAGATCCTTAAAAACTTCCATTTGAATCCAGCGACAAACTCGATAGTAGACTGGATGCCGATGAAAGCAAACTATGAAATTCCTTTTAAAGTGGTCGCAACAAGTCGCTACTTATGGGAACAAGGTGGGCCAAGTCTTCGTCCAGGCTCTATTGTGTTTTTGGTTCAAAAATGAACAACAAAACAGGATGTGGGGTTTTTGGTCCGGGGATAAAACAATTTACTCCTATGGGAAAATATCCAACAGTATTTCAAGCGGAGATTTATGCAATTATGGAATGTGTTTTTATCTGCCTTAAGAGAAAGTATAGATTTACAAATATTTGTATTTGTTCAGATAGCTTAGCAGCTTTAAATGCAGTTAAAGCGTATACATGTCAGTCAATGTTAGTTTGCGAGTGCATCCTATTATTGAAGCAATTGGCAAGTGGGAACGAAGTCAATTTGTACTGGGTTCCCGGACATTGCGGAATGGAGGGAAATGAAATAGCGGATAGTCTGGCCAGGAAGGGCTCCGACGCTGCATCCACAGGCCCGTAGCCATTCTGTGCAGTTGCAGACTGTTCTCTAAAGATAGAGTTTAAGCAGTGGGAAATGTCTATGGTACAAGCAAACTGGAATACCACAGATACATCACGACAAGCAAAAAGATTCATAGTACCGAGTGAGAAAAACACTCTAAACCTACTTAAATTTAACAAAAATAATCTGAGGGTGAGGGTGAGGGTGGCCACCGCCCTAGTAAATACCACTTGGAAAAAATGGGTTAACTTGAACACTCGCGATGCCGATTTTGCCAACAAGAAAGCGAAACTTCAGAACATTTGCTCTGCGATTGTAATATTTTATTTAGGACTCGGCTTCGAATTTTAGGAAAAAAGCTTTTACAACCCTATGAAGTCTGGCAGTTAAGTCTCAGTAAGGTAATAGACTTTATGAGGCAAGTCGTACCTACCTGAGACAAAATGCAGACTCAGACATTGCTCATGACATCACAATTGTGATGGGTAAACTGATCTGCTAAATCAAATGAGTCATACCACAATATTCCTCTAATTGGTCGCAGTGGTTTTTCACGACTCAACAAAAAAAAACATCCTTTTATAAACAGAAAATCCCTTTATAAACAGAAAACATTGTTTGAAGAACACACTTCTAATATTCAAACACATTTTTGCCGCTATGCCGACATGGTCTAGTTGTTGTGCTTCTAGGAAAAAAGCACTTCAAAAGATTCAGAACAAAGATCTGAAAACGGGTTTGAAGCTGCCACTCTGGTTCAGTACTACTGAAATGTATAGAATTTCGAACGTTGAAACTATAGAAGATATGTTCAACAAAATAATTTATTTATTCTCTCTATAGATAAGAAATAATTTAAGAAATCAAATGTTATTCTTACACGGAGGGAAGAAAAACTCTGTTAAAAATCCTGAATAGTGAAACTTAAAATAATACTAACACAATAAAATATAAATCATAACATATAAGGTTGAAATGTTAATTACTTATCAGAAGCATCTAGGATAATATATGAATGTGAAATAATGCAAAATTTAAAATAAAATAAGGAGTTAGAAAAAGCTCTTTACGCATTTAATTTACCCGAAAATAATATCATTTTTCTATTAATGCATATGTAAAATCCATTTTTAAGGGTGCATCTTTCCTTCAAACTTCACTTTTCCAGCAGTAGTGTTTGTTGAATAAATGATTTCTAACTGTGAATTCGAATTTCATAAACAATCTCATTTAAGATACTATTGTTTTGAGCGTTTTGTCTGGATTGGGTTTCACTTTATGCTTACAACCCGGATCGTTTCGTGGCTCTTTGCAGTGTTGTGCATGATATTCGCAATTGGTATCCACTATCTCTGCGGAAAAACATATCGGTTGATATCCTAGTTTCGGTTTTCTCTTGATCCTAACAGACGTGAACTGGACTCTCCTCTCTGTTAGACTTGATCAAACTTTGATAACCACTGATTATCCTTATCATATCAATGTTTGAGGGGCTAAAAATGGGTTGGATGGATCGATAGGCAACATCACTTACACGGATCCACAGGGCTATAAATAATCTCCTTCTAACAACAAGATTGAACAATTGGTCAAAAGAGTTAGCTATCTAACATGAAGATGCTTCAATGAACGGGGAGAAGAGCCCGCCATCTATTCACAGACTGTTAGCAATGGGGAGTTGGCATACACACTCTCCCACCCAGAGTGCTTCAATCGGATGCCCTGGTGGTCCCTCGCATTCCCATGAAATATTTATATAATGGTGTATATCTATTTATGCAAATGGAAGAAAAATACAAGCATTCGTATCTTTTATATTTGACCTTCATTCCGTTGATCCTGAAATGCAAGAAATGTTGTAAAATGTGTTAGTATAGAGTGCTGCGGTTTCACGCTCAAGTACGTCTTTGTTCGTTTTCAGCGATAGCAGCATTTCACCAAACTATTGATATGAGGAATCCTGAAAAAGTTTAATATAGAATTCTTGAATATTCTATTGAATTATAACAAAACTAACATTAAAACATTTAAATTTACTGTTACCAGTTTGATTACTCTTACCAGTAATGTTTAAATCGTCCATGTAGTGAAATCAATAAAAACAATACTATCAAGTTTAATGATATTGTGAATTATGATAGATTGATGATAAAGATTGAACTGTAAAATCAAAAGAAATGGTCTGAATGAGGACGTTTAAGACATAATAGTGAAAAGTATATATAACCTATTTGGTAAAAATTATAAAATTATTTTAATGTTAATATATAAATTACACATACTGACGTATTGATAAAAAAGGTTATGAAGATGATAAATATGAATGTTAATGATAATGAAAAAAAAAAACAATGTTATTTAAGAAAATTTACGGTAAAGGGATATTATAATATGAGCTGAACATTAAATGTGTGCCGACTGCTGTTTTTTTTTTTTGCAATTGTAGACGAACTTGCACATCCATTATGAACCAACCAATTTAGGCAAAGTATGGCAGTCATGAGAAAAAAGAAATAATTTTATATATTAAATAATTTCAGAATACCTGGAAAACTAGAAATAAAGGGTGTCCACGATGAAATTGCCACACTATGAAATTGCTCTAACTTTTTAACCGTTGGGTAGAATTTAATAAAAATTTGGGATTTAGCTCATAGTGCATTATTTTCATCCTACAAGTTTTAAAATCCTGTGATCAAAACTCGCGGAAATGGAGTCGAAAGAACAGCTCGTGCGTGATGAAATCTTGCGCATTCATCACGAGAACAAGGATCTCTCGCATCGTTCCATCGCTAAAACGTTGGGAATCGCGAATTCCACGGTGTCGCGAGTGATTAAACGGTTCGAGGAACGGTTGACCACCGATCGGAAGCCCAGAAGTGAAGGAAAAAGTATTCCGTACAACACCAAAAATCACAACCACGTAGTTGGGGCCTTCAACCGAAATCCGAACGCCTCCGTTCAGGATGTGGCTAAGAAGCTGCACCTAAGCCGAAGTTTTGTCCAGAAGGCCAAAACTAAGGCTGGGCTTCGAACGTTCAAGGTACAAAAGGCCCCTAATCGCGACGAGAAGCAGAACAAGTCCACCAAAACCCGTGCCAGGAAGTTGTACCTCAACATGCTGACGAAAGTTGAATGCTGCGTCATGGACGACGAAACATATGTGAAGGCCGACTTCAAACAGATCCCCGGCAACCTGTTTTTCACGGCTAAGGATAAGTTCAGCGTTCCGGAGCATGTCCGCACTCATAAGATGTCCAAATTTGCGATGAAATTCCTGGTTTGGCAAGCCATCTGCACGTGCGGGAAGCGGAGTGCACCTTTCGTGACCCAGGACACGATGAACGGACAGGTGTACATAAAAGAGTGCCTCCAGAAGCGGCTGCTTCCTCTCCTGAAGGCGTCCCAACAACGTCCCAACAATCTTCTGGCCGGATTTGGCCTCATGCCACTACTCCAAGGACGTGCTGAAGTGGTATGCGGACAATAAGGTCAATTTCGTGCCGAAAATGTTCAACCCTCCCAACACTCCGGAGCTCCGCCCCATCGAGAAGTACTGGGCGATTATGAAGCAGCACCTTCTTCAACGACCTAAGGTAGTGAAGACAGTCGAGGAACTGAAGAAAGTATGGGTTTACATGCAAAAAACGGTTGATTCACAGGTTGTGCAGAATCTTATGGCCGGGGTTAAGGCCAAGGTGCGGGCATTTGCATATGGACTGTAAATAAAATACGAGTAAAATGGTAAAATGAAGTTTAATAGTTATTTCTCAATCCCTGAAAATTTGATGGCAATCGGATGAAAACTCGAATTTTGCGAATAAATTTTGTGTGTGGCAATTTCATCGTGGACACCCTTTATATCATGCACAAGACAGTGCATCCCAAATAACCTGAATCCAATTTATATGCAATAATGTTTTATCTTATCAAAATAACAAAATTATTTATTGGCGTCAATCAGTAGTAGACCATGTGTTTAATAACATTTCATTCTTAACATCTATGTTCGTTTCACTTAGGATGGATCTAAGACAAGAATGATCTCAAAGCGCACTGCAACTACAAACCTAATGTGAAAAGTAAAATTTTCAATGTGACCTCCAGGCACCTGATCCTCTGTAACAGGTGGAAAAACTACTTGATTTGATATTTCCACAATCGAACTGACTCTTAGCTATGAATCTAGACAAAGAAAACGACAATTCAGTCGGTTATAATAAAAACGTCAGCTGTGTGCACAATATTGTGAAGATACTCATAAGATGTAGGCTCTTTTTTTAAAAGAAAAATCCCCCTAGTTAATAAAAAGTAAAAATATAACTGAACCTAGACTAGATTAAATTTTCATGAAAATCGTTCTTAATCTCTGGAAAAAATTGTCAAAAATAATATAAAGTACTGCCTCGCTTATAAATTATTAATTTTACTCGAGACGTAATTCATGTTTGTAAAAAGTCGGGCAACGTATAGAAAGATTTTGTGTAAATTGATGCCTCCTGAAACTGACACATACGCAATTTGACGAAAGATGCGTTTGATTAGATTTATTTTCTCATCTCTTTCGACTCATTCTTATGTGCTAAAGAACGCTTGCATGTGTCGGTTTCAGGAGGCAGACATTTACGTGACATTTTGATGGTGTGCAGCAAAAAGGATGCGTAAAGAACGCTTAACTTGCAACGACACTCTCGAAGTACAATTTTAGGACCTTCTTTACAAAATTTCTAATTCAGTATATTTGATCCGTAATAGACGTAAAATTGAACTACGAAAATGGAAACAAAAATAAAATTTTTTTCCACATTCGTTTGTTGTCCATCGAATTCCCACTGTGCAGCGCATTCCGTTTTTTTCCGAATACGAGTAGCTCGCCGGCGCACTACCGGATCGGTTCAAATGCGTCGATACTGGTGCGGGGGAGGTGACGGAAGGTGTGAGTCTTTTTTTTTTTTGTAAAAGCGCGAACCATTAGAAAAGCTTGGATGAAAGAGGAAATCTGTTAAATGAAGTATAACAGTCAACAGTCAGCAAACGACCGAACGGCGACGACGGACGAGGAGAGAAAGGCTCTGCTTTATGAGGTATATGTTTAATTACATCAAAGCAAGCCGCTCTGCGACAGATGCGACGAGTCGCTCTCCGCTGAAGCCCGCTGGCCTTAGAAAACCTGGGTTGGGTTGATCTATTCTTAAGTCAATCTGTCGCAGCCTCTGTCCGTGTCCCGTGCAGTTGAAGCGATTTGTCGCATTCGAATGGCGTGTGCGGATAAACCAGACCATCAGAAGCAGTCGGCAGCTAGAAGAGGGTGGGTTTGTGGTGGGATGATTCCGGCAAACAATCAGATCTGGATGGCTGAGTGGTTGAGGAACGAGGGGCCGTTGAAGGTATTATTGACGAGAAAGGTGACACTTGCCGCTCGTTTGCCCGACGCTAAGCGGGAGATGGTGTTTGCTGTTTTCAGGCGGATAAACACTTGTGAGTCGAGATTGTTGTTTAATTTTTGCCTCCAGATAGAGGTGACATTTTCCAGTGATGGGGATTGGAATTCTTGCGATGAGATTAGTGTACGATTTGGAACGATTGAATGGCAACGGCGGGTGGTATGAATGGCATGAGCTGATTTCTTGCGTATTACGAGGCACGGGCATAGCATTGGAAATCGATTCTTTTCAAAAAATGTGTACGGAGAATTTTCTTATCATTATCTCTAAAAGAAAAAAATGATTGAAAATATTTGAAGAAGGTAGAATAATTGTTAGAGTATGGCAGCCAAAAAGTTTAATAAAGTAGGTAAAATTAAGCGAAGGGTTATTTAAATGACAGTACAAATCAATCGACCACTTTCTACCAAGCTAAACTTTGCAGGGTCGTTTTTTGACATATTGTAAGATATGTGTCCCTTGACTCAGCCCAATATTCAACGATTGATAACATTTTTTATTATAACTCTAACTATTTCTACATTTGCTGAAATACATAGCCGTTTGGCGCATACTACCAGCTTTTCGTGGTTTTTCAACTCATTTTATAAAGTCAGAAATTTCAAGGGATATGGATATACTGTCGGTCTATAAGCCTCTTTGAAAGAATATGTATAATCCATAAATTATGCTGGAATTGTTCTAATTTTGTGTTTAATATTTTTATTTTATTTTGGCTATGGAGAAATCGATCGAAGGCTGCAATACTACTCAGATCCATTAACATACACGTCCATTTCTTTAACAATGCGGATTGAATATTGCGGTAAAAGACCGCTTTGTAGAAGATTTTGAAATTTTCAAGAGGGCTGAGTTACTTTTGCGATCTCACGTTCTTTAACAACCTTAACTGTGACATATGTTTCCCAATAAATTGGGTCAAGAACATTCGTGGACGTAAAGAAGGTCAAATTTAAGACTTTTTAAGATTTAAGATTTTTTTTAAATACAACTACACCTGGCAAACGAGGCTTCAAATGGTAAGTTGACAACTTTGAAGCAGAGTGCAACCGACCTTTGGTCCTCATAAGGTCCTAGCCTAAGGTATTCGAAGGATTTGTTGACTTTGACTGGACGAGGGTTCGTGGAGTCGCCAATCCCTTGTCATGCGAAGACACGCGGTTCTAGCCGTGGTCTCCCCAAGGTCCTCATTGAGATCGACTGGCACTGCTACAACAAGCCATCACGTAGGCTATTCTCTCAGAACAACCTGCTGAGAATAGTCCTGCAGCCATAAGTTATCCTTGCACTGATGGTGGGTTCTTGTAATATCACATCATATGGCTTTTTATCATTAAGGCTTTTTGTGGGATTTTGGCTTTTTGAGGCAATTTGATCTTTTGGAATTTTGGATTTTTGTGACATTTTGGCATTTTGTGGTATTTTGTGGCATTTTGTGGCATTTTCAGGCATTTTGTGGCATTGTGGGATTTTGTGGCATTTTCAGGCATTTTGTGGCATTGTGGGATTTTGTGGCGTTTTTCGACTAGTTTTGACATTTTTTGGCATCGTGGGTTCGAGCTATTGATTGGTACTTTGTTATTTTGGTAGTTTGACCATTTTCAAATTGTTATGACATTTTGGCTTTTTTTCTTCACTTTTACGCATAAAATGGAGTTTTGTGACATTTGGCTTCATTTAAAAATTTGAATTTTGAGACATTTTGGCAATTTGGTTTCTAACGATAGTTGGCTTTTTATGACATTCAAGCATTTTGTGGCCTTTTTTTTGCATTTTTATGGATTTTTGGGATTTTGGCATGGTGAGGTATTTTGGAAATTTTGCATCTTGTGACATTTCGGAATTTTTATGATATATTGGCTTCTTGCTGTCTTTTTTACTTTCATCGCATTTCGGCATTTTGTGTCATTTTCTCTTTAAGAGGGACTTTGGCAAATATGAGTTATTTGACATTTTTGTATTTTGACATTTTGTGGCATTTCTGTATTATGTGAAATTTTGGCACTATTTTGCGTTTTAGGGCATGTTGTAATGTTTTTTGTTATTCTGATAGTTTGTGACATTTTGACATTTTTCAAACTAGCGGCCTTCTGGTATTTTAGCATTTTGTCATTTTCGCATCTAGGCATCTTGGAATTTGAATCGCACAATATTCAATTTAAGGTTCAACTTTATGTCAATATTAAATCATTTCATAAATATGAATTGAACCTTTTCAATTCTAGTTCATTTTTCTTATCATTCTTAAATTCATTAATCCTTTCGTTATTTGTTTATTAACATAAAAATATATTTTATAGTTTTTACCTAATAGGTTATACATTATTTTCATTATGTTGTCTTATAAATTCAATTATTATTTTTATCTTTTCTTCTCGTCTTATAATTAAGAACTATTTTGTGCTTTGAATACAAGAATCTGCAACGGAATCTGAAGTAGGCTTTTGCCCTTATAACTTGGTTTTTTTTTTCTATTTCCGGTATGCAAATGGACATTTCATTTTACCAAATCGAAGCCGATCAAATTTATACAGCGCTGTTTTCCATTTGGCTAGTGTTTGATTTCACAGTTCAGTTTTTTGTAATTACTGTATCAGTACTCAAAATATCATGAAATTGAATTATATTATTTTATTGATTTTTCTTCATATATAATTTAAACATTACTAATTTTACACTTTAATTGTTGTTTTTTGTAGTATCCCATGCGAGAAGTAACGATCTATGGTGAAATTTGTCAGAAGCAGATAATTTCTCATCTCCATGAGAGGCTCTATGAGTGGACGGTAATTTATTGCTAGAACAAATAGAAATAGAGAGAAAAAGTATTGATAGCTTCGTATAGAGTAACGGCAGGCTTTGAAAATGAAGGATACAAGTTTTGACTAATTGTTTTATTGATGTCAATTTGTCCTAAACTCCCTTTTAATTAAATCTTCCCTGCTCAGCAGCAAATACAATTATACCAGCAAAATAAAATCGCATTGCATTAAGCAGCAAATAGTGCCCATGGCAACAGTAAATTAATGTATTAACGTCAGTTTTGTTAAACTAACTCTTTTGAAATTAGTTAATTTTGTAAAACAAACTCGATTTTGAAGTTTCACCAATTTTTTCAGGATACCTGATATCAAGATTTTGTAAATTGCTGCTGTCGTTGAAATCGAACAAAAACGTACGTGAGCGTGAAATCGCAGAACTCTTAACTCTAACACTTTACAATATTTCAGAATAAGTTAAACAAATCGAGTTTGAGAACCACTTCACTCCGACAGTAAGCTGTTGGGGTCTGTTGCAAGTGTTGGTAGTTTATTCCAGCAAAATACAAAATTATGTTTAAACACCGAGTTTTAGAGCCGATTTAAACCACCTACAAGGGTGCTGTTTGGGCCACTCACTAGTGTGAGTTAATACAAAAAGACCTTGTGATATACATCAGTAACACATCTACACTACCTAGAATTACCCCCCCCCCCTCTATAACCTTGAAGCAGATTTTTTAGGGGAGAGGACATATCAAAATTTTCATCAGTCTCACGGGAATGTTAAAAATCAATTTTCAATTTACTATTGACCAAAAATTTTAAATAATAGTGACCAAACCTCAAAAATGCAGGCATAATTTGTGGATCATACACAGGAAAAAAATGAATTTTAACAGGCACGTAAAATTTCCCCACGTTTAATTATACGCCAAAGGAGGAGTAAACAACAAAATGGTTTGAAAGCTTCCATGCGCCTTACAAGAACGTTTGCAAACTTTAATACAACAGGCTCTATTTAAGCGTTATCTGAATTAAATTTACAAGGAATTGAAGCAGTCCACAGTGGGCAAGAACTGATGAGAACTGAGGAAAAATTCTGTAACTTTTGTCGCTTTTAAGCGCGCTTGTAAACAAGCCCATTTTCGCTTGGAAATTGTCTGGGTAAACGAATGGAACTGGTTTCGATCACCGCACGGATATGGTTGTGGAGCTGTAGAGCTTATTTAACCCCACTTCCCCTTATATTCTTGATTAATTTATACACATCTTTGCACGGAGAGGTTCAAGTTCAACAAAATAGTTTTCGTTTCATGATAAATTTCCTAGAGAATCGAATAGACGTTGTTTCCACTATCACACGGCTCTGTGAACGAAGAAATGGCTGGTTTTGCCCCACTTCCCCTTGTGTTCTTGAATAGTTTTTAGATTTTTTGTTCGGATTGGCTCAAAATCAATCAAATAAGACCAGTCCAATGTGCATTTTTTGAGGAATCGAATAGAGGTTGTTTCATCCACCGCACGGCTCTATGAACGAATATATTGCTGGTATCAACCCACTTCCACTTATATTATTGAATTATTTATAGACATCTTTGCGCGGAGTGGCTCAACATCAACCAAATAAGACTATTCCTATATTAAATTTCCTGGAAAATCGAATAGAGGTTGTTTCACCCATATCATCGTTCACAGAGCCGCACGGTAGACGCAATAACTTCTATTCGACTCTCCAAGAAATTTTACATAGGGCTAGCCTTATTTGGTTGATCTTGAGCTATTCTGAGCAAAGAAATCTATAAACTATTCAAGAATACTAGTCGAAGTGGGGTAAAACCAGCAATATCTTCGCTCACAGAGCCGTGTGATAGTGGAAACAACGTCTATTCGATTCTCTAGGAAATTTATCATGAAACGAAAACTATTTTGTTGAGTTTGAGCCTCTCCATGCAAAGATGTGTATAAATTATTCAAGAATATAAGGGGAAGTGGGGTAAAATAAGGTCTATAACTCCACAACTATATCCGTGCGGTTATTGATACCAGTTTCATTCGATTTTTCAGATAATTTTCTAGCGGAAGTGGCCGTGTTTGCAAGCCGCACTTAAAAGCGACAAGCGTCACAAAGTTTTTCCTTAGTTTTCATCAGTTCTTTCCCACTGTGCAGCCCTTCATGTGCATTACATTACGCAGAAAATTCAATGATTCTTTTTTATCTGTGTACCCATATATTTAAGTTCGCAAACTTTATTTGCAATGGATCATTTTCATAAGTTTATAATTCAATATTCATTGTTTTATGGATCATTGACAATTTATTTCTGGAACATTTTCAATAATCTATGAATCATGTGCATTTATTTTTTAGCAATTTAGCAAATTTATGTAATGCCATTAAACCATGTGTGGATCATTTGTAATATATTTATGTGTAATCCGGAGAATTTAATCGATCATTCCCTAGATATTTAACGGTACATTCTTGACATTTTATAACTAAATTTAACATAAATTTTGTATCACATTGATAAATTTTAAGGATCAAATCCATTTAATCATGGATATTAACCATAAATTTATGGACAGTGAATCTCTAATAGAACGGTCTTAATTTTTTTTACGTATCGTTTATTAGTTTTTGTATGCACAAATATGTTTGCCATTTTGGTCTATACATGGATGCAACTTCCTCCCATTTGATCGATTTTTTATTAAATGCAGTCTTCGTACCCAAGCAACACAGCTTGTACTCAACAAGTAGAAAATACTGTTAAATGACAAAACAGGATAACAAATTTAGGTATAAAATACCTGATTTCGTACTTTAATATGGCGCAAAAAGCGCAAAAAGTGAAGCCTTATTAAACATAAAATGGAAAAAAAATATATCCGCATACAAAAATGTAACCTCACCAAGCGTGGGATAAGAACATTAGCCCTTGGCGTGATAGGCTGTTAGCTTCTTTGGTAAGCCAACACAGATTGTTGATAAGTAAACTCTGAGTATCTATTATTTGCTTCTCGTTGGCCGTAAAACCACGATCTTGTACAAAAAATCCATCGTAATGAGACAAAAAACACGTTTTGTAATTTCAGCAGTATATAGAACTGCCCATAAAATCTTGAGCTGTGATTGTTTTATTAATGTATAGAACCATGTTTTCAAGAACAATAATAAATTTTAATCACTTGCAGCATTTGAAAAACTATTTTAGGCTCGACCGTTTGTCAGAGTGATGTATAGAATACGAGAAAAACAAACCGCTTTAAGCTTGACAAGTTTTGCAATACGTTTATAATACATCTATAATACAAACAATTATAAATCATTCTAAAGAGATGTTTTGTGTATTACTTGGGTACGGTTTTTTGTCCTGATTTTTCTGGCTAAAGGCATGGGCAATTATGTTTGCTTCACCCATTCCAAAATTTTGCAAAACTAACTAAACTAAAACTGCTTTGAAACGCTTAAGATATTTTCACATATGATTTCTCGGATGTTCAATCTTGAAACATAATAATGCACTCTGCATAGGTTGTTTTCCTTTGGTTTGTGTTTTAATGTGCCATTTGGAAAATGTTCAACCGAAACTCATACATTTTCATTGAAAATTTTACCAATACCAAAATTTTTACGAATTTATACACACAACTGGGAAAAATGTGTCCCTAGCATTGAGCTATCGGTTTTCTTGTTGTATCATTGTATCCATAAGACCAGTTCTTTTGTAACATGTGACTGTTTTCTGTACACCTAGGTGGAATTTTTTGGTTTATCGATTCAATTTAGCCAAATTTAGATCATACGAAGCTCATGGAGATAATCTGTTCAGCTTAAGCAGTAAAATCATGATGTCCAATCGATGCCAATCCAATATTACACGGAATTTGTGAACAATAGTCTATTGATAATCAATGTCTGAATTACTTCAAATCAAATTGGCCATCTTGATAGCAATATAATTTTATTGATTACCACTGAATTTATGATTTATTTGGTACATAGACCGAATGAAGGCGCTGAGCTAACATTGCATCCGTTTACCCTACATGATATTATTTTTATCAAGTCAGCTCTGCACATGCTCAAAACCATTGCTTAGAGTTATAATGCCTGTCAAATCACCGACAAACACGCTGCACTTAATTAAAATGATTCAAGTGAAACCAAAGACAATTTTCAGACAATTTTTCCTCTAGAATATGTGGGATAAAGATCATATATTTACAACACATAAGTTGTTTCTACTTCCCTTCCAAAGTAAAACGTGACCACTGACCTTGACTGGGATTGTACTCAGACCTACTGGGGTTCCAAGTAGCAGTCACACCTACCACTAAACCACCAGCGTGACCTATCACTAAACGCGGCTGCCAATAAAATTATGCAGTTAATTTCATTTAAAAAAAAAGCTCAAATACATCTCTATACTAGGCGTACAAGATTAATAACCTTAGAGCACTTCATAGAATATAAATTATTGATTGTACGTGGATATTGATTCGATGATACGATGAATGAGAACCATTAGAAAAAAGCCTGTTGAAAAGTCCCAATACGTAGTCAAGTATAAGCGGAAGAAGCGTAATGTGTTTTTTTTTTCAAAGTTGAGTGTATTCTGACGTATCTGTTTCAATGACCTCTTTGTATTAAATAATCGACATATGCGTCATTAAAATCTCATTACCGGACGCTAACCAGTCCAGTATTCTGTTTTCGGTCTACTATAAAACGTCCATCATCACCTACCCAAAATCACAGTTTACTTTCAGTTCTCATCCTAGCAGCAACGCAATCAACAAGCAATAAACACAATGAAGATCACATTTCTGTTTCTCCTGCTGGCCACCCTGGCCATGCTGAGCGTATTCCAAACGGCTGTGGAAGCCGCCCCGCAATCTGAAGTTCAAGCGTCTCAGCCAGATGAGAAGGAGGTAGACTCTACCACAGCTGGTGCCGCCAAGGATGGAGATTCGTCCGAGGAAACTAT
Source organism: Aedes japonicus (assembly GCA_034211315.2). Classification (NCBI taxonomy): domain Eukaryota; kingdom Metazoa; phylum Arthropoda; class Insecta; order Diptera; family Culicidae; genus Aedes; species Aedes japonicus. The sequence goes on along the minus strand of JASCZW010000980.1, from coordinate 346,612 downwards.
GGGTGGAGGCGATAAAAAGGGACACGGAAATGGTCACGGAAAAGGTCACGGCAAGGGCAAAGGAAAGGAACCCGGACACGGCAAGGGTAAGGAGCATGGTCATGGAAAAGGAAAGGGCAAAGGTGACGATATGGGAAAGGGTAAAGGAAAGGGCAAGGGAAAGGGACAGCAAGATGAATAATAAGTTGCTGTAAATGGAAAATCATTCTCGTTCACGATGTCAATAAAGATATGAATGTCAACACAGAAATAAAGAAACAAGTAGTTTAAATTTGTGAAAAATATACTCTGGGAATTATTTTTTTACATCCCGTCAAGGTGAAACGACAAAAAATATATGAACAATGCTCTGTTCAAAAAGCATGACAGTGTGGGTAGTAACCTGGACTTTACTTTGCTATTTATAAAGCGTAGCAATGAAGCAACTCCATTGTGAATCCTGGTTAGGTCTAGTATTTGAATTTAAATTATTGTTATAATGCAGTAAATGGCATGTCCATGGTTCCCAGATATCGAAGATATTCTGGGTTTCCGAAGGAGACGTTTCGCAGATTTTGTGCATGCTGCTGTTTAGAAATATTTTTCGTCAGTATATCCGCAAAAAGCGTTAACATTTAACAAGCGAATGATACATTGAACTCAAAAGTTGCGTCCAGATCTTTCTTTCATCCAAAACATGCCGTGCGACACCCCTTTCTTCTTCGTTTTTCATCACAAAGCTTTTCATAAACTTAAAGTGGACATTTCGACACATTGGCCACTCCCGAATGTCGGTGCTCGAGAAGCTGGAGCTTCGATATCTGAGACAGCAGAATTAGTAGGTGTATCTGCGTCAACGGTTTGCCGTATTATGGCTGAGTATCTGGAGGACGATAAAACGGCGGCAAATAATAGTCGGTGTCGACGTAAAAAGATATTATATGCCATATAAAGGACATTTCTGAAGCGAACTGTAACGGATGATCGCTGAATAAGTGCTGTGAAAGCAACTGTGGCCTTAAATTCAATGCTGGAAGAGCCCGTTTCTGTTCGAACAGTTCGAAGTGAACTCCACGACCAAAACTTGTACGATCGAGCTGCTATCGCAAAACCATTGATCTACAAGATCAATCACTGGTGCAATGAGTACAAATCATGGACAGTTGATCAATGGAAGCAAGTTGTGTACTCGGATGAATAATCGTACACGCAATTTCCTACTACAGGTCGGGTTTATGTGTGGAGGACACCGGAAGAGGCATACAGAACTGATTTTCTGCATCCAGCTGTGAAGTACGAAGGAGGGTCTTTTATGGTATGGGGTGCCACACCATGGTACTCAGTTGGGCCAATCATCATCATGAAAGGAAAGATCACTGCTAATAATTATAAAGAAGTTTTGAGCGATCAGATGTGTGCATGCTATAATGTTGTAAAAATTGTTTGTGAAAATTACTTTGAACATTAATCTTTTTAGGTTTTGCCCATGATGAAAACTGTGTTTCTGAATAGCAAAAGAATTTTTGAGGACTTTAAGCATCTGCCATGGCCAGCACAAGCTCTGGATTTGAACATCCTCGAGCCACTTTGGTCCACATTGGAAGCTCGAATTCGCAGTGTTTTTCCTCCTCGATTGTCGCTGAAAGCACTCGAGGATCTTCTAATCCAAGAATGGTACCAAATTCCAATTGAAACCATTCATAAGCTGTATGAGACAATTCCAAGACGAATTCAAGCGGTCATCCAAGCAAATGGAGGTCCAACGCTGTTTTAGTATGCATTCTTATTAAACAGTAAAGAAATATAAAAAAAATATTCAATTGTTAAACGTCATACTTTTCTAACGACTATTCGTGAATACGAAAAATAAAAACACATCATGTTTAGATACGAAAAAACACAGTTGTCTCAACAAAATGTATTTTTGGGGCGTATCGATGGTTTCAAGGGTTGCTTATGTGTTATACCGGTTTCCCTGGGGCCATTTTGGTGATAAAATTTAATAGGTCTTCTACAAGTTCCCCGGGACGTTCCGGCGATCGCTGTAGCGGCAAGTGTGTCCAAATGTCCACTGTCCAAATGTCCAAAAAGAAGAAGAAAGAGGATTTTTTATTCTTTTATTATCGGGATTTTCAGCCCTGGGCTGGTTCATCTCCCGTCGTAGACACCTAAATACCTTTTGGGCATTTTCGTAACTCGCCCGGGGTAAGATTCAAACTCGTGACTTTGGCGTGAGAGATATGGATGTTAACAACTACACCGGGGTTACACGGCATTTTAGGCGTCAAAATATAATAGGCCTCTGCTACAGGTTTCCCCGGGAATAGACAAAGTTCTACCATATTGATGACAATCGTTCAGCAGGAATTCATATTTGGAATCAATAGCAACTAATTATACGAAATGCTCTTATTTTTGCGTCAGAAAACTTGAAATCTACATAATCACAAATCAATTCAGTACAACGGCTCAGTTTGTCAAGTCAAAATTAAAAAGTTGTCACCGCCATATTGTGTAACTGCACGTACGGGAGTGAAGCATGATCAATTGTGAAGAACATTCTATAAAAGTACGAAAAAAATGTGTGTGATTTTGGAAACCGCAACGAAAATGTGTTGAATTTTATGAATTACAGCCAAATTCACCGAAGCTGGTATGATTTCAAATGCCTCGTCAACAAATGTGAACTCGTCTACAAATCTTAAACTTAAAAAATAGTAGTTTTACAGTTGTTTACAACTGAACTAACTGGAACTGACTGCTAAAGACGCAAGTAAAAAGCAGATTCTTTAAATCATTAAATCATTCTAATCAAATAAATTTATTCTCTTTGTAACCACAAATATCTGAACCGCAGACTACAGCTTGATTTGAGTGTACAGCTCCTATATACAGGGTGTTCAATAAAATCGAATCGCACGTGGCACACACCTGGTCCGACCAGACATAAAAGACCAGGGGATTAAGGTCCGGCGAGCTGGGAGGCCACAAAGCCCTATAGAGAAAATCACTCAAATTCTCCCTACGCTTGGAAGATATTTGCGTGTGGGCCGGTGCGCCGTTCTTTTGAAAGACGTAATGATCCTTCCCGTAGAGGTTTTGCCGGGGCCACAATCTTCTCCAGAACCTCAGGCTTATAGTACGCGGCGTTGGTTTTCACGTTTTTCTCGATAAACAACAGTGGGAGCTTCCCACGCCTGGATACGCCCCCTCCCTCCAAACCATCACCGAGGTGCTTCTTTGGACCGGGGTATGTTTAAATAGGACAAGGAGATGCTGGTGGATGCACCTCTCGCAAACAACAATACTACGACGTCGCAATACACCTGCATCGTGTGCGGTAAATAAACAATAAATGACAGCAAGTCCACACCGTGCGTGTCATTCAACCTACATATATAAGGTTAAAGGTGACACCAATACCAATTCACAGAGTACTCATGGTGCGCTCCTACACAGCAATGTAAAGTTGTATTTGAACTTAATGAACACCCTCTGGAGAGCACAAGTCATTTACGGCTATCGTTCTTCAGTGCTGTAAATTTAAAACCGCGTAAATTTCTATTGAATATGATAGAGGTAAATTTGTAACATCCAAGTCGTTATAATTTAAAAAAAATCGAATTATGTGAAATTCTGTAGTTTCATCAGATATTTGTCGTCAGCAATCTTTACTTTTTATAAAAATTGGTTCAAATTGTCTCCCAAGCGTTACTTAAAAATTAACTCACTTTTCTAATTTAAAAAAAAAAACTATCTTCAAACTTAGTGTTTTAGGCGGTCCAAATTGGCTCTCAAACATTTGTTCAATTACCTTTTGAATGAATATCCTCCATCAAATTGTGTGAGATACTCGCTCCAGCAGCACCCCTAGCGTTCTAAACGGTTTAAATTGACCTCTCAAGCGTTATTCAAAATTATACTATGTCTTCTAAATGAAAAATCTCACGTTGCGAGTGGTTTAAACAGCATCCTAACAGTTGGTTGAAATTGGTTAATAAATACTGTACTTTAAAATAACTGGCTAGTAACTTTTTAGAGCGTGGGTAAAAATTGATGAAATGATGACTGAAACTTCACAGAAATTTTTTTTAATTTGAACAGGCGCGTAAAGTTTTTTCTCAGTTAATTCCAAGCCAAAGAAGACGTAAACAACGAAATTGATTGCAATCTTTCATGCGCCACACTAATGGCGTAATGTGGCTTAAATTTACATGAAATATCCCATTATTTTCTGCCAAATCTAGCATTCCCTTGATGTGCATTGGATAACGCAGAAAATTCAATGTTCCTTTTTATCGGTGTAGCTAAGATTGGCGAATTTTCAGTGCCATCCGTCAAGAGATTATCGAGACGGCATCGGAAGAAAAGAAGATACAAAATTAATACGCCTTAGAGGAAAATCCCACTGCGCGCCACAGATGGATCGGAAAACACCCGGAACTCCAGCGTTCGACGGTGTCTCGGGTAGTATAGCCATCAAAGGAGATCCAGATGACCCAGCGATGGTTATCAGTAGTAGAAAACCAAAATAAGCTGTTCTGGTTAAGGCAAGGAATACGTTGAATGTGTTCTAGCATCGACCGAACTTTTGGATTCGCCATACGGCGAAAATTGCTGAGGATTTGATTTGGATTGTCGAAATAATTATGAAACGTAAAGTCTTCTACGTCAAAAAGATGAAGAAGGTACCAAACCAAACGACAAACAAAACACGGTATCTAAAAACCTGCCCAGGAAAGCGTCTGCCGGGGAAGGAGTATTACGTTTCTACACCAAGGTTGGCCATTCCTGTGGAGGTAAGCAGGAAGTAGGTGGACAAATTTGCCATACAATTCTTGGTTTAGCAGGCCATCTGTGGATGCGAAGAGATACACCAGCTATACATCACGACGGGTACTACACTCTCGCGTCACTTTACTCAATTTTTGAGTACAATTGTATGCTATCTCTTTTTCTCTCACGGAAATGTTACTCAATTTTCGTAAAAAGTGGATCTACTCAAAAATTGATTGTACTCAAAAATTGAGTAAAGTGGCGCGAGAGTGTATGCATCGGCAAAACTGCTGAAACAAGTGCCTCCAGAAACGCCTGCTGTCCTTGCTTTGGTCTCATAGAGGTGATACGCTATTTCGACCTGATTTTGCATCCTATCCCTACGTGTGGGCCGTGTAAGAATGGTAGAGATAGCAGTGTTGTTTTTGTACCAACAGATTTCAACCAAACGTACTCACCTAAACTTTGTGCAATTGAGAAGTTTTGGGCCGAACTTTATAAAACAACTAAAGTATTCGATAAGGAGCGGGCTTTAAAAAGAAACAGTGGGTGAAAGTTTAAAAAAAAGTCGGCCCTACTATTTTCCAAAACCTTATGAGTGGTTTCAAGGTCAAATAACGTAAAACAATTAAATAGAAACCTAACAATGTTGTAGTTTATTCTCTGAAAAATTAAGGAAAAACTGATTTGAAATGAATTTTTAACAACCAATTTTGTGTGGCTCATGTTTTTCAAGATAAGTTTTTACTGGCCCTTGAAATTTTTTTTTCTTGGTTATCGAGATTTTCAACCTCGGGCTGGTTCATCTCCCGTTGTAGTCAGTCAAACGCCACTTTTGGGCATTTTCGTAACTTCTCCGAGGGTGAGATTCAAACTCGTGACTTAGGCGTGAGAGGTATGGATGTTAACCAATACGCCGGGGTCGCCCCCATACCCTTGAACATTTTACATAACCTTGTCTCCTTATTCAAAAACCATTATCACATCATGTCAGTGGCCTGAACAGCATTCTCACTGTTGGTAGATATATGCTTCTAAGTTTTTTTAAATCCTTTTCTCCACAATGTGCAGGGCTGGCACCAGATGTATGAGGATTTATGTTAGTGTCAAATGTCATCTTTTGGTTTGATGACAGCTGATTTGTCAATAAAAAAGTAGCAACCTTAGGTGTTTGATTATATTCATGCTCATGGTGGCAATTTTATTTATTTTAGTGGATTTCGAGATTTTTTTTTATGAAATGTTTTATTAGCTGCCAGGGTTCACCAACCTTGCATCTGCATCAGATGGTCTTTTCAGCGTAGATAAATTGAAGTGCATTAGACATAAACGAATTTAAGTTAATGGCAAAGTTTATTCTGCTCCAAATCATAATGAGTATTGAAAGCTTGTTGACCCATTTCAGGGGGAGTTCGAGTGTTGTTCCAAAAATGTTACATTAAATCAATGATGAACAAAAATTTAAAAATATAAAAAAAAAACTTTCTCTTTTTACATCACTTCTTCAATTGCGTCCATTATTTTCATTATATATGAGATGAAATGAAGTATTGTAGAATATCACAAAAATTTTTTATTGGTTTTGATTGAAATGTTAGATGTGTATTCTGCACTGATTGAATTACTTTTTGATGATAATTTTGGTAATTAAAACGCTTCCTAATTTTTTAGCCCAAGTTTCTCAATCTTAACACTCTGTTTCTTTGTTTCATTTTAGCAACTCTTCAGTAATAAAAACAAACTTTGTTTCAACAGTGTACATTATGTATATCACAAGATACTAGAGAAAACATAATAGTAATTCTCACCTGGCAGCGAACATGTTGCAAATCAGTAAAGTTAACTTCAATGCGACCCAAATAAATCACAATCAAATAGCTACAACCTATTCTGACAGTTTTGTGTTACTTGAGTAATGTTTCGCTAGAACCATCATAAAGGGTGTTCCGATCAAAATTTGGTCAAACAGTAATGTGTCAAACAGTAATGTGTGTGATTCGATCAAAGTTTTTATTAATAAGTCAAATTCTTTTTCTTTTTCAAGTTTAGTTAATACAGAATACAGGAGAAATATTCAGCTAAACTTCCTATATACTGAATGCGAATTGCTGGGTCTTTCGTTTGACACCTGCCATAAGATTTTATACAGTCTCCTTGTCCACTTTTTTCATCGCAGAACGCCAGTTTGCCTTAACTATTTATCGCTCACAACATCTTTTTGAGTTTTCTTAAGGTTCCGCTTGACGATGGCCCAATATTGTTCGATTGAGTGGAACTCTGACGTGTTGTTCTTTTCCTGGTGCACCACTTGAACGTTGTTGGCAGCATACCACTCCATGGCCTTTTTCCGTAATGACAAGATGCCAGATCCGGCCAAAATAGAACGGAACAATTGTGTCGCTTCAGGAAAGGCAGTAGACGTTTTTGTAGGCACTCGCTCAGATAAACTTCCTGGTTAACGGTTCCGGTCGCAATGTAATCGTTGGTCTTCAAGCCACAGGTACAGATGGCCTGCACACCAGATATTTCTTCGCGAACTTTGACAGTTTGAAAATATCTGCCACCTTTCCCCGTCTGGTTTCCGTAAAAAAATCCTTTCCAGGAAGCTGTTTAAAGTCTGCCTTCAAACTAAAGCCTTTAACAAACTTCGTCGAACAGAAATAACAAAAACCACAGTAATTGAACTTTACAGGTTTCATACATATATTTGTTTGAATTTTGGGATATTTTCTTTGTTATGTCTTGGTCTTTGAAATTAAACATAATTATTATGGAAGGATAATTAAATTACAAATAATGCAGGTTTTGATTTTTAGTTTCGATTGAACCTATTTTGTTGGAATCTTTACTGAATAACTTTTTAGTTTTATGACGTAGAAAATAAATGGTAAAACTTCTGAATTATTCTAATTCTTTGTTTCAGTGGATTGATCACTTTGGTTGAGAGCAAATGGAAAATTGTTGTTTTACTGCTTATGAGAGACATCCGTCTTGTTTTCGGAACATTATATAGTCCTTTTGACTTTCTGCAAGTTGAGATGTCGCTGGCACAAATATGACAAGCATATGTTATGAAATACAGTTAGAGTGATTTTTCGAATAATTAATTGAATTTAAAAAAAAATGCCGTTTGTGAACAATACCACCCACCACGCTATTCTTGTACTAGCTTAAGTAAACGCCCCTACTGCTGCCTACTTGCTTCGTATCCTAATCGATTACACATGTGCAATCATCCATGTTTTTTTTTATTGCACCCTTATCGCTCGGCAATCGGATTTCTAACTGCCACGAATGCAATAAACCGCACAAGCGCACTCATCAACAAGGGAAAGTAGTAAAATCCAGACTACCACCCATTCCGAGACGCACGAACATTTCGCGTCGATTCTTTGAAGTCCGCCTGCCAGCCTGCTTTGCATCATCAAGATCCTCGGAATGTGCAATATATGCTCTTTTCATTTGAACTACCAACCTCTCGATCTGCATCTGGTTCAGCAGCGAGGGGATCACCATTTGATCAGGATCAATTAATATATTTTACGACACTCGGTTGAGCATAGCCGATCTCAAACACGAAACGCCGAGGACGATGAACGGGGAGATTGAAAGTGCACGAAAAGGGCAGCATTAATACCAGACGGCATTTGCGTTCATTCGGGAGGCCATAAAATTGGTTCTCGATGCGATATCTATACGAACTCCACCAAATGGAAATGGACATGGAGAGGCACATTTTGGGATGCTCTTTTTTCTTCAGTTTCAAAACTCGGTGCTGAAGTTGTAACTCGAAACCTTTCATAATCAGATCGTTCATAAATTATGCACAAAGTATTTCTTACTGTCTGGGTGCGATCCAACAACGATCAGGAGCAGTGCAGGCGAATGCGCTGGATGTTTTTTTTTTTTGAAAATTTTAAAAGGTAACAAATTTTTGCACGTTTACGTGTAAACATGGGGGCAATAAATTATCGTTCACGGTATGTGTCCTCGATGGCTCTTTGTTATAGGGACAGATATTTCAGCTGATAGAATGACCGTTCCTTAACCCGGGTTGAAGCGTTAAGTTATGGGATTATTTGATCCGTTTTTGAATATGGGGATTTTAAACGAAGCGTCTTGGTGTATTGTAACTGGGAATAAAGATTTAATTAAATGGGTTCTGTATGATTGATGAGGCATCTTATTTTTCTTTCTTAGCCATACTAGATTACGGTACAAACTAGGCCCGCATACTGTCATAAATGATGTCGATGACCTGGTGTTCACGGAATTTTTGAAAGATTTACCGTACAATGAAGACCTGGTCCGTTGCCGAGCGCCCGTCGGTGAAACCGGCCTGATAACTTCTAACGAGCTAATTTATCGTTGATAATAGATTACGGAAGTGATCTGGGCACTTTGCAGGCGGCATTTAGGATTGTGATTGCTCGATATTTCTCACTCTCCAACTTGTCACCCTTCTTTTCATGAAGATGGAGCATATCATCCTTCGCTGCCACTTCTCCGGTAGCAGTTTGGTTTCCCAAATATGGACTATCAGCCGATGCAGAGAGATGGACAACTCTTCCGTACCCATCTTGATGAGTGCAGCTTCAATCCCATCGTTTCCAGCAGTGTTGGTACTCTTGAGCTGTTGTAACGCATCATTAACTAGAGGATCGGCGGCTCCAACCGAGCGTTCATCAGAGCTGCTGCAGGTGATCGTTGGGGGACTCTTTCCGAGCCACGACCCGAGTCCATGCCCCCCCGCCACCGTAGATTTGTACCATGACCAGCGTTCCAGTATCCCAGACCTTAACGCTGTCATAGCGACGGAAGGGTGGACGGCTCCGCCGAACACCCGTGACCACGTGGGCTTGATAACGGCACAACGGGGGCCGGTAACGAGCCGACGGTGACAAATGAGGAACTCATTGCGATAGCAAAGTCGCTAAAGGTGAACAAAGCGCCAGGACCGACTGGTATTCCGAACCTGGCCATCAAGACGGCTATCTTGCTGGATCCAGAAATGTTCAGGGTGGTGATGCAAAAGTGTCTGGACGAGGGCGTCGTCCTGGACGCCTGGAAAATTCAGAACCTTGTGTTGCTACCAAAGACAGGGAAGCCACCAGGAGATCCATCGGCATATAGACCTATATGTCTGTTGGATACAGTGGGTAAGGTGCTCGAGAGGGTAATCCTCAACAGACTGACAACGTAGACGGAGGGTATAGGAGGTCTGTCTAATAACCAGTTTGGCTTCCGTAAAGGGAAGTCGAGAGCGCAAGAGGCGAGGAGTACGATACTGTGCATTGGTCACCCTCGACGTGAGAAACGCATTCAATAGCGCCAGTTGGGTGGCTATCGCTGACTCGCTCCAGCGCCTACAGGTTCCTGGGTACCTGTACAAGATTCTCGGAAGCTACTTCCAGAATCGCGTACTGGTATATAATACAGAGGCAGGCCAGAAACGTGTACAGATCACCGCAGGCGTCCCACAAGGTTCGATCCTGGGTCCGGTGCTATGGAACACGATGTACGACGGGGCACTGTGGCTTGAGTTCCCGAGCGGGGTAAAGATAGTCGGGTTCGCTGACGACATAACCCTAGAGATATGTGGTGAATCCATCGAAGAGGTCAAGTTAACGGCCTCACACTCCATTGGCATTGTAAAGAGATGGATGAGCTTCAGGAAATTTGAGCTAGCCCACCATAAGACTGAGGTCACGGTGGTGAACAATAGAAAATCGGAGCAACATGCGACGATCAGTGCAGGTAACTGCACAGTAGAATCGAAGAGGTTCTTTAGGTATCTTGGGGTTATGATCGACGATAAACTGTCCTTTGTCAGTCACGTCAATTACGCCTGCAAGAAAGCCTCTATGGCTATATCGGCATTATCCCGCATGATGTCGAATAGCTCGGCGGTGCAAGGGCGGTGCAAACGTAAACTCTTGGCCAGTGTCGCCCTGTCCATTTTTAGGTACGGCGGGCCGGCATGGATCACCACCTTGAATACCAAGAGCTAAGTAAGTAAGCTAGAGAGTACGCACAGGCTTATGTGCCTAAGAGTGGTTTGTTCATACCGAACGGTATCACGCGACGCGGTCTGCGTCCTAGCGGGGATGATGCCAATAGGCATGGTCATAAAAGAGGACATAGAGTGCTTTGAACAACGTGGAACAAGAGGTATTCGGAAGACCACTAGAGCCGCATTCATGGTTAAGTGGCACAGGGAATGGAACAACTTCATCAAAGGTCGGTGGACCCACCGACTAATCCCGGAACTTTCCGTCTACAACGTTCCACGTTCTGTCAGCTCTTGTTACTGCAGTAATACTTCCCGCACTGCGTCCTTCTTCTTCAAAGTCTCCCTACACTCCTCGTCAATCCAATCATTCCATGGGCTCTGTTTCACATATCCGACGACGTTCTCAGCTGCATAGTTGATGGCTGCATTGATATTATTCCAGCAGTTCTCAAGAGGGGCTTCGTCAAGCACACACTCATCAACGCGGCTTCGAACTCTACGCTTAGGCTGTGCTGACACCCGGCTGCTTCGGTCATAATGATGGATAGTTTTGGTCTCAGTTTTATCATTATCAGGAAGTGGTTCGAGTCGATTTCAGGACGTCATCCAAAACAAAATTGTGCAACGAGGCTTCTAGTTGCCACTTCCGTCATCAACAATCGCATCGCGTACAGAATTGATATTACGGTCCTCGACAGACAGTTGCTAGAGACCCTTGTCTATCACACCGCTATCAGTGTTACCTCTGGACTCCTTCCGTCCTCCCGTTCAAGTATTTCGTCGCATCTTTGTTGTGCAAACGAGCTGCAGATTTTTTCGAGAAGACAGCTGGTTCTAGCGGGGGAGTCTTCGTCTTTTAGGAGGCCAACAGACTCCTGAACAAGGATCTCCCTCAGGTACCCAGAATCCACTGGTGTGGGACTAGAGGTTAGATCCTACCCATAATCAAGATTGATGACACCATTAAAAGGTCTTATAGTGGGATCTAACCCGCAGGTGACCCTGTAGACTGTGAAAGATTACATTACAGACCGATAAAGTGATCACTGTATCCGCTTCATGCACGTCTCGTTCAAGCAAGGTAGAGCTGGGATAGGAATCGCTGATCACAATTTCAGTCAACCATTAAGGCAATTGGTTTTGATTTTAAATGAGATGTAGTATGATGTGTTATAACTAGCATGCCAAAGTGAATGATGAACACTAACTATGCTTAAATTTCATGCAATTCGGCCGATGATGAGTTCTCAATACAACAATACGAATTATTCAGTGACAATTCATTTCGGAATTATCACTTTTTCTTACAGAGGCTTATTACGGTTCTCACATCCACGATCACTTTCACTTCACGCACACATCACTTCACTCTGTTTTACCTATTACCGGTGTCACGTACGGTGAAGTGAGGGAAATGAACACCGTGAAGTGATAGTGACTGTAGATAGACTATAGATAAATAATAAAATATTCCGTTATAACTTACCAACTTGTTGATCTAGCTTTATTCTCATTACAACAAATCATCTGACGTTTCTGGCACAGCTCACTGTGAAGACTATAACATTGCGCGATCCAAACAAAATAATCTTCGAACATAGTGTGAAGGCTGATATGTACCGATAAATGAAGCACGGTTCGCATCTTCAAACATTCACACTCGTTGATACACAAAGTCCTTATTGATATTGAAATCGGTAATGGGCACGAACAAATGCATTGGTATGTGTGTGAGAATTTGTTAGAATAATGTAAGGCAAGAAAAGTGAATACGAATGTAAATGGGTGTGCGTGTATTTAAAAAAAAACGAGCTAGGACAGATGCAAAATTGGCTGAACTCGACATTCAGAAAACTAAGTTTGGAGCAAACGTACGTGGAAAGTTGGTGCAAAAAAAAAATATATATATATATAAATTAAAAATGGACGGCGTAAAAGAAACCGTTTACCACAGTGAAAGTGATGTGATGTTCAGAATAGCATGAACGTGACTCTCATAATTGGTTGCTGAGAACTGTCAGTTTTTTCTACTGTTTTGTTTTGGTTGGAAGGAAATCGCCCAAAAATTAAAAAAAATCAAAATGATTGTGGAAATATGGTTCGATACTGATAGCAAAGACGAGGAGGAATTTTCCATCCTGGCTGTAGAGCGTAGGTGGATAAGGGATCATTCAAATTCACTGGATCAAACGGAAAAAATGTAAGCATTTTGTTCTTAAAATATGTAGGCAGAAAACCTAACATACTTAATACGGATTTTTCAGCTTCATTCAATACTTCAGAGTATCTAAGGAGATTTTCAAGGATCTACTGAAAATCATTGATGCTAAAATCAGCCCAGTGCAACTGTCCACGACGGTTCTTCCGGTGATCATGTTAGCGGCAATACTGAGATTTTTTGCTGAGGGAAACTACCAGAAAGGTGTTGGAAACGATCGTTTTATTGGATTGGCACAACCAACGATGTCAAAAGTGCTGCAAATCGTGTTAGATATAATTGAAACGGAGGTCTGCCCAGGCGTAATCCAGTTTCCTTCTGAAGACAGAGAACTGAAAGCGTTTAAACTAGGTTTCTACGAGAAAACCGGATTCCCAGGGGTGATCGGATGCGTAGATGGAATCCACGTTAACATTATTCCTCCAGCACACGATAAACACCTGTTCTACAATTGTAAAGGTTTTTACAGTCTAAATGGTATGTTGGTAAAGCTGAATCGTGTTTTTCGGTATATTTTATTACTCTCATGCAAATAAATATTTTACAATTACAGGTTTGCGATCAAAACTTGATGATTCGGTATCTCGATGCTAACCACCCGGGTTCCTCCCATGAAGTCATGGAACGGCAGTACGTTGAATCAATTACTCTCACAAAGATTTAGCAACGGGGAGAGAAATTCCTGGTTACTCGGTAAGAATAGAGTTATTGAGCGAATTGAAATGTAGTTAACGGCTAGCAAGTTAGTCAGAAATATGGTGATGGTGACTTCAGTAATAATGAAAGATTATCTCTTCTCGTTCCTTTTTTTTTAATTACTGAACGACTAGGAACTTCCAAACAATTTCTTTCTAGAGATAGATAGAAATGGTACTGGCATCAATTCGTGTACTCATTGAAAAACAGAAAATGGAAAACGTGTTTTAGCGATTATTTTTGTTATACTTGGTGGTACCACAATCAATTTTCTCAATTCCCCCATGAACTGCTCACCCGTTTAACTATTTAAAATTTATTACATGTGATGCTGGCTACCCTTTGACACCATTTCTCATCACTCCATTTCGTACGGGTGCAAATTCTTCTGAAAGGCAGACGAAATTCAACGAAATACATTCCAAAACTCGAATAACCGTGGTAAGATCAATTGGAGTGGCCAAGAATACATTTCGATGTATATTAGGAGCAGGACAGCTGTACTACAAGCCTGAAAAGGCTACGCAAATCATAAATGTTTTCGTAGCCCTACATAACCTCCGCATGAAGCATAAAATGGATTACGACGAACCAGAGCTTCCATATGAAGAAGGGGATGCAGAGTTGCCTGGTATAAATGGAAATGGACGGGATGCAAATAGAACTAGAGAAGAAATCATGGACAATATTGTGTAAGCAGTCAAATAAAAATATAATAAATTTATCCACGAATGACAAGATCTGACTCTTCATACCTTCGAGCAACTTGTCAGTGAATATCCGATACATCTCCAGGGATTGACTATTTTGATTGGCTGAACTTTAGATATTGATATAATTCGAAGAAGTGGCTTTCAACTCATCTAAAAGGCTTGCATTTAATAAAATCCGTATTTCTTCAAAACAATGACGCTCTGCATATACGAAACCTTATTTATTACGTACATCATACAAAATTAATCGTCACTATCATCCTCGTCCCTCTGCGCATGACCATCTGACGCATCAGTATTTCTTGTTGTTCGTCCCATGTCAACATTAAGTTTCTGCTTTTTGTATTCAAGCAGCTGCAGCTGATATTGTAGCTGCTCGCTTTTATGTTTCTGCTTCTCTAAAATAATTTGTTTTTTGAAGCGAAACTTGTTCTCTGCCAGATTAAAACGTTTCTTTTCAAGCGCAAATCGCTTCGTTTGTAACTGGTATGACTTACGAGAATAATAGGCGCAACTAGAAACATGACGTTTTATCTTGCAGAGATCGTCAGTCTGCTTTTCGAGAAGAACTTTCCTGAAAATGCGCTTCGTCGCTCGTCCAAGGCCTCGTATATTTGACTGAACTTTTTCAGCCTCATCCTCACGAGCTGTATTAGCATGCGTAGGTTCTTCTTCCATAACTGTCGGCTTTGTTAATAGGAGGATCCGCGTTAGTTGGTACACCAAAAACAGAACCTAATTTTGCGATATTTAGTATATCTAGTAACAGCTTTATACCATTGTGGTTAACCGCTCTCTCCAGTGAAACGAGACGAATGATGGTTTCTTCCAAATCGTTGAAAGACTACAGCGTATTTGGTCCACCTCCAGAAGCCGTTAACTCAATCCAGTTGTGCTGCAGTTTTTGTTTTAGTTGCAGCTTTTTGTCGGTCCAAACCTAAAAGCACGAAGCAGAAAAATACATTTGAGATTAAAAGAGGGTTAACTGCCACAGAGGTTGGTAATTTGTTTAGAAACCATCCGTTTATATCAGATGTAAGGGAACAGCTAGCAGGTCAACTTACCTTTTGCCATAATGCAACGGAACAGTGGGAGGACGCAGACTGTTCAACGAATCTGTAACCGTCCACCACAGAGCTGTAACCGATTCGCGCGAACTCACAAATTTACTTTCTTTGGCCAATTCAGGATGTTGCTCCATAAAAGCCACAAGGCAGGCAAATTGTCGCTTGTTAGTCTTTTTCTTCCTAAAAAACTAGAAGGGACAGCCCAATGGGGTTGTACGCAAAGTTTACGTAGGACTACGAAGCAATGTGCAATCTAGATCGCTTGATTGTTTAAAGAGTGCCCGAAATGGTTTCCATCCAAATCTAATTCCCACACACCTTTATTGATATAGCCTGTATTGGTATTTACATTCATACATCTTGCTTTCACTGCAAATAATATGTATGACATATGATATCAAGATACTGTTTATCACGTAATATACCTTGTAGTGCGAATGAGTTATTGATCATTTAAGAAACTTTTACCCAAACTTTTTTTTTAGTTTCGTTCACCTCCAATTGCATACGGTTTCAACTAGGCCTATGTGTGTACAACACTGCTAATGTCGAAAACATTACACTCAGTAGCAAAAAAAAAGCCGAGCGAAACTTTGCTTCCAAAAAACTCCATGTTCAACCTCCTATAACTTTGTCAATTATCAATATTTTTAGCTGAAAATTTCACAACATCATAACCAATGTATATACCTTATGTGACCAAAATTTCATGTTGGTAAAATCTATGAATTTGGAGTTATCATAAAATATGTGAAAAAAGTCATTTTTGGACATAGCCATTTCAAATATCCGTATTTCTGTGAAAAATTTAGGTAGCATATTAAAAATTTCTCAATAGCTTAAAAAAATACAGAAAATGATGTGGACAAAATTTTAACTGTTTCCATCAAGTGGTTTGGACTACAGCTGGCGTCAAAGTTGACGTACCAACATGAGCATTTCCGTTTTTCACCCGATGCTGACCTTGCTGAAATATCGGTGCAAAAAAAAAGCCGAGGTGAATTTTATTAATAATACTGTATAGCTCTGTATACTTAGTTTTCACAAACCAATTTATACTGAATGCCATATTTTCAAAGTTCTTCGTGGGCTACACTAGTTATTTGGGATATTGCAGGCGTAACAAAGCATGTATATTAATAAGAAGAATTCACCTCGGCTTTTTTTGCACCGATATTTCAGCACGGTCAATATCGGGTGAAAAGGGAAATACTCATGTTGGTGCCTCAACTTTGACGCCAGCTGTAGTCCAAACCACTTAATGAAAACAATTCAAATTTCGTCCACAATATTTTCTATGTATATTTAGGCTATTGAGAAATTTAAAATATGTTATCTAAATTTTTCACAGAAATACGGATTTTTTAAATTGATATGTCCAAAAATGACTTTTTTCACATATGTTATGAAAACATAAAATTTATAAACTTGATCAACATAAAGTTTTGACCACATAGAGTCTATACATTGTTCATAGTGTTGTGAAAGTTTCAGCACAAAATATTGATTATTGACAAAGTTACAGTAACTTGAACATGGCGCTTTTGGAAGCAAAATTTTGCTCGGCTTTTTTTTTGCTACTGAGTGTACAGCTTCGGCACACGAAAGATATTTTTCGCAATCAAACAACCCAAAACCAAGCCCCCAGCACTCCCAAAGACATGTCAACTCTCTTTCCAGTTGTTTTGATGGCCCTGAAAAGGGCCATTTTGGGTTCAAGGGAACAGCTACGACCACCATCTCATTTCGTTATGTAACTGATTTACCGCGTGAAGCCTCGTGTTTGGCTAGCTCTCCCGACAGCATGATCAAAAGGCGGTTTGAATTTCCAAAGACGTCAGGGCTATCCGCCAATTGATTTAAGTCAGTCGGGCAGCTACGCTTTCAATCCGCTCGGAAAGGTCATTTGCGAAGCTGTTCATGATGCCTATCGCTTTGGAGGAAACGACCGAATTGGGTTAAAATGCTTCAGCACCCGGTAGATAAGGTGCTATACATTTTCTTTTTCCAAACCCTTGCTGCACATGGTTGTGGTCTATTTGGGGATTATAAGTCTTTTATTGCCGATAGACGTCTAGGTCGAAATAGTGCCAATTGAACGATAGACCAGCATTGGGAAGTAAATATGTAAGAAAATTCTATAGTTAACTCTGCAGGTAACATTTGGTGGCCCTAAAAAGGACCGATTGGTTTTAATAATGATACGGCTCTGGTTGTATTTTGTACGATGGTTGAGAGGGCCACAATCTTTAACGCATAGAAGATAACTATGGAACCACATACTTGCAGCCACATGCTGCGACATTTCACTTTCTCAAAATTATTTGATTCCTATAGAATGGTTGAAATTTCAAACAGCCCAATAGGAATATTCAACCAAGCAAACCCTTTAATAAGCAAGCTGATTTGGTCGTGCTGAAAAGGACGAATATAGTTGACGGAAATAATCCTTGTCCAGCTGTTGTCACGGGCGGCTTTTTCCCATCAACTCGTAGGCTTAAGCAGCCTTCTTTCTTGCAGCGCATTGACGGCAGGTTGCCGGTAGTATCGGCCCAAATAGCCAACTGCACCAACCTCTCTGGATGACGACTACTCACCAGTGCATCCTACAGTGTACTCGCTCGCCTACTGCGTTGCAAAAGCAGATGTTGCTCTGCACAGAACTACGACTACCGTAAGACTGAATTAAATTTTCTGGTAATGGCGTCGGATGCTATTGCACGAAAGAAGGCAGTACCAACGAAGTCAATGTGATACAAATTGCATCAAAGGGGCCGAACTTCTGTTATTGCGCCACAATAATTAGTTTTAATTAGTCTTAACAGAAATATTCTTAATTACCTTGCCACTTCCAACAACTAATCCGCTTACACAACTAGGAACTACGACGAACCCAACATGGTCGGTCTCTGACGTGTCGCAGTTCGGCTCGAACTATCCCTTCTAGAATTTCGTTCGTTAGTTGTTCAACGTTCTTTGTGATACACTCCAACACACGGCGTTTAATGAATGCCATGTTCAGCCGTGACGTGGTAATTGAATTACAAACAGCACAAGAGAAAAATTCATCCAAACAAACTCTTTAGTTAAACTGATTTGGTCGTCCTGAAAAGGACGGGTTTAGTTGACGGGGGAGAAATAGTTTGCGATTCCACTTGGGTTTTTCGGGAATTTGGTCTCCTTACGGGCGGCTTTTCCCGCCAATTCGCTGGCTTCAGCAACTATGTTCTCGCAGCGAAGTTGACAGGAGCATCGGCACCAACAGCCAACTGCACGACTGCTCTCCAATGCACCTTCCAGGGTGCTTGCTGCCGCTAACTGCTCAGCTCCACGACTGTTGTAAGACTGAATCAAAATTTTGCAAAGAGCTGGTATGTAGCGTCAGATGCTATTGCTCAAAAGAAGGCGGTACCAACGAAGGCAGTGTGATACAAATTGCATCAAAGGGGACGAACTTTAGTCATTGTGAGACAATAATTAGTTTTAATTAGTGCACGCTAGACGGATGATTTTCTTAACAGAAACATGACTAATCTGCTTGCCACTAACAGCAACTAATTCGGTATGCACAACTAGGAACTATGACGAACTCAACCACATGGTCGGTTTCTGACGTGTCGCAGTTCCGGCTCAAATTATCTTTTCTAGAACTGAAAAATTCTGGTTGAAAACAGAAGATGACACCGAGTGGTAAATCTGACAATCCCCTATTGTACAGTTGTGGATTTTTCTTCCATCATACAACAAACCGCGTTCAATTAGAATTTTATTTGAATTTTTGAGAATTTTTTTAAATTGTTCGTCCTATACTTTAACATGGGAGCTAGATAACTAGATTTATCACCACTCGGTGTCTTCTTCTTTTTTCAACCTGGATTCGTCAATTTTGTTCGTTAATCCTTTGTGATATACTATGGGACACGGCGTTTAATGAATTCTATGTTCAGCTGTGATGCGGGAATTGAATTACAAACAGCACAAGAGAAAACTTCAACCAAACTCTTTAATTAGTAAGCTGGTCGCCCTGAAAAGGACGGATTTTGTTGACGGGGGAATAATAGTTTGCGATTCCTTTTGGGCTTTCTTTCTTCGTTCAGCTCCTCGTCTTTGCGGATGGCCAGCTGCTAGTGACGTGGGATGATTCTGGTCTTCTTGTTTTCCCTAGCGGCGTTTTCCACAAACGCGCTCCGCAAACACGTCTGTCGCATACGGATGCACAGCGTGAACTGATTGGATGGTCGTTCCCACGTGTTCCATAATTGCTGGCACGGTTACTGTGGCAGAATGAACCAATCAGAGCGTAGCGCAAATGTGATGTCATTTTCGACCAATAGCTTTGTGCGTTCAGAAATTTGTGTGGGACGGGGAAAAGTTATTTTGAAGAAGAAGAAGACATTTGTTACTCGTTTCCTATGACCTTGCTAGGGAAAACACATTTTCAACTTGTTGATATGCAAATTTGTATGGGAGCAAAAAAAGGTCATTTTCAAATGAAAAATTGAACTACTTATACTGATTGAACTTCTTTCAAATTACAATGCGAAAAATTTGTGAGTCTTTTTGATCAAATGGTGTATGAATGAAGTCATTCTGTTTAGTCGAACGAGAGTTATAAGCGTTCAAAAACCTTTCACTTTTGCGTAACGCTCTCATTTTTCAAAATCTTGAAACGGCACCCGGTATAGAAAAGAAAAACGTAGTCCTACGTTAAAATATAAAAAGATTCAAAACATAAATAAAAAAGCAATTCGCAATCAACTGACTGGTTTTCGCCGCTCAAAACTATGGTGAAAAAACTACACGAGAAGTGTCATTTTTTTCGATAAAATTGTGGTGACGTGACGTTCATTATAGCACCGGGTTCATCTACGTTGTTACTTCGAATGAACTCTGTCCCATTTTATCATTAGGGTGACTCCCGTAATAGGGTTGTGTTCACTTCGTTTTCACCGTGAACTAACATCGATAATAAGGCCCACAATCACACATCCTCTTGGCTTATTTCATCCTCCCACCACTATCATCATCGCCAGCATTATCACCAGCATGGTCATGAAACGGTATACCACCATGATAGCGAGGCTGTTAATTCAAAAGTTTCTCGCAGACACAGACAACGTCAATTTTCTCCTCAATAGCTATTAAATTGAGCTAAATTGTGTACACATCTTATTTTCTATTGCCGGGCGGTCATCGTGAATCTATACTTATGGATGGATCATCCGTGCAACCAAGAATACTATTGTCCAACCTTTAGCCTTTGGTTCAATCGCAAATCTTCGAGGCTATACGGTACATGAAATCTCCCAGTTCCTCTCTTCCCTTAGTTGATGACTAATTGCTGTCAAGAAGTTCCTGTAACTAACAATGAATGACCTGTGACCGGACCATAATCTCTCATCTCATATGGTCTAGAAATAAATCGAAAGCGAATCATATAACCCTCATGCATCCCAATGCCATTCGACTACCCCAACGGTTTCATTGCACGTATGTTCGGAAGGTGTTAAACACCGTACAAACAAACTATAATCCGAATTCATCGAACCACTAATCGCCCCCCGGAAACCAATTGATCGCGTTCGATTCACTCAACATATTAATAACTCCAGCGCAGCGAGGCCCCACTCTGGTCCCCTGCACACCAGCTAGCAAATGATCCGTGCATAAACATCTTGTCCAACAACCAGCAGCAGCAACATTATTCGCTCGAATAAAACTAGCAAACGGGTTCCTCCTGCCTGGTGCTGTGGATTGGTAATAGGTTGTTGTAATCCTGTCCCAACCGATAATCGATCTGATCGGGCATAATGTGTGCAGTCTGGTTGTAGTAAGATCATCGACTCTTCATAAATGGCCTGAAATAGATAAAAACAGAACGAAATATAAGCACCGGCAGAAAGCTTAACCAGTGATGACGATTTTTATCGTTCGATCGATCCATCGGCATCTCCGGGGGCACAAGCTCAGCGTGGGGAACATTATGGAAATGGATCCAGTTTTGCTCGATCTGCAGGGGCAGTTAACAGTTCGGTGCAGTATTGACAATCAGATGCTCTTAGTTGGTTGTTGAAGCCGATAACAAATTTAAATTGGTTGGAATACAATGTAATAATCCGGAGGCTGACGTTTGCTGTGCAGTCGTTGAATTTTAAGTATTCTGTTTTGGTCATCAGAAAATCTACAGATCTTTATCGTTTCAGTATTTTGCAGAATGGAATCGAGCTTGTGTCAAGCAAACGGAGGTTTTGTTATTATGTTTAATATTATTGTGGTGTGTTGGAAACTATGGCCAAGTTTGTCAATATCGTCCACGTCAACATGGGATTCTTTGTTTAATTAAGGAATATTCATGTCTCGTGTCGAATGGAGTTCAGAATAGCGGTGACTACCACATAGAAATAAAATTTCTTTCCATAGCCTTCAAAATTGGCATATTGCCGACCAGCTTTTGTATTCTAAATGCAATTCTACAGTAATTAAGTTGAGAGTTTTCGATGTCTGTGAAATGGAAAATAAAATCATACTACTACTTGAATACATTTGGGCTTCAAACTTACCAAAAGCTTGAGGAAGTCGCGATATTTTCTAACAACAGAGTTCCTATAACAAACCCACCAACCTCCAGCATCGTCTTGCTTTATAGCTGCATTGAGTGTTAGCAGAAGCAAGACTCGTGTGAATAAAATAAATCTAGCGTTCAGAATCATAAGCACCTAACTGCATTGGTTAATTTCTCTTCATCAACTTTCTTTTTCGTTGTTAACTTAGCTTTAAAAACATTCTCTGCTGTGTATGATGATGAGAACGATATATAAGATCTTCTTTATCAATCTTTGTGGAAAACTTAGTTCAGAATGTCTTTGCAATTGAATGCAACGAAAGAGAAAATCGATCTATGCAGTTAGGCCATTGTGATTCTGAACGCTCGAAATGGTAAACATTCGAGTCTCCCTGCTCGAAAATAAACTACCAGTTCGGTATGAATAAACTTTTTCCGTAGTAAATACTAGAGTACCTTTAAGTAGAGTGACGGCATAAAACAGTTTCGGACATATTGTCGTCCTTTTCGTAACTCTTTCCTATACACATCTTCGAAAATCAGTTGGTAGCATTTAGCTGTCAAAATGACGAAGACAGAATCATAACAAAAAATGAAAATGAATCGAGTGAATATTTTTTGTGATTTCTACTGGATCGATGTTCCTGAACTGATTCCGACCACAGGGAGACTGTCTGGCCTTCGTCACCCAACGCCAATCCCAGCAGTGCTTAGGAGCAGCTTTAATTCGTGACACAAAACTTTCACATTTGCGGAAGACTTGTAACTTTGGCCTGGTCATGACTCCGACACGCGAATTTGGTAGGTTTGCCAGGTTTACCAGTGGAACGAATTAGATTCTGGATTAGATTCTAGATTCTTGTGATTGCAGAGCTAGCCGCTTGTTTTTGGTGGCAATGCTGGATCGGTTGGCAGCTTTTTTCCTTCAATTTTTCCAGATAGGCCATGATTGGACGCTGGTGGCTTAATGGCTGTTTGATAAGAAATTATGGACTACTGTCGGAAAGTAGAAGAACTAGTATCGAAGATCAGAAAATGTATCAGCCGTCCCAGCCGAAGTTGCTGATATGGACAATTATTCAATGTGAGCCAGGTTATCAGTGAATTTGCAGGCCTTGGCTGAACATGATCGTACTAGGAAATCCCAGGGAGAAATGATTAAGGGGGTTTCAAGGTTTGTTAGTCCGGAGTATGAAAACATCATCAAAAACAGAGTGAAACAGATTTTCGGGCAATTTTGTTTGACATTTTGAGGAGAACCTCATTTACACGCCAACATACCTCCGGGGGATTTCCTTTTGCGATCTTGTTCAGTCAAGATCTGCAAATCCTTTCAATGTCCTCAAAATACTGAAAAAGAAACTTTAGCTGTTGCCATTTTTTCAGAACTTGCTAAACTTCACATCAATACTTCCACTCACCCAGGATAACTCTTCGGCAACGGATAATACCAATTTCTATTCAGCTTTTGAACTTAATTTAAATGAATTGGTGAATCAATGTTGTTTAGAGAACACAAGAAGTTCCAAAGTGATACTGTTTTCAAAATTTTACACGGTATACGAATGCAATCTTAGAATACCTTTATTTTGCAAATGGAGCATTATTATTAAATCTAGGCACTTCTAAAGTTCGATAAAAGCTGAATGCTATGCATACAACAAAAAATCTGAAATTTGATTTTATTATTATGAATTTATGAAAATAATCTGTTTGTTAAATTAATGGATTGCATCTCAAATTGTAGTAGTTTGTACATGTAGTAGACTGCCGTTCTACACATAGTTGTCCTCTGTTACCAATAATCAATATGCAACTATAGATTTGAAATTGGTTCACTGTTGTAGAACCCCTTGATCCGAAGTACACATTAAAGCCAGCACCTTGCTATACATATTTGCGCCTTTGTTTTGATTTGCTGTGTTATTTTGACAGAACATTTGCGAGTGTGTTCGTGTGAGTTCATTATAAGGGGCGCATTATTAAGCATGGGACCGAGCTTGGGACCAATGTGCTAGTACTGACTGAGCCAAGAAAAAAATCGTACTTGTTCGGGACCTACTAGTCTTAGAGTTAGTCTATGCTGTTACTATCCACGAAAAAATCAAAACTGAGGACAAATTTTCTTACAATTATAAAAAAAAAATCATGCAAGATATTCTATGGTTTCTATGGATCTAATGATTTCTGGGATGTCCTTCCGAAAGTTCAACATGAAATACATCATTGGAAGAAGTTTTCCAAGGAGCGTATCGAAAATAAGCTATCCACAAACTTTCTTTCAAATTATGTTGAAAACCGATATATTATTCATTCAAAAAATTGATCCTTAATTGTACGAGGTTAAACTTGAACATAATGAAGACCGGGTGAAATTTAAGTTATCAAGTTCCGGACAAGTGTTGCATCGCCTTTTTTGGGCGCTTGAGCCCACATTTTTTTGAACTCCTGCATGTTCCCAGCTGCTTTACCAGTCTTCTTGAGGACCCTCTTCACGATTGCCCAGTAACGTTCGATGGGTCGAAGTTGAGGACAATTTGGTGGATTTATATTTTTCCCAACGAAATCTATATCCTTTTCCGCAAGCCAATTGAGAGTGGTTTTGGCATAGTGAGCCGACGCTAAATCCGGCCAAAACAGTGGAGGTGTACTATGCTTCTTATATAAAGGCAACAATCTCTTCTGGAGACACTCAGATCGATAGATTCCCGCATTTGTAGTTCCGGTAGTGTAAAAAATGGTTGACTTTATACAACAGGAACATATTGCTTGCCATATCAGTACCTTTCGACCGAATTTATCCACTTGAATCGACCTGTCCGCATCGCTCACATCCTCCCCAAGGACGGCAGTAAAGTATTGTGGAACTGGAAGGGCTTTTGAGTCCTCCTTTACATAGGTCTCATCGTCCATCAAAACGCATGCATCCGGACGCTGCAAAAGACGTGCATACAATTTCCGGGCCCTTGTTGCTGCTCGTTTCTTCTGTTCTGCACTTTGTTTCGAGATTTTCTGCTTCTTGTAGGTCTTCAGGTGGTTTCGCCTCTTGATACGCTGGATCATTCCGACACTCGTTCCTGCTTTTTTTGCCAAATCACGTATTGACATTGATTTGTTCTGCATGATTAGAGATACCACTTTCTACGCCAGTTTCGGGTTGGAAGAACCGGGTTTTCTGCCTCTTTCTGGTAGCTCATGCAAAGAATAGTGCTCCCCAAACTTATTAATGATGGTTTTAACACTCGCATGATGAACTCCAAACCGCTTCGCCAATTTTCCCATAGTAATACCCTTCTCACTTAGCCATGAGTCCAGAACCTTAATTTTCACTTCCATTTCAATACGCGACATTTTGAAAACGCAGAATTTGAACCGCACAAACAAGTAAACAAAAGAAAGCTGACAGTCAAACGCACAGCATGCAGTGTTCAGAACATAAAAACCAT
Source organism: Aedes japonicus (assembly GCA_034211315.2). NCBI lineage: Eukaryota > Metazoa > Arthropoda > Insecta > Diptera > Culicidae > Aedes > Aedes japonicus. Next base: position 321,142 of record JASCZW010000980.1, on the reverse strand, counting down.
CACAAATACATGCGTACAACGCAAATGTATGTGGATAGCTTATATTCGATACACTCCTTATCAGCCCCTGGAGCCGTATTGCCACACGAAAGGAGTGCGAGAGAGAGTTCTATCATTGAAAAAAGTTGGCTGTTCTCATCTATTGAACTCGTAGTTTTGCGAGGAATCATCCGTGCCGGCACAGAATCTGGACAAACTTTTCGCGCGAACTTGAGGATCAATTGGTCCGAGTACTCCTCGCTCTCGGTGTTTGTAGTTCGTTTATGGATTCTTCGCGCCGTGTTCCAAAGAGTACTCATCGACGTCTCGCGCGATAGCCCGTCCACGAATCTTCGCCAGCATCCACGTTTCTTGGCCTTGATAAGGCTCAGTTTGCGTTCAAGAGCTGTGTATACTTTGAAGTGCTCAGGTGTTCCACGTCTACGGAAAACTTTGAACGCTTCGAACTTTTTACGGTAAACCTCGGTGCATTGCTGATCCCACCATGCAGAAGGAGGTTTCCTGCGAAATGACGTCCCTGGAACTGGTCGAGTTTGAGCTTGAAGCGCGCAGTCTAAGAACAGGTTGGAGAGGAAGTTATATTCTTCCAGCGGTGGAAGCTCTTCAATCGTCGTTACGGCTTCATCTACTGCTGTCCTGAACTTTATCCAATCGATGTGACGGGTAAGATCATACGCGACGTTGATGGATTCCGACGGATTGATCCCGGTGGCAACCGAAATTTGTACGGGCAAATGATCACTACCGTGGGGATCTTGAATCACATTCCATTTGCAATCTAACGATAATGAATTCGAACAAAGTGTGAGGTCTAATCTACTGCCAACTGAGGATGTACCAGCCAAACGTGTCACTTCTCCATTGTTAAGAACTGTCATATTGAAGTTGTCACAGAGGTCATAAATCAAGGAAGACCGGTTATCGTCGTACAGTTCTCCCCAGGCTGTACCGTGAGAGTTAAAATCTCCCATGATCAACCGTGGATTAGGAAGGACCGAACATATATCTGAAAGGTGTTTTTGGTTTATTGAGGCACTAGGAGGAATTTATACAGAAGCAATGCAAAGGCTTTTATTTTTAATAACAGCCCGACATGCGGCAAATTCAATTCTATAGAAGGAGTAGCACTTTTTGATCCCCAAAAAGTACTCCTCCTCCACACGAATCCTCACGACCAAGACAAATAATATTGAAATCTTGAAAAGAAAGATCGATTTTGGAAGAGAGCCATGTTTCACAAAGGGCGAATGCATCACAACCGGTATTGTGAGTAAGAAATTTGTAAGATTCCAATTTAGGAACAAGACTTCGACAATTCCACTGCAGAACAGTGATCAAATCCCTGACCTCATTTGGAGAATTATCCATCAGGGGGAAATGATAGCTGCAAGGAGGGGCCACTTGATTGTCAATTGCTTTAAAAAAGTCTTCACTGTGGGCAGCATTGCCAAAACAATGCGTTTGAGATGGTCAGAGAGGGTCGCTTAAATTTAGAAAACCTAATTGGTACTTTATATGACCTGTGGTTACGGTGCATAATTTGATAGAGAACCGTTGCTCCAAGCTATTTTTAGCTAAGCTATTTATTGATTCTACTAATCAGTTCACACTGTCACATTTACCTACTCACATTCACTCTCTTCACTACACCCAAAAGTTGAAATTGTAGCAAAAAATGCAATTGCAGTTTTTGCAATCATATATTGAGAAATCCGCATGATTCTGATAAGGCAATTTTGCTCATCATGATCCACAAAGCTTTTTATGGTATAAACAAAGCCATGCAAGAGTATGCAAGCGGTTATCGCTGTGTGCCTAGTGCCTCGATAGTCGCAGCAACCGTTGGGTTTTTGTTCAACCGTCACCAATTTCTCAATATGGGTGAGACAATGGCACAAAACTCCGCTACGCCATTTGCCACTGTTGCTATTCCGCTATCAAGCGTTCTATTTTTATTTTCACTTGTCATCACACTCCCATCTCCCTCTCAGGTCACCATGCGTTTTATGAAATAAACGAAGCCATGTAAGTGTGTGCGACCGATATTGGCTTCATTGTTGTAACGTTGAGTGCCTCGACAACCGAAGCAACTGTAGGGCTTTTATTCCGTTCACCTCAACTTGTTATAGTGACTGGATGGTTACAATAAGGAGCCGTCATGCTGACGGTCGCGGTTCGATTCTTGGTAGCGGATCGAGATCTTATTTTTTTTGGGCCATTGAATTGACTACTACTAATCAACTGTACAACATCACGCACACATTGAATTTTTTTAATCGAATTAATGTGTTGCTTTTTTGCCCACGACCAATGTTGCATTTTTTCTCCAAGTTACGATCCATTACGAGAAATGACACCAAATCATGCGAAATTGCATTACAATCTTGCTTTTTTATTTTGGGTGTACCCCCAGCACTCATCCGGATCAAGACTCTCAATCCCGCTTATTTACGATTGTAATTCAGACAAGATTCCATAAACCACATTCCATAATTGATCCAACAACAGTGGGCTAGCACATTCTTCGTTTAATAACGATCCGTTTTTCATCCGGTTAATTCAGCCATCCTCATAGTAAGAGAAACCTAGCACTGGTCTCACCCCACCAATCATCCCTGCCAGCTGGGATTACAGACTCTCGCTTAATCGGCAAATCGAACGCAATGATTTTATTGTTTCAAGAGTAGGATACATCCACGCAACACTTATTCTGATTGGCAACGATTGCACACATGCACTCGAGCAGCCTCACATCACAACCCATTTCACCCATCCCTTGCTCAATGGGGGGATGTAAATTAAACCCTAATCGTAAAAATGGGGAAATTATTTAAATTAATTTTATCTGCTTATGAGCTGCAGATCGTCGGTTTCTGGCTTGGCAGTGCTACAAGAGATGTAGGTACCTAATAGCAGAAGGCGTGTTGATTGTTTGTGGACTCGTGCTCATCAGCAAACGAACGAGGTCTATAAAGTGTTGTGGTCTCATTAACGATTGCAAACAAATAGTCGGAATGGTCATGTGTAGGAAAATGAAGCTCATGCAATCATATCGTCGTCATCTGCTCTTTCTGCTGCTGTACCTGTCAACTCGGACATCGATTCGGTCGCGTGAAGAAGCTGCCCGGCTGTCACATTAGTTAGATGAATTAATGGAATGGCAGTGAGGTTTTCTGTGGTTGGATGATATTCAGGTCGACCGTCGACTGTGTTTATGTAGGTAGTTTTGCAATTATCAACTGGGTGTTATTGAACTCGTTTAGGTACTTAAAACATGGCTTTGAATATATGGGTGATTTAAAGCTCGTTAACCGGTTGCTTCGCAATTTCAATCCATTATTCAACATTCATATTTCCCCACCCAAAAAGACAGGTTTTTATTGGTTGTCACTCTGGAGTCATCTGGCAAGGGTAAATAGTTATAAGCAAAAAGTTACATATGTTTTGACAAAAGAAAAGGACATCAAGTTTATCCTTTGAGCACACGCGCTGTTGTACTTTATACAACACATGCAAATTTTCTCTTTCCATTCTGATGCAGAAGCACCTATGATAGCAAACGTGTTTTCCTGGAATTATATTATATAATTATAGAAATTCCTCAAATAGCGCAGTAGACTTGTCAGCTTAAATAAAATACGTAGTATATCAAATTTGATATAACTAGTTCCAGATAGGTATACTTCATATCCTAACCATCTGACAGAGGGGTCCAGAAGATCAAGGCCATTTCATTGGCTACTATAAGTGCAGAATGTTATCACTAGGTGGCGCTAGTGTGCAAGTATTTTTTTTAGAAGGCCGTTTATTTAGATCCTAACCAAATGGATCGTTTCAGTTGTTTTAAGATGCCGCGATTATTGCTCAGTATCTTTCGATAGCACGCAGTTCAGGGCAGTTTGGTGGATTTTGGCATTTTTCGACAAAATCGACTTTTCCTCTTCCATTGCGCTGAACTGGGCTTGTCGTGCCGGAAGGGCTCAGTAGGGAATCTTGGTCAAGACCCGAAGCGTTGAGCCAGTTCCATTGTGGAAATACCACATCAAGTAGCTTTTCTGCCTGCTTCAGAGGATCGTGTGCCCGGAAGTCTCATTGCGCCTCTACCGACAAGGCTAAGGGAGTCATTGTCTAAATTTTCTGATTCATAATGGATGCGCGAGTTTGTTTACAATTGCAACAAAACAGCAGTCGGCACACATGTAATTTTCAGTTCATTTTATAATATTTCTTCACTATATATATAATCTTATGAAATTTATTAACTCATTACCATTGTTATCATCAGTTGTGTTTTCATGAGTTTTGTATTAAAATAAAACTGATTATATAATTTTCACCTAGTGGGTTTTATATACTTTTAATTATTATATCTCATAGGTTCAATTATCATTTTAATTGTTTCTTCTAGTGCCTTGAATACAAGATGCTGCAATGAAATCTGTGGTTGACTTTTGCACTTGATACTGACAGTATTTTTCATTTCCGGTTTGCAAATAGACATTTCACTAAATCTGAGCTGATCTGATTCATGCAGCGCTGTGCGTTCAATAGATTTATCCAACTTTTTCATGATACCTCAAATCAAGATTTTGGTGAATTGCTGCTATTGCTGAAAACGAATGAAAACGTGCACAAATTTGAAACCAAAAAATATTTTAACACTTTACAACATTTCTTGCATTTCAGGACCAACCGAATGAAAATCATATATAATAGGTACGAATGCTTGTAGTATTTTTCATTCACATAAATATATACACTATTATATGAATAATTCATGGGAATGGGAGAGACCATCAAGGCACCTGATTGAGTTACTCTGGATGGGGAGGGAGGAAATGCCAATTGCCCATTGCTAACAGTTTGTGAATAGAGGGCGAGCTCTTCTCCCCACCCATTGGGGCATCCTCATGTTAGATAGCTCGCTTTTATGACCAATTGTTCTATGTCAAGATAAGCAATAAAGGTTAGTTTGAATTAAATGGAAAATACTTATTTTTCTTCTCATTTCTAGTTACAGGTATTCCACTAAACATCTCAAACTTCCTAGGATGCATCCTTCACTGCAAATTTGACTATGGAAACATGGAATCTTTTAGTTTTCAAGGCTCTTATGGTCTCGGGATCCAAAATCCCCTAGTTTTTATATTGTTCCTTGAAATATTGTACATTAACATTTAAAAAATTAACGAAATATGTATTGATGAATTTCACACCAACTCATCCAGTTTTTGGCACCACCCTCTCATAATCCAATGAAACTTTGTGGATGTGTAGACTTTGTCTTTTAAAGCAACTTTGCATACTTTGTTTTTTTAAACTCATCTAGACTGACATTTGAAAAGGGCTTAAATTTTTTGATGTTTATTTTAAATCAACATAGCTTAAAATGTACAAGACTTACAAGTCTAGTAAGTCTTTTCCTTTTTGAGTTATGTTGGTTTTAAAAACTTCTATCAAAAAATTTAAGCTCATTTCTAGTGATAGACTACATAAATTTAAAAACTAACAAAGTATGCAAAGTTGTTTGAAAGGGCATAGTCGACACACCCACAAAGTTTCATTGGATTCTGAGAGGGTGCTGCCAATCACGAAGACGAGTTTGCGTGAAATTCGTCTATTTTAGTTTTTGAGTTAAGTGTTTTTTCAAAAATGTTATGTTTTTAGGTTTTGCTGACTATCCTACTGTGCATTTCCATTACTTGAAGGAAATTGCCAACCATGCGTCCCCATCAATGCAAAGATAATCTTATAAATTTATTTCGCTTTTTGAGAGCTAAGTGATGGTCCATAAGCCACGTATTCTTATTTTTGGGACTTCCCTCCGGTTCTTCGTCCAAACATTTTTTAAATAAATATGGTGCATATATTATGGTCAACTCACACGTGTAATTTATTTGATGTATGATATATGATATGTACTACCACCCATTGTAGAACAGAAACTACGTCCGACAGCAATAGGCTCTCCTCTCTGTTAGACTTGATCAAGCTTTAATAACCACTGATTATCCTAATCCTGCCATTGTATGAAGGTCAAAAAAGAGGGGTGGATCGATAGGCAACATCACTCATACGTATCCACAGGGATATAAAGAATCTCCTTCCAACAAAAAGATTGAACAATTGGTCAAAAGAGCAAGATATCTAACATGAGGATGCCCTAATGGGCGGGGAGAAGAGCCCGCCCTCTATTCAAACTGTTTACAATGGGGAGTTGGCATTTCCACTCTCCCCATCCAGAGTGCTTCAATCGGGTGCCCTGATGGTCCCTCCCATTCCCATGAAATATTTATATGATAGTGTCTATATTTATGTAAATGAAAAATACTACAATCATTCGTATCTATTATATACGATCTCCATTCGGTTGATCCTAAAATGCAAGAAATTTAGTAGAGTGTTATCGTATAGAGTTTCGTGGTTCGCGCTTGAGCGCGTTTTCGTTCGTTTTCACCGATAGCAGCATTTCACCAAAATCTTGATTCGTGGTATCCTGAAAATGAATGTTAAATTTTACAGAACTAACATCTATAGATTTTAATTTACTGTTGCCATGATCACTATTTGCAGCTTGATGTTGATTTTATAACAGCAATCCGCTTTTACTTTAGCTGGTTTAATAATTATTGCTCCTGGGTTGGGAAAGCAGGGAAGATTTAATTGACAGGGAGTTAAAGACAAATGGACATAAAAACAATAAGCAATGGTTAAATCATCTATGAAGTAAAATCAATAAAACAATATCATCAAATATAATAATATTGTGAGTTATGATACAGTAATGACCAAAATTGAATTATAACATCAGATACAAGCCGAATGACAAACAGCGCTGCACGAATCAGATGAGCTCAGATTTCGAAAAAGGAAACCGGAAATGAAAAATACATTAAGTAGTAAGTGCAAAAGCCTACCATAGATTCCGTTGCAGCTTCTTTTAATCAAAGCATTAGATACTTCTCAATCAGAATGATAATTGGGTATTTAAAACATAATAATTAAAAGTTTATATAACCTTTAAGGTAAAATTATTAAAAAAATATGTTAGGATATGAATCACGAAAACACAAGCAATGATAAAAATGATAATAATGATGATACAGATAAATAATATTGGTTATGAATAAACAATGTCCTATAAGATAATATATATATTGAAGGGATATTATAATAAGAACTGAGAATTACTTGTGTGCCGACTGCTGTTTTGTTGCAATTGTAGACAAACTTGCGCATCCATTATGAGTCAGAAAATTTAGACAATGTATGACAGCCATGAGAAAAAAAAAATAATTTTAAATTTTAAATTATTTTAGAGTACCTGATGACCTGGAAGACCTGAAAGATATGAGAATGGAAAATTATGATATGATTTACCGGTTTCACTTCGCTATTGTCGGATTGACAACATTGCCCAGGCTACGCCAACCAGCGTCTCCATGTTTCAGCTGGCAGTCTTTTGTGATCATATGACTCGTGGAGGCGTGAGGTAGGAACTTGTGAGGACCAGAGGTCGGACGCACCCTTCTTAGAAGTTGTCAACTCACCATTTGAAGCCCACTCACACGCGTAATTTTTTTCTATAAAAAAACCTTTTCTCTGGCTTCCGGGTATATTCAACCTTTTTAAGCCGAAAAATGTTATTCAGGTTATCAGGCTGCAACTTTTTGTTAAAAATAAGAATATCTTTGTCACTAAAGTAGCGAAGATAAACAAATGGGTGCTAATTATTAGAAGTACACCAGTAAACCTAACCCGGAGTTGATGAATTAAATCTAACTATACAAAGCGTTCGGCTATTATAAATGGTACCTTTTATAAATTGAATCGCGTTTGGCTATTTAAATGGTAATTTGAATCATTCAATGTCTTCTACAGCATTCTTTTTGGAACTTTCCAAGCAGAGTTTCCAATTATGAGAAAATGTCGTCGTGGTGATTTAAAATGAACAGTCTCGGACAACAACAAAATTAAAAACCTAATAAATCACAAACAATAAGCGCACAAAAATAACAAAAAAAATACATTAATGATAAAGTCATGGTCCATTTAGACATTTGTCATCAATTAGAAGAGTATAACATTTAAATTTAAAATGAGGTAAAGTCGCGCTTCTTCAATTACGTGAGAATAAAATTTAAATTTGTCAATTTTCAGTCACCCATGCATCTCGATGAACAAGCTGGTAACATATCAGAAGAAATGATTATGATCAAGACCGAAGCTGTTTTGAGTTTTTCACGGAATTATCTAAAGATATCGGTGTCAAACTAGGAATCTTCCAAAAATATGGAATAGCTCTTATTTGGTGCCTGTTTTAAAAATCTGGCAAAAAATCTGACGTGCATCATCATTTCAGGCATTCGGAATTGTCATCATTTCGTGCATTCCAAATTGAAATTTTCTCAAATTAAAACAGAATCACAAACATGTAACATTGATTATATGGAGGTCACTTAACTACCAAAAATTTAGTTTTCATCAACTCTTCATTCACGTTGAAGTACACATACACATACTTTAGCAAAGCATTTGATCGCATTGATATTCCAATGGTACTCTTCAAATTTCAGAACCGGGCTCCTAAAATGCCTTGAACCTGCCAACAAGAGGTAAAGTTCAACGGAAAGACATCGTATCCTATTCAAGTCACTTCAGGCGTTCCGCGAGGCTCTCTCCATGTCCCTCTTTTATTTATGACAGCACTTTGAGCTTGTTTGCTGATGACATCAAACTATTTCTCGAAGTAACGCCATTTGACTTTCGTACCGCTCCAACGCTCCCACTTTCCTTCTTGGCAAATTTTCTTAAAGAGATTCCACTCACAGTGTACCATTTGTGCATGATACTTTTTCGTTGTTTTGGAGTAAGACCACGCTTTTTGAAAACAAGGTGAAACATTAGGTGTGTTTATAATTTCTGGATCAATCTCTACAACGAAATTTTACTAACAAATGTATCAAACATAATTTGTCCACATATTTTTCTTTCAAATCATTTCAAAACAGGATTTGAAGGAAATTAAAATTTGAGAATTTTTGATCGAGCTCTCATAAAGTTCCTAACAAGTGTTTCATCACAATTTTTGGACGCCTTAGCCAAAATTTGTTTGCCCTTTTCCATAAGCCAATTGAGAGTTGTTTTGACGCAATGTGTCGACGCAAAATCCGGTCAATACTGACGGGTGAACAGTGGATGGGTACTATGCGTCTGATTTAAAGGCAGCAACCTCTTCTGCAGACACGCAGATCGATAGGCTTACGCATTTATTGTTCTGGTAGTGTTAGAAATGGTAGTCTTCATACCGCAGGAACATATTCCTTGCCAAACCAACACTTATCGACCAAACTTCTAAACTTGAATCAACCTGTCTTCATCGCTTGAATCCTCCCCTACGACGGCAGTGTAATGTTGTGGATCTGAAAGAGATTTTGAGTGCTCTTTGACTATGTCTCGTTGTCCATCAAAATACATGCATCCAGTCGCTGCAAAACCTTCCGAATACAATTTCTTGGCCCTTGTTGCTGAGCGTTGCTTCTATTCTACACTTTGTTTGGTGAATTTCAGCTTCTTGTAGGTCTTCAGGTTGTTTCGTCTCTTGATACGTTCAATCGTTCCGACGCTGGTTCTCACTTTATTGCCAATTGATTTGTTCTTCCGAATTAGAGCTACCACTTTCTGATCCAGTTTAGGGATAGAAGATCCGGGTTTTCTGCCGCTTCCTGGCAGTTCATCCAAAAAACAGTGTTCTTCAAACTTGGTTATGATGGATTTTACACATGCTTGATGAAGTCTAAAGCGCTCCGCCAATAGTCGCATAGTTACTTTTTGCCCTCCAAAAGCCTTAATTTTCATGTCTTTTTCAATGCTCAACATTTTAAAAGCGAAGAATTTAAACCCTGTCAACAAGTGAACAAATGAAAGATGACCTTCAAATGCATATCAGGTGCCTAGATCCATTTTGAGTTTTAAAACAAGCTAAATTACACCGTGAGATGAATTACGTAATCATGAACTAATTAACGTTTGGAAGAAAAAATCCTGAAAACGTTAACTAGTCCACGGTCCGTTTACATTTTTGGGAACGCTTTTTACTTTGTAGATATCACTGACTTGAGACGGAAAAGATCGAAATTTGTTGTTGTTTTTAATTATAATTATATATATAATTATAATTATAATTTCATTATAACTCGGGCCATTATTGACCGAATTTAATTCATCTGGCACCATTAGATTCAAAAACTTATTTGCTCAATGCTGCTTAATTTTTGGAAATAAACATTTGAATTCATAGGGTTCCTGTTAATCCCGGCTTCCGAGGCAGTGTCCCAGTACGGAGAAACAAAATCGGAATATCTATTGAATCTCCAGGAATGGATGTTAGAATCTTTGGAATAATTCTTAGAAACTATTGCTATTCTATTGTGGGCCATAAGTCGAATTGTCCATGAAACGGTCATTCTGTATCAGGAGGTGCCCGTAGGGCCTAGAGTGATACGGGTATCACAATTGTCTTCAAACCTGTCAATCCGGAAAAGGTTCTCATGGGGCCTCGAGAGGCCATGAACAAATCTAGAATGAAACCCTCGCAATATGGGTATCAGAATTCATGAATTCTCTCTAGTAGGGTATTTCTCAAAGTTTTGTTCATGGTCTTACGAGAACCTGCTCCGAGATTACCGTTCCAAGGACAAATCATCAGATGACCACACAACGTTAAGATATAGCTTTCTGGTGAAAGTTCATGAATTTTGAAACCCATGTTGCCAGCGTTTCCTGCTAAACATGTAAATGGCCAGTTGTGGTCAATTGGAAACCTGTTCCAAAAAGACAGGTCCGATAAAAATTCGTCAGATGCCCACTATTCTACTGGAGAAATTTCATGAATTTTGAACCCATATTGCCAGGGTTTGCTACAGAAATTGTTCATGGCCACTCGAGACCCTACGAGAACCTGTTCCAGCATTACCGTCCAAGGACAAATCGTCAGATAGCCAAAAAATGTTGAGAAATATGCTATTGGAGAAATTTCAATAACCGAAGAAGTATTCGTGTTGAATTTTGGATGTATGTTTTGCATTTCTCTTGTTGGCTTTCATGTTTCTTCAGCTTGGTATTTTTGTTCGTCAATTTCGATGTTTCAACGTATTCTCGTATTCCATTAAAATGAACCACCCACGCTTGATAGTGGCCCCAACAGCATCTCTACTGTTGGTTTAAATCGGACATATTTTATCAACGGTTTTTTTTTTCATTAAGGGGACCCTCCCCTGGATTTGGGCAAAAATAAGGCAAAGTTTGTATTTTTTTTTTTGTGGGAGAATGAAAAGGCGTACCAACTTCTTGTTTTAATGATTAAATTTTATTATTATTCAAGCTTTCAAAAGGATAAAAAAAATTTCAATTCAAAATGGCGGCTACAAAATGGCCATTTCTCGAAACCATGTTTTTCAATCTAACTTCAAGCTCTGGGCTTGAGCTATTAATCCGATTCCCTCAATCAAATAACAGTTTAAAAGGTTATTATTTTTTGTACGGCTTGAACTAAAAATTGGCATTAACTATCAATTACATATAATATTTGAACATAATTGAAATGAAAAAAAGTTTCGAAAAATTAAAATTTTCAGTTCAAATGATCACTTTGCAATGAGTTTAAGTTTAAATTGCATCCTTACTGTTGTTTAAAATTGGTACCAAAACATAAATAACTTTAATGTTCGCCTAATTTAGTTAACGCCGTAGAGACTTTCATTATCTCTCAGAAATGAGAACTGGATTTTTTTTGTATTAGAGAGGCTTTAAATGATAACTAGATTTGAGTTCTGTCCACTACAAGAGGCTGCAGGCTTGAAGTTGTCGCCCCATGTTTTGACTGCAAAGGCTTATGGAAATCGCCATTTTGAATTTTCACAATTATTTTATCTCCTTGAAATCTTGAATAATAATCGATTTTAATCGTCAAATCGTAAGGTTGTACGCCTTTTCATTCTCCCACAAAAAAATGCCTCATTTTTGCCCAAATTCAGGGGTGGGTCACCTTGAAATGAACTACCTACACTTGTGAGTGGCCTCAATTGCATATTTACAGTTGGTTTAAATAGGTTTTTCAAACTAGATGTTTTAACATATTTTTGTATTTCAATGTCAATATTTTGTATTGCTGAAATAAACCACCTACACTTGTGAGTGGGCCCAACAGCATCCTTACTGTTGTTTAAAATTGGTACCAAAACATAAATAACTTTAATGTTCGCCTCTGTACAGAGATTAAACCGAGAAAGTTACTACTGTCTTATTCGCTGCTGTCGTCAGTTGAATAAAGCACACCGTTTACCAAAACGGATCCTGCTGCAAACCCAACAATTGTTTCTAAAATTCCAGTGACTTCTCGTGGACGTGCATATAATTTCTCGGCTTTTTTCGAAGCGCGTATCACGTCAATATATTCTTACCCATTCCCAACTTGACCAGCATTCGGGCGAGGCCAGCACCGGTATTGTCTTGGTTTGGGAACACCAGTTTTTACACATTTTTACACAGGTATGATCTGTGGGTCCTTTGTTTAATAACAGCTGATCTGCTCATTCTCATGCTCACTACGTACTTTAACCGAAGAAATCGTTTAGCTTTATCGGAGATCCTACGCTCTTGTCCGCTTTGCCTCGACGTGATTTCTTGTTTATTTGGTTCAACAGTGATGCTATAATTTTGTATCGTTCCAGTTTTACCGTTATTCGGAATATAGAGTGTTCTGATCAAAATTTGGTGAAACACCTATGTGTGTGATTCAATCATGATTTTTATTAATATTTCAAATTCTTTATCTTCTTCAAGTTCAGTTAATACTGAATACAGGAGAAATATTCAGCTAAACTTCCTTTTGCCTGGTCTTTCGTTTAACACCTGCCATAAGATTTTGTCCACTTAATTCGCCGCAGAACGCCAGTTTGCCTTGAACTCTTTCTCGCTCATAACAGCTTTTTGCGTCTTCTTAAGGTTCCGCTTGACGATGGCCCAATATTGTTCGATTGGGTGGAGCACTGACGTGTTGGGAGGGTTCTTGTCCTTGGGCACCACTTGAACGTTGTTGGCAGCATACCACTCCATGGCCTTTTCCATAATAGCAAGATGCCAAATCCGGATAAAATAGAACGGAACAAATGTATCGCTTCAGGAAAGGCAGTAGACGATTTTGTAGGCACTTTCTCAGATAAATTTCTTGGTTGACGGTTCCGATCGCAATGTAAACGTTGATATTCGAGTCCCAGGTAAAAATGGCCTGCCACACCAAATATTTCTTCGTGAACTTTGACAGTTTAATGTGCTAGAAAATATCTGCCAGCTTTCCCCGTCCTGTTGCCGTATAAAATGTCTGTCCAGGAAGCTGTTTAAAGTCTGAAGTTTCATCGTCCTATACCACGCAAACAGCGGGCAACTTTTTTTGTCATTGCTGTGGCCTCCAGCTTTCGATTTCACCCCGATCCAGCTCTTTTGGGTGTCAACAAACGATCACCGAACATTTTTAATCCGTTGGTAACAGTTGCTTTAGCCACTTTCAATAATTTCGCTAACTTGGCCTAGGAGAGTAGTTGGATTTTCGCCATGCACGTGCAAAATTTTGATGCGTTGCTTCTCTTCGTTTTGACGACATTTTGATAACTGAAGTGCTAATCTCAAAATCAAAATAGAGGCATGATGCTACATGCAGACATCTTCAAAATGAGGGGTATGTAAAACATTTTAATGCAAGATGAAAGGAAATGCGTCAAGTGTAAGTCGAACAAATTTTGATCGAAACACCCTTTATAGTAATTATAACAACAAAAATAGAAGGAGAGTAAGCAGAATACTAGCTTAAAGTAAAATGGAATAAAAGTGAAATGTCCGTTTCGTATTTCAGTCTTCCGAATAGAATTCAAAAACATATTATAACAACAAGTTTGAGAGAATGTGTGACAGCTACACAGGTGAGTCGAGAAAATGTCCAACCCTAAATCCCAAAAGTTATTAACTCTAACTCCAACGAAGTACTCCATCTAGTGAAATGAAGCCAGGTATTAATATCCTACGAAGTGCACTTTTTGCCAATTACCTGCCACAATTGTTTTTCATGCACTTCTATTATTTACAAATTGTATTAGCTAATGTACACTGACACCGCAGTGACGATATGATCCATGGTCAATTACTGCAACCTTCTCAAACCAATTTCCAGTCCACCGTGTTTTTGTTGCCCGGATTAGCTCCAGTGATGCTTCAAGTTTCCCAGGCTGCTCACTCGTACTTCGCAGGTTCGTCTAGAAACGCGGCGCACTGTCGTCATACGGGACCACCAAGTTGCCTGGTCTTTTTTTGTTGTTGTGCGAACCACCTCTCCTAACGCGAACGCCATTTGACCTCGAATGCATAAAAGTAACGCAATGCAGTGCCCACCTCCCCCACCCCTGGCCTTGCTCGCTATTCATACAGATTATTTATATGGCTTATGCATTGCACTAGGTTTTTTTTTTTTGAACCGACAGGAGAGATATGCAGCTGCTGCCTTATGCACCGACTAACCAAGCGACCGACCGACAGGTCATAAAGTGAAGATATTGGATTGAAGATGCTGCTCATCCTCGAAAAGATGCTGCACCGATGCTGCCCATGTATGCAAGTATGAGAAATGTACGGAACAAACGCGTGGATATTTTTGCGCCGCTTTTGTGTTTGGACTTGTAGTTGGACCTTTCCGTAAACTGCTAGACAACACACAAAACGGGCGGCAATAAAGTCGAAGAAACTTAATTATCGTTCAAGAACCTCACTCGATGATGGCCTCACCCGGGGAGTTCCGAGTCCCGAGGTGGGTGGGTGGTTGGTGGGTGTATATGAAGCTGAAATTTACCGGTGCTCTATTCGAATGGTTATCTAGATGCACCGTTGTTGTCGGTTAGTTCGTTCGTTGCTTGCTGAACTGGAGGGCGGCTCAACTGATGATGATGGTGCAGTGCAATCTGCCAAAGTAAACATTGCCGGTTGGGCTGGCTGGAGGATGATAGGCGAATATAAATGGTTGCATTGTTGTTAAGATATGGTGTTTCCAATAGACTTACGGAGGCAAGTGTCCGCTCAGGATGTGGATTCTATTTCTAACGGTGATGTGCGGTTTGACAAGCTGGAATGAAATTGATCAGCCTACTTTGGTATTACTGATTGGTCTTAAGTAATTACTCCGAAAATAATCAGAAAAAGAAATCCTTTTCCCTTTTATGGTCCCATAACTTCTTAATATATCAAAAACACATCTTTCATCGCAATGCGACATGGTATTTATTATAATCGTTTAACAAATTTTTTTGGGGTAATAAAACAAAAGACTCCACCACGCATCAGCCGACGAACGTCTCCAGAAAGAAAAAAAAGCTACACCAAAGCAGCCATCCAAGTTCAATGACTTTCCTCCTACATTTCACATCCCCCACTGAGGAAGGGGGACTCAGTATCAATGCAATCATTTCACGAAAAAAAAGAGAGAATACATCACACTGTGATTGATCTCGTTCCCGGAATTCATTTGGCTTGGAACACTTTTGATTGCATGCTTAATGCAGTTTTTTTTTTCTTCTTCCGTCCGCATGCATCCATCGGGGTCGCCACAAATTATCTGCCACACGGTTCGCTGAGAATGTTCCAACAGATTTTACTTTATTTTTAATAAGTTAATAACTCAATTTTTCTCCCCGCGACCACCGCGGTGAGGACCGTGGGGAAAGTGGCGAGGAGAATACTCGCGAATCAATTATTTCTTGTTTCGTTTTTTTCTCCCTCGCTGGTTTGCATGCACTGCACACTCATTTCTTGCACCGCACCCGGAACGCACCGCAGCTCATCCCGACGCTCAATCCCTTTTGGCAGTTGAAAACAAATATGACTTATTAAGGGAGTAAAATGAAACTTTCTCGAAAATTATTTAATCACAGTCCAAATTGAGCTGACTTTTCGCACTGCTGCAGCACACCCATGGAACTGTAAAGCATGCAGAAATGTAACGAATTTCTTCGATTTCGTGTCGATGGAGCTTACCACCCTGCCCACCATCGCCTTGAATGGATTTCTCACCTCTACCCTTTGGTCAATGCGTCCTAAAGAGGGTAACGAAAAAAGCAAAAAAAAAAAAATCCTTCCAGGGCATGTTGAAAAGTTGAACCGTGGAGACCGCGACTGACGTGAGTTGGCAGATTGAAGGCTGCTGAAATAACTCTATTAACATGCCAACCCAATGGGGATGGCTGGTTGCTGCGCGCCGAAAAGGGAAGAAATTATCGGTATCACTCACTGTGAATGAAATCGGACAATCGGCGATAAGAACTGGGGCGTGCGTGTTTTTGGCAATGTTTTCCTGTTCGATTGAGATAAGTCATGTAATTTGCAAATAAAATCGGTATTCATAATCAACATGAACATGGTTGACGTCCAAATTTGCTGAAGGCTTAATGACCCAAACAATATGATAACGGAAGCTGAACGGTAACGGCAAACGGCAAAACCCGATCTGAGTAACCCTGCTTGTTCAAGCCGAGTCTAATTGGACATATTATCGAAGTCATTTGCAACAATTGTCAAACTTGCCGTTTTCGTCCCTTTTCCGTAGTCATTGCGTTTGGACGGTAAAGCTATGTCCATTTAGAATCCGGAATAATAAAACCATCTGTATCTCGGTAACGGATTGACGTAAAAAAAAGTTAAATGCATCAAAGCAAAGGTAATTCACTTTAAGGAAAATATATCAATTCAAATCATTTCTCTTCTTTTCTTATGAAAATTCGCTCTTTTTTCTTTATTCCTCTCATTAAACGCTGCACACCTCCAGAGTCAACTTTCTTGGCACATTTGTTCCACATTTTGGTCATCTGAGTCGCGTCCCGAGCCGTTGTTCCACTTTTGTTAAGCTTCCGCTTCATTATTGGCCAAAATCTCTCGATGGGCCGGAACTGCGGGCAGTTGGGTGAATTTATGTTTTTATCGATGAAATCTACGTTATTATCGCGACACCACTAGATGACTTCCCGGCTGTAGTGGCAACTCGTCAAATCTGGCCAAAACTTCACGGGACCTTTATGGGCTTTAATGAAAGGTAGTTCGCGGTTTTTGCGGCATTCTTCCTTGTACAGCTTCGAGTCTATCGTCTTATTCGTCACAAACACTTTAGTCTTTGCTCCGCAGCTAACATATCCCTTGCCAGGACATATCCCTTGCACTTCGCAGGAACATCTTCCCGTGCCGTTGCCATGTAGAATTTATGGCCAGGAAGCTGTCCTCAATCCAAGCATCCTTGATACTTCGCCAAAACCAACAGGTACAATTTCCGAACTCGAATCTTTGTGACGAAACTTTGCTTCAACGTTCTGTTTGGTTGCTTGCTGGCTCGATAAGAACGATATCCTGCTCGCAAACGAATTCTTTGAACGGTACTGCGAGCAGCAGTGTATTTTGGTGCGAGTTCATTATCTGATAGTCCAGGGTTTGCTCTAACGGTTCTCAACACCTTCTGGTTCAGCTTGCGGTCATATGTTCTACTACGACGCTTACCTTGAGGTAACGTTTTTGCGATTTTTATAGCTCTCCTCTCGGCTTCCATCTATCTGTAATAACTTTTGACTCACTGCACGAAACGCCGTGAAATTTATACCACAAAAAGTGAGCGCTTAAAAGCGCTGAAAGAATTCTTGCAGCGGTCTTGCCGGGCCGTTGCAACACAATAAGTGATTCCGGATTTTACCTGGACAGAACTTTAATTAATGTGATATAACCACAATGGAACTGACTCTTAGCTTCGGGTCTAAACAAAGAATACCTGATGAAATTTGCAGAAGCAGATAATTTCTCATCTCCATGCGAAGCGCTAGGAGTGGACAGTAATTTATTGCTAGAACGAATAGACATGAAGAGAAAGTGTATTGATAGTTCCGTATAGGGCAACGGCAGGCTTTGAAATTGAAAGATACAAGTATGAAAACGAGCGGAGGGCATTTGAACGGTAGTATCAGATCAGGCACATACACAATAACCCTTTGTCATACTACCCCATGCAGGATAGGCAAGGGGGAAAATCCCCTTGACTGGCAAAAAGCTATGCACCGATCGGGCTCTTATACTACCTATTGCTTTTTTCTAGTTCTAGCGATTTGTCCCTCTCCCAATACTGCCTGACACGGGTGAGAAATTATCTCCCGCGGTTGGGTTTATTTTTAGCATGCACCGCCTATTTAAAGAATCTCTACTGAGCCCTTGCGGCACGTCAAGCTGGCCAGTTTAGCGCAAGGGCTTTCACGAGATATTACTAGTACGTTGAAAATATGGAGTACAGTTTTAACCCAAGCAGCACACAACCTACTCAACATGTTAAAGCAACTTGGTAATGACGAGAATGAGTCTTATGTGAGTAATCTCAACTCATTTGCAATAAATGTGCTACAAGGGTGGGACTCAAGTTATGGGTCATTTTTTTCACTTGATTTCCTTAACATTTTTAAAGTAAGAAAATCAAGATTATAGTGAGCCAGCTTCAGAATCCGTTCGGCTGGAAACGAAAACGACAAGAGCACCAGTCGTCAGAAAGTCTCAGAAACATTTGAGTGCTTTGTGTCGATCGCGAGTGATATCGTGGCTGGTGTGAATGCCCAGTTTGGGTTGATCGACCTTTCTCCTGAAAATGCATCTCCACCGTACATAGAAACTGTGTTCTTTAGCAAATCATACAAACGGTCAGTTATAAATCAATAGTTATTTCTGTTGTTTCTGGAAACATTGGAAGAACTTTGAAAACTTTTGAATCTTGCACTGCTGAACGAGTTTGTGTGCACTTCTTGGACTCCCGGAGATATCTGGTGATTGTGTGTCGATTAGAGTTTCATCGTGGTAACCAGCGGAGGTGCTCAAAAGTCCAAAATCACAACCCGCTTTTAAAGGCCGCCGAGGCAGCGGAAGCCAGCGAACGGCGTAACAAATTTAACAGCCGCAAACCTAACCCTATCAGATTGGCAGAAATGAAAAAGAAGGAAAAGCAAAAAATGTCCTGTCAATAGGAAATAAGAAGGACGGATGGATCGGCGATTAGGTAAGTCGAACGTGGTTCATATATACAGCAATGCCATGTCGGCAATGGAACTGGTCAGGACGTAACTGGTTTACTACGAGAAGTTTGTCGAACATCGGTGATACCAGGAGAGATTTTCCCGAACCCTAGAGCGATGCCGAAAGTAGACAGTTGAGAGGTGGTAAGTGCTCTCAAAATCGCGGAACGCAATAGGTTATTGTTATCACCTGAACTATATGAACTATATTATATGATCACATCACTTATCAAGGTGAATCCTGATCCATCGAGCCCTACTCTACTTACATAGAAAAACCTCCTTCCTGTGATCTTTGTGGGGATGCAGAGGTAAACACGCTCCCTAAACAGCAAAGGTCACACTAACTTTCCTTCCATATTACCACCTGATTGCAAAGACGTGGCCAGCGCCGTTATTGGTTACTAAGGAAATTGAGTCACTGAAACGTGTACAGTCAGAATGGTCGGTTACTCTCAGCCCCATTCATTTGGTTCATTGTGCAATTTCACTGATTCTGATCAATCACGGAGTGCAACCATTGATACGTGCAGTCAGTCAAGCTAAGCTAAGCTAAGCTAAGCTAAATGGCTAAATGGCTTTGAGTCAAGCTATCAAGCGACCAGATAGTTTTATAGTAGCCATTACTAAGACAAATTGGCTCTTTGGCATAACTGTGATTTCTTGCAATCGCCATATTGAAATATATGAAATAATTGAAATGTGGAAAAATAAATACACCAAATATTAAATGTAATACAATTGAACTGTAGATCTGCGACAAATTTCGGTATTCGTTTGGATAACCTTATTGAATTCTATCAATTTTCAGAAGTTTCTTGATTAATTTATCGAATATATTTCTTTCAATTTTGTTTTTGTTGTCGTAAACTCGCATAATTTCCGAGGCGCATTAATTTTCAGCTCTTATCATGCCAATATTCACCATAAAATTAAATGTGCATATGATTTGGAGCATGATACGCTATAGAAAACTCAATTTGTTTCATATATTTTGCTATCAAACATAATTTCCCGCAACACTTGAGCTTTTTTTAAGCCATTATTTACTGTTGAATGAATCAGAAGAGCAGAGAATCGAACAAAGCAGAAAAACAAAAACCAACCACGATATCGCCGGGAAGTTTGACAGCTGTGGCCATTCGGTCCTATACTGGTTTTGATGGCGGCCAATAGGTTTTATGATAGTTCTCAAGTGGTCATAACATCTTTCACTAGAACATTTTCAAAATCTGTATGGTCTTGGAAAGGTTTCAATAATTTGTTTTCACAGCCGTCTATAGAGTGGGCCACTTTGTACACATTTCGGCTTTAAAGATGCATAGAGGAGGTGTTGGTAGACAAAACAGTTTTGAATGTAGTTTCCACAACAAAGCCGGGAGGAGTGCTATACGGCTGGAATAGAACTGCAATTGTTACTTGGGTTGAGTGGCTTGTTGGAGGGTTGTGTTCGCGATCAAATACTACCGTTCAAATGCCCTTTGCTCGACTTCGGGCTTGTGTCTTTCAGTTTCGAGGCCTGCCGTTGCCCTATACTGAGCTGTCAATGCTTTCTCTTCATTTCTGTTCGTTCTGGCGGTGGATTGCGGTCCACTCCTGGAGCCTCTCATGGGGATAGGAAATTGACTGCTTCTGACAAATTTCATCATAGATCGGTACTCCACGCATGGTAGAATACAAAAAAACATATTTTAGATTTGGGATAACAACTAGATCCCAAGCTGTAGATTTTTTTTTTTGAAAATCTAAAAGTTGTTATGAGTATATCACCAATAAGCTAACTAAAATCTTTGTCCTCTCATTTTTATGTTACTTATTCTCTGCAACTATCATGGCCACGAAAGGTTGTGAAATTCAATTCATATGTTTAAAAGGAGCTAAACATGGTACTACTAAGGTATATTCTTTCTACCAATAGCCTTAAATTGACATGGGACAACCTGACTGACTTACCCTTATAACACACCTTAAAAAGGAAGCTCATTACAAACTACTAACAAACTTCCACGCTGGAATGGTCCCACTATCAAAAAAATTAAATATTTTCAAGAGGTCGGAATAAAATCCTCATTATAATGGCCAACAGATCCGTGAACTGCAGTCATGAATTCGAACAAGCTACAATAAACCGTAGACTTAATCACGAAGTCGGGAACTAGTTCACGTTTTTTGGGTAAACATCATGAAAACGTGAACTAGATCACGGATAGTTGAAATAAAACATGCGTTAAGCGAAGTCTCGCAGTGTTACACAGAAATAAAAGCGTTTACAAAATTGAAAACGATTTCAATTTTGTAAACGCTTTTATTTCTGTGTAAAACTGCGAGACTTCGCATAACGCATGTTTTATTTCAGCTAATAGGAACTCATTGCACACGCCTACTAGGGAGTGTATCGAAAATAAGCTTTCCACAAACTTTCTTTCAAATTATGTTGAAAACCAATTCATACAAGAAATTGATCCTTTATTGTACGAGGTTAAACTTGAACATAATGAAGACCGGATGAAATTTAAGTTATTCCTTCACGAATTTTCGAACTTTGGATCGAATGCTCTTCATCAAGTTCCGGACAAGTGTTGCATCGCATTTTTTGGACGCTTGAGCCCAGATTTTTTGAACTCCTGCATGTTCCCAGCTGCCTTATCAGTCTTCTTGAAGACCCTCTTCACGATTGCCCAGTAACGTTCGATGGGTCGAAGCTGAGGGCAATTTTGATGATTGATATTTTTCTCAACGAAATCTATACCCTTTTCCGCAAGACAATTGAGAGTGGTTTTGGCATAGTGAGCCGACGCTAAATCCGGCCAAAACAGTGGAGGTGTACTATGCTTCTTATATAAAGGCAACAATCTCTTCTGGAGACACTCAGATCGATAGATTTCCACATTTATAGTTCCGGTAGTGTAAAAAATGGTTGACTTCAAACCACAGGAACATATTGCTTGCCATACCTGTACCTTTCGACCGAATTTCTCCACTTGAATCGACCTGTCCGCATCGCTCACATCCTCCCCAACGACGGCAGTAAAGTATTGTGGACCTGGAAGGGTTTTTGAATCTTCCTTCACATAGGTCTGATCGTCCATCAAAACGCATGCATCCGGACGCTGCAAAAGATGCGAATACAATTTCCGGGCCC
Organism: Aedes japonicus; assembly: GCA_034211315.2. Classification (NCBI taxonomy): domain Eukaryota; kingdom Metazoa; phylum Arthropoda; class Insecta; order Diptera; family Culicidae; genus Aedes; species Aedes japonicus. Next base: position 298,876 of record JASCZW010000980.1, on the reverse strand, counting down.
TTGTTGCTGCTCGCTTCTTCTGTTCTGCACTTTGTTTCGAGATTTTCTGCTTCTTGTAGGTCCTCAGGTGGTTTCGCCTCTTGATACGCTGGATCATTCCGACACTCGTTCCTGCTTTTTTGGCCAAATCACGTATTGACATTGATTTGTTCTTCATGATTAGATATACCACTTTCTGCTCCAGTTTCGGGTTGGAAGAACCGGGTTTTCTGCCTCTTCCTGGTAGCTCATCCAAAGAATAGTGTTCCCCAAACTTATTAATGATGGTTAACACTCGCATGATGAATTCCAAACCGCTTCGTCAATTTTCGCATAGCAATACCCTTCTCACTTAGCCATGTGTCCAGAACCTTAATTTTCACTTCCTTTTCAATACGCGACATTTTGAAAACGCAAAATTTGAACCGCACAAACAAGTAAACAAAAGAAAGCTGACAGTCAAACGCACAGCATGCAGTGTTCAGAGCATAAAAAACCATCACAAATACATGCGTACAACGCAAATGTATGTGGATAGCTTATATTCTATACACTCCTTAGTAACCCGGGACGGCAGCTTGCACGAGTCAATGTTCATAGTTCAGTCTGTTCCAATGCACTTAGCTCTATTTTCGTTTACTATTTGCCTTCGATGTTTATGCTTCTAGAGATTTGAAAGATCTTAGCTTAGCTTAGCTTAGCTTGACTGACTGCTCGTATCAATGATTGCACTCAGTTATTGATCAGAATCTGTGAAATTGCACAATGAATCAACTTAGTGGGGCAGGAAGTAACCAACCATTCTCATTGTACACGTTTCAGTGACTCAATTTCTATAATAATCATTAACGTCGCCGGCCACGCCCTTGCAATCAGTTGGGAATAGGGAAGGAAAGCTAGTGTGACCTTTGCTGATTAGGGACCGTGTTTACCTCTGCATTCCCACAAAGGTCACAGGAAGGAGTTTTTTCTAGGGTTAGTAGGGTAGAACTCGATGGATCAGGTTTCTCCTTGATAAGTGATGTGATCATAAAATATAGTTTATTTAATTCAGGGGACAAAAACGATAACAATTACCTGTATCGGTTCGCGTTTTTGGAAGCCCTTACCAATTCTCAATTGTCTGAAAATCCCTTGCGAGGCCCAACTGGTTAGCGTTCTGCTTCTTCCGCCGTACCTAAATGATGCCTATCCAAAACGGCCAAGCTTGTCCCATATGGCATTACAGGTGAACGAAAGTAGCATCGTATCTCAAACTTAACTCCTCCAACCTATCAACATCGTCGCTACCTCTTCATTATCATCAGAATATCCACCAGTTCCGGTGAATGTTTGACCGAAATTCCCGCCACTGTAGGCATTTCCGGCTCTAGGGCCTGCACCCGCTCACCAAACTCAACTCCAGGACTCGGGAAAATCTCTCCGGATACCCGGCATCCAACAAACATCGATGGTTGGCAAACTTCTCCCGACAAACCAGCTCCACCACGGACCAGTTCCATCACCGACATGGCACTGCTGTAGATACAGTTCCAACTGTGGAACTGTATCCACAGCAAAGCCATGTCGGTAATGTCTGCAGGATACAGGGTGTCCGGAGATACCCTCCCGAGTCCCAGAGCTTAGCCCGGTTGATAGGCATAAGCCGGCCAAGCCAAGATTGGCCACGATGACGATACAGTTAAGGGTCAAACATGAATTACTTCGATAATAGTTGTGTTATAATATCGGGAAAAAACACAACGGAAGAAAATGCACATCAAACTTGCTACCCTAACCTATTATGGTAATCTAAATTACCGAAAAAGTTCGAATCAAAAGATGTATCGGAATAAGGTGACGTTCAAGCGTATAATTGACTGAAAAAACCGCCTTCCTCTTTCCATTCACGAAATCGTCAACACACCTCTTGTGATCAAGGTTGTCAATTACGTTTTTCGACAACTAATAATCGTTACTCTTAGGAAAACGGCAAATAAACCAGTAAAATGGAAAGCGCTTACCTGGATAATCAGAAACAATCAGCAAACATGTAGTTTGCTTGTGGTTCATTTTTGAAATCAATTTACACCGGATTTTAGTTCTATTTAACACACAAAGATGTTTGGATATGACTCTGGTCATAAACACAGCATCCACTATCACACGCGACGGTTAGTATTGAGATTCTAAAATTATAAATTTCATCACACAAAAAATACTGAAAAAACGTGACAGCTCATCAAAACCCAACCGTTCGTGGTCAGAGCTTGCTGCTATCTATGCTTCTAGAGACTTGAGAGATCAATGACTTATGGCCCAAATACAATGATAACGGCAACGGAAAACGGCAAAGCCCGATCTGAGTATGCCTGCTTGTCGGAAAGAAAACAGCCTAGATCCAAGCCTAGGGGTGAGACAGGCCTACTCTGAGTTACTTTTATGCACCGTGTTACTCGCGAGTAACTCGATGTGCCTCGAAATTTAATCGATGTTCATCGAGTTTTTTGCTTTTTGTTACTCGTTTTGGTTACACCTCCTATCGTCAGTTTTATTTGTAAACAAAAAAGGTAAAAGGTATACTTTACTTTCACCCATAAGATATACACGAATAAAAATAAAGTATTCGCTTTTATTCATTGGTCCCAGTGTCTTCTGAGCCTCTACTCGTAGTTTTGAGTCCGAAGGGGAACATTGAAGCAGCCAAGGTGAGGATCATGACGTCAGCTGCAGGACAGACAATGCGAAAAAACCGAAAATTGGAAATAAAATGCGAAAATTTGAAATAAAGCGGTTAATAATACGGAACCAGTCTTTAGTTGCTTCGGAACAATTAAAAAAAAATTATTTATGCGATCGGGGAGAGCTGTCCAGTTACGGTAACGTTCAAATCGCGGTAAAAATTCCGAGCCAGTAGTTGATCTTGGGCGAGAAGAAGCATCTCCGACGGTGAACGATGGTTGCAAATTCTGTGGTTCTTCTGAACACAGCTGGATGGTGTGCTGTGATGTTTGCGGCGATTGGTATCATTTCGAGTGAGTGGGCGGGGATTAAAGCGTAGAAAACATGGACTGGAACTGCATGCAAGGATTGCGAAGCAGCAAGTGCGGCACAGAGCATAGCTAGATCGTCGACGTAGACGGCACCAAAGGACATAAATTCCACACCAAAGGGCCCATTTCCGAAGCAGTCGGATGAGCTGCAGGCCATGCAGAAGCGGATGGAGAATTCGATCCTGAATCATGTTTATATCATTTTGGGAGAGTGTACCACATGCAACGCCAATTTCATTGTGGATCCTATCCCAGAAATCATCCTATAGGAAAAAGTTATGTTTGGGGGTATGTTGATAAGATAGTGAAATAAAACTTACAATTCAAGCTAATCTTCAACCGCAGCATCAAACTTGGTAGTTAAACATTTGCACAGATAGCATAATACATGTTTTGACAGTAGCTGGTCAGTTCCCAAATGGATCCCAATGTTATTGTGGAAAAAATGATGGGAAAAGAGAAAGTGATCTCGCCTACTTGTAACGTGAGTTACTCGAGGTGCCTCAAAAGCAACTCTGAAATTGCTCGAGATGAAGAGCTGTCTTGCCCCTTGATCGAAGCCGATTCTAATTGGACATATCGAAGTCATTTGCAGCAACTGTCAAAATTGCCGTTTTCCGTTCCGTTTCCGTTATCATTGTGTTTGGGCGGTTATACACTGCGTTTATGGTTAAGCTTGTAAACTGGGTAATCAACTTCATTTCTCCTTTAAATATGTTTAAAATGGATTTGTTCACGATGAATTTCAAACCTGAATTGAAAATTTGCAAAAGAAAATCCTTTATTGATTCAAATTCATGCAATAAAGTGGCTATTTTTTACACCCGCACCTATGTTTTTTATTGTATACCTGTCAAAATATTCATTTTTATGAATCCTATCAGCATCATGCTCGATTACATGGAAATCAGTTTGGGCATACTTCCAACCAAGTTTTTTTTTTAATTTTAATTTTAATATTCTCCCACGCTTCTGAAACTGCCACTTTAAGCTCAGGAATACTGTTGTATTGATTTTTTTGGCGAAGATCCGTCGAACAATGACTACCCTGATGTTTTCCACTAGATTTAGATCCGGACTATGGGCTGGCCACCCCAGGAGCTCAATTTTCCGGTCGTTAAACCAGGATTGTGTAGACAAACTGGTGTGAATGCTGTCATTTCCTGTAGCACATAACACAAGCCAAACCATTAAAGATCCTTCTCCAAAATAACGTCTGGAGAAGTACTTTGGTTTGAATTTCTTTTCATCGGAAAAGGTCACCTCGAGTTGAAAAACGAATATTTTAACGTTAAAAAATTGAACAAAATTTGAAGTTTGATACATGCAAAATTATTGACGAATTGAAGCTAGACGCATGCAAAATTATTGACAAATTTTCAAGGCATGTACTAAGGAGCACATAAGACTTGCACACTTCTTCTTCGCCCAAAAGCACAGCCTACTTCTTTTCTGGTAGTGTCCACATACTTTTGGATTTCTGGAAATTTTGATCTAGAGATGTGTTGTGCAGTCTTAAACTGATATCGATGCAACCGAATATCAATTGTTTTCCCAAGGATAGTGGTTTTACTGAAACAAAAAACAACCACAGCTTAGTTGCAAGCTAGGTCGTATTCTGAATGGGTTAGTTCGTACAATACCAAGTAACATCGCCAAAACCATCCAGCTATATTAAGTTTTATTGAAGTTTTATGAAAGCCTCTACAAAAAAAAATTGTTTTTGTTATGGCACCACGATGTTCCAATAGGTTTCAGATTTTAGTTAGTATTATGAGATCCCACACAGCTTGTTAAAATCGATCTTAAAGGGTGTATTCGATAAAAATGGCACACAGAAAATCTTCTGTAACTTTTGAATCGTATGAGTAAAAAACCTAGAAATTTGAGTAGATCTTATCCATAGTGTATTATTTACATCTGCCAAGTTTCATAGTTCATACATTCAGTAGTTCCAGCCATGTCGTCGAAACAAGAAATTGTCCGTGAGAAAATTTTGTGCACTCACAATCAAAATCCAGGGGCGTCCCACCGGTGGATTGCTAAAAGGCTTGGAATTGCAAATACAACTGTGTCTCGTGTAATAAGAACCTTCAAGGAGCGTCTGAGTGTCCAAAGGAAGGAAGGGAGTGGTCGTAAAAGTGGTCCAATGGACATTAAAATGGCCAGGAAAGTCGTACAACAATTCAAGAACCGTCCAAACATGTCAATTCGAGATGTCGCTAAAATGTCTAAGGTGTCAGTCGGTTTTGTGCAGAAAACCATGAAGCGTGCTGGGTTACATGTTTACAAAGTGCAAAAATCCCCAAACCGGAATGAAAAACAAAACATCACTGCGGAAACCCGCGCCCGGAAACTTTACACGAAGCTGCTCACCAAATCCGGTTGCATCGTGATGGATGACGAAACATACGTGAAGGCCGACTTCCGTCAACTTCCTGGGTAAGAATATTTCGTTGCCAAGTCGAAGTTCGATGTTCCGGAGGATGTTCGAAAGAAGTAACTATCGAAATTTGCAAAGAAGTTTCTAATCTGGCAGGCGATTTGCGGATGTGGTGAAATAAGTGCTCCCTTCATCACTTCCGGAACAATAAACGGTGCGATTTACACGGAAGAGTGCCTTATTCATTAAGAAGCACAAAGAATCAACTCTGTTTTGGCCTGATCTAGCATCCTGCCACTACGCTCGAAACGTTTTGGAGTGGTACCGAGCCAACGGAGTCAATTTTGTGCCAAAGGATATGAACCCACCAAATTCACCGGAACTTCGTCCAATTGAAAAATTCTGGGCAATTATGAAAACGGAACTTCGCAAACATCCCAAAACTATAAAAACAGAGCTAGAATTGAAGAAAATTTGGGTAAAAACAACAAAAACACTGGGAAAATCGGTTGTACAAAATTTGATGGGATTCGGGATGGGAGACGAAATTGAATAAAACAAATGTTGTAAATCAAAACTCATTAGTAGTTCTTCATTCCCTGGAAATTTCAAGAAAATCCGATAATCAGTTTAATTTTGATGAGTATATATGTGTGTGCGATTTTTATCGAATACACCCTTTATATCCTTGTTTTCTCAAATTCCTTTTATTCCTATCAAAGGTTTTATTTTGACTTTATGAAATCGTTAAATGCAGTTTTAAAAATGCAGTTGCTAAGGACTCATTTAGATAATCTTACTATAGTCAGTTGAAAAAGCATTTTCAGGAGTTGGATAGAAATCAGGAACAACGCGCAAGACTCGAGAATGCGCTGATTGCTCATTTCAAGCGGAATACGTACATTTCAACGTAGGACCATCACAGAAAAAAATAATTTATTTTAACAAGCGCAGAAAATTTCCCCTCGTTTAGTTCCAAGCCAAAGGAGGCGTAAACAATGCAATTGGTTGTAGTCTTTGATGAGCCATACAACAATATTGGCAATCTTTCATACAACAGGCTTGATTCAGGCGTTATCTGGCTTAAATTTAGATAAAATATCACATTAATTTCTGCAAAATCTACCATGCCCTTTATGTGCATTAGATAACGCAGAAAATTCAATGTTTCTTTTTATCTGTGCAGAGGGTCAAACAACGGTTTGGATTAAAAACGTACAAGATGCACAACTTTTCCAAAATCGGGATGAACATCAGCAGAGTGTTGCCAAAATACTTGCCCGGAAACCTTACACGAAGCCGCTAACGAAATATTGGTGCAGCCTCATTGATGATGAGATCAACATTAAAACGTTTTCACAGATTTTTGGTGATGAGATCAACATCAGAACGGATGGACAGGAATATTTCACGGGTAACGATAAGTTTTCTCTAGATGACCGTTTCAAACGGAACAAGCTGTTGAATTTCACTTCTAAGTACCTGATTTGGCAGGCTTTAAGCACTTGTGACAAACGGAATGAATCATTCGCGACTAAAGGCGTGTGAGATTTACAAAACTGAGAAGCTTCCAAAACGGTTTGTTTCATTTTTAACACCTGCATGCCTGACCCCTCTTTTAGCAAAAATCTTGATTTGCATTTGCCTGTCATTTTGCGAAATTTTAACCAAATTGTATGCAATCTTTTGCAAACGATCACAAATTTGTCCTTGTTTTTGATACAGTATCTGACAATCCGTAATTTTACGTAGTTTCAGATATATTCAGGGGAACCCTGGGGTAAGTACCATTCCCGAAACACTTACCAAGATCAAACCGGTACCAAAACATGGATTGCGACACCTCAAACTTCATGATTTTGCAAAACCAGACCTTTGGCGGTCATTCTGGAAATATTCGGCCAATGTGGCCACTCCCGGAAGCCCTCCGAGAACTGGGTTCCACCAGGAAAGTGGCCAGATTATGAACGGTATCAAAACATGGCTTGCGACACCTCAAACTTCATGATCTTGCAAAACAAGACCATATGTGGTCATTCTGGAAATATTCGGCCATTGTGGCCACTCCTGGAAGCCCTCCGAGAACTGGGTTCCACCGGGAAAGTGGCCAGATAATGAACGGTACCAGAACATAGCTTGCGACACCTCAAACTTCATGATTTTGCAAAACAAGACCATGTGTGGTCATTCTGGAAATATTCGGCCATTTTGGCCACTTCTGGTCGCCTTCCGGGAACCGGGTTCCACCGGGAAAGTGGCCAAATTATGACCGGTACCAGAACATGGCTTGCGACACCTCAAACTTCATGATTTAGCAAAATAAGACCATGTGTGGTCATTCTGGAAATATTGTGGCCACTCTTGGAAGCATTCCGAGAACCAGGTTCCACCGGAAAAGTGGCCAGATTATGAACGGTACGAAAACATGGCTTGCGATACCCCAAGCTTCATGATTTTACTAAACAAGACCATTGCTGGTCATTCTGGAAATATTCGGCCATTGTGGCCTCTGTACTTTTTCAATACAAGCCACACGGTAAAGCTAGTTTCACGTCAGCATACTCCTACCCTATCATTATTTGACCTGCATGGATGCGGCCGGCGCTGGTATTGCTTTTTTTTCAATTCGAGATCGCCAGTTTTTACACATTGAGGAGACTGTTAGTCCCAAACATCATCTGTTGGTTCTCTGTTTAATTACAGCCGATCTGGCAATAACAGAGTAGCAACCGCATGCAGTCAATCATGCTCATGCTCATGCTTATGCTCACAAGCCACACGGTATTTCGAGGAAAACGCAACACTTTAGCAAGTTTTGGCCCAGACCACGAAGGGTTTTACAAATGATTGCGCACAATTATTTTTCTTCTATCTTCTTCTCTGAAACAAGTGCGAACTGTACCGCGAAATAAATTTCTGATGTTGTTATTGTTATACGGAACACATAAGATGTCATAGTTTATGAATCCAACCACTAGGATCGCTCTAAGAATAAAAAATGTTTGTTCCAATACTAAAGGGGTCACACCTTAGGTGAGTTTCCTAAATATGAAACAAACCGAATTCGGGACATGTCGGCCTAATAGAACACACGAGTGGTCCCGTCGTCCGATGACCACAATTCCCGAACATGTGTTTTCGAATCACGGTTTTTTCCAGCAAATCAAAACATCTATCCAGGCAAGAAGCACATTTCTGTCAATGATTCCGAAGTCAGGATCATGAATTCCGTCCGCATTGGTGAATTGACTAATGATATGTAAAATAGAATCATCTAAGAACGGGATGAACGCATCCAGTGGGGTTTTGATTGTACTCAAATCCACATTAAATTTTCGTGCACCAATACTGAGATGCGAGTTCACTACATTTGGACGATTAGTACTCCATCGATACTGCCACACTACGACACGTATGTTTCTTCGTCGTTATCCTCTTCTTCAGAACTAAAAGGATCTTCTTCTACCCACTCATCATCAACATCATTTTCTACACCGACCGAATTTGGGTCGATGATACTTGAAGCATCCGAATCAGAATCACTCATATCATCACTACGAATTTTTAATTGTTGAAAAAACAGAACTTTGCCAATAACCAAACTATTGACGCCACAAAAGAACAACTGATTCAGAACAACTAAGATTTAAATAATATCGCTACACAGCTTAGAAACAAAACCGTTAGAAGCTAGTAACTATGTTGATCCAGAATAACGGTACAAAGCCTAAATAAATTATGAATAAATATACTTGGGTTTGTGTGTGTGCGTGAGTAACGTTTAGACATACATTATGAAATCTTTGGTAAGCGCGTTGGAGTCAGCCGTTCATTTTCTTTGGAGAAGAATAACGTAGGGACTTCTGGGGTAATCAGCACCCCCGGGGCAGAAGACCTTTTTGACCATGAAATACATTTTGAACAACTTTTTGTTTGATCTATCAAGCAACATACATTAAGTTTTAGTTATTTAAAAAATCCTGCATTTGTTCAAAATTTCTCATATCTTACAAAATGCCGTCTTACAAATGGCTGTTCCAAGTTCAAAACATATTGCAGAGCTTTTCTAAATGTAATCGCCTTCCCCAACGAAATAAGATTTTTAGGATGTTCAGGTCATGATGATATCATAGACTAACTTTAAGACCAGTAGGCCCGAACAAATACGATTTTTTTCTTGGCTCAGTTAGTACTAGCACATTGGTCCAAAGCTCGGTCACAAGCTTAATAATGCGCCCCTAATAATGAACTCATACAAACACACTCTCAAATATTCTGTCAAAAGAACACAGCAAATCAAAACAAAGGCACAAATATGTATAGCAAGGTGCTAGTTTCAATATGTACTTCAGACCAAGGGGTTCTACAACAGTGAACCAATTTCAAATCGCCAGTTGCATATTGATTGTTGATGATACCGTCCGAATCTGGCCACTTTCCCGTGAAAGCGAGTTCCCGGAACGCCACTATGGCAGAGTATTTTCAGAATAACCACCAATGGTCTTGTTTGATGTGTCGAAAATCATGTTTCGGTACCCGATACCAATTAGGTCACTTTATAGGAGGAATCCGATTCCAGGAACGCTACCGCGTGTGACCCTAACGGCCGTGTACATAAAAAATAACCACCACTGGTCTGCAAAATCATGAAGTTTGAGGTATCGCAAGCCATGTTCTGGTACCGTTCATAATCTGGGCACTTTCCTTGAGAAACCCAGTTCTCGGAAGGCGACCAGGAGTGGTCAAAATATTTCCAGAATGACCAGAAAACGTCTTGTTTTGCGAAATCATGAAGTTTAAGGTGTCGCAAGCCATGTTCTAGTACCGTTCATAATCTGGCGACTTTTCCGGTGGAACCCGGTTCCCAGAAGGCGGCCTAGAGTGGCCACAATGGCCGAATATTTCCAGAATGACCACACATGGTCTTGTTTTGCAAAATCATGAAGTTTAATGTGTCGCAAGCCATGTTTTCGTACCGTTCATAATCTGGCCACTTTCTTGGTGGAACCCGGTTCCCGGAGGGCGACCAGAAGTGGCCATAATGGCCGAATATTTCCAGAAGAACCACACATGGTCTTGTTTTGCAAAATCATGAAGTTTGAGGTGTCACAATCCATGTTCTGGTACTGTTCATAATCTGGCCACTTTCCCGGTGGAACCCAGTTTTCGGAGGGCTTCCAGAAGTGGCCACAATGGCCGAATATTTCCAGAATGACCACACATGGTCTTGTTTTGCAAAATCATGAAGTTTGAGGTGTCGCAAGCCATGTTTTCGTACCGTTCATAATCTGGCCACTTTCCTGGTGGAACCCGGATCCCGGAGGGCAACCAGAAGTGGCCACAATGGCCGAATATTTCCAGAATGATCACACATGCTCTTGTCTTGCAAAATCATGAAGTTTGAGGTGTCGCAAGCCATGTTTTGGTACCGGTTTGATCTTGGTAAGTGTTTCGAGAATGGTACTTACCCCATGGTTCCCCTGAATATATCTGAAACTACGTAAAATTACGGAATGTCCGGCACTGTATCAAAAATAAGGACAAATTTGTGATCGTTTGCAAAAGATTGCATCCAATTTGGTTAAGATTTCGCAGAATGACAGGCAAATGAAAATCCAGATTTTTGCTAAAAGAGGGGTCAGGCATGTAGGTGTTAAGACACTTCGATCAAAACATGTGGTTGGCCAGTTTGGCTTCATGCCACTACTCCGAAACCATACAACTTTGGAACACCAAAAGAGAGGTCAATTACGGAAAGGAAATGATGTGGAAGTAAAAAAGCCTTTCGTAGAAAAACTTCCCGGATTCGACAGTACAGGCTCTCATGAAAGGCGTCAATAGCAAATGTCAAACGATTTAAACGAACTTTTCCGAAAAGTTAACCGACGGATTTTAGCTGAAATAATTACATGCACTGAAATATTGTTTGGTTTCATACCGATAACGATAGTCGATTAACCAATCAATGATCGCAATGACTATCGATTCGCCCTTCAATGGCAAACAAGCACTCTTAGAAAGGATATCATCACACTGCTACCGATATTCACCCTAAGTACTTCTTTTTCCCGAAAACAAAATACAATTATCATTCGCCTCAGTTGCACCAGAAATGGCATGAAGTAATTTTCGTCGACTCCCCTTCAAACTGGCACCGCGCCCGCAGCCGTCCTCAGCCTTCCCAGGAGAAAACCAGCGCCCCTGTGACGGGCCCGTCACAACTCGGTAAATCATATCCCTGTTCGATCCGTGTCGGCCTTTTCTGTCCACTGGCCGATTCGTTCCGTGATTGTGTATCCAGTTCAGTCTGCTCTGCTTTAAATCAGTTGATGAATGAGGAGAAAAATGTGAAATCCCGTTCGCGATTGACTGACTGACTGACCGAAGGCGACGACGACGACGTGCTAAAGTTCGATTGCGTGTTTTGAGTTATTTGTGTCGTATTTTTTGTTTGTTGTCTGTTTCGCTGCCTTTTGATGAGTTTTTTTTACAAATTTACACGCATTTTCAGATCACATCCGAAGTATGGGGAAGGATCAGGTCGGATTTATTGCTTGTGGAGATATTTCGGTTTTTGTTCGAGTCTTTCAGAACTACGAAGCAATTGGCTTTCCGGGGTTGCAATTCAATCAACTTTAAAAATGATAACGAGTGACGTGTCAGTGGAGATGATGATCAATACACAGAAAAAAATAATTAATTTTACACTGAAAGTTAATTTTAGTTTATATTACAAAATCGCAAGTAATACTCACTAATCCATTCGTTGTTTTCAGCAACGAAACTGATTTGTTGTTTTTATGAAGATACATTCGTAATTAATTGCACACGCAACTGTCAAACGCACGAAGCTTTTGTTGCCACAGAAAGAACATTCGTACATTTTACGGAGACAATGCAAAGAGCTACGAATATTTGGTCACAAATTAAAAAGAAACGTCTCTCTGGTGGTTGAATGAAGGACTGACGGATCTACTTTATCGACTCAAAATGTAATAGACAAAAACAAGTCCAGCGTTGTTTTTATTGTTTCTGACATGGGGTTCGAACCTAAATATTTGAAAAGTGCTGATTCTAAATCCGTGGTTGATCTCACTAGTCCACTAGACACGTGAGAACAATTTTGATTAATGAGCATGAAGTTATAGCTCATGACAGCGCTGTGATTTTTATTTTGGGATAGATAATTCATTTCCGCCCATACCAGCAGCAACACCATCATACATGAGTACGGTATAAAAGAGTAACAGCGATTGGCTGGTCAGCACGAAGTTCATTTCGTGCATTTTACAAAAAGGTGTAATGATAGAATTTCACCAGATAAAAAGCATTATGAATGTTTCATACAATATACGAGACATTTGTTCTATGTACAAAATCCATGTTTACGAAACGCGTGAGAGCTACTTTACGAAAATAAATTTTCAGTGTAACAAGCGTGTAAAATTTCCTCTCGTTTAATTCCAAGCCAAAGGAAGCGTAAACAACGAAATTGTTTGCAATCTTTCATGCGCCAAACAACAATATTTGCAATCTTTCATGCAACAGGCTAGATTAAAGCGTTGGCTGGCTTAAATTTACATAAAATATTCCATTAGTTTCTGCCAATTCTAGCATTCCCTTTAACCATTCCCGCAGAAAATTCAATGTTTGTTTTTATCTGTGTAAAACAACATTTTTGTAAACGTTACACACTTATAAATTATAAATTTTACATGAGACGTAATTCAAGTAATGTTAACACAGATTTAATGCAAAATTTAGTGTCCCGAAATAAAAGCAGACGCAATTCGAATTGATGTTCGCTTTCTTTTTGTTGATTGAATCTTAAGTCTTAAATGTTGTTCTTATGTGTTGGATTCAGAGCACCGAAATTTATACGACCTTTCGGTAGGGTGTGGAGTACGTGTGATGCCGAGATAACTGATTATGGAGTTTTAGATAAATTAAGTGAAATTTTGTGTTGTTGCTTGAAAACATAACTTACGCCTTGCCAGGCACATGTAAGGGTAATCAAAAAAAAGCTGACGTTTAGATAATGAAACAAACATTTCATTAAGATTCATTTTTTCAGTCAGTGAAGAATATCTCAATCAATTTATTCTTTTACGTACACTTTTTCTGCTTTTGTGATGCTAACTATGTACCTGTCATCGTTGACTTATTGCGTTGCTGATAAGCTGAACTCCTTTCAATTTCACTTTCTAGGAACGTTGACACACTAAATCAAACAACTCCTGTTTCAAAAGAAATTCACTTCCTGTCCACTTGTTTCACGCTTCGAATTAATATGGAATAAAACGGAAAATCTTTCAACCCAAGTCTTATCCCTCCACGTTTCAAAACCAAAAATTTATGTCCAATCTGATTGTGGAAGATTTATTCAAGTGCAGTAGTGATCTCTCATTCAACCCCGAAACCGAAACGTGATGATTTAATAAAGAACACCCTTTTTGTCGTGTCTCCCACCTGTACTTCTTTTCTCCGATCTGGTCTCATAACATTCACGCACAACACGTAGGCAGGTACCTACCTGCAACACACCGCCCTGGGGTCCCTGCTTCGCGTTTAATTTAATAATTTTCCTCACCTTCGCCCGTAAATCTTCGATCTGTTCGTCCCCCTTCTGCTCAACTCAGCACAGTAGTTGGATCTGATAACAATAAGACCAATGCGTCGCATCCAGGTAAAGCTCCCGGGGCAAACCTACCTTACCTACCTGTTACAATCGAAACGACAACCAAAACAACAACAACAACATCCATTTGGATTCGACAACGACAGTCGTACGAGATCATCGTCGGTGTCTTCAGGGCTGGGTGGAGGAGTTCGGGTGCATGGAAATATTGAAATTAATTCCAGAAGCCAAATGCATTGACAATCATAAATACATGCGTTTCTGACAACGGCGGAGAATATGAATTATGTATTAATATTATTTTTTTCGTTCTGCTGTGCGCAGTCTCGGTCGCGGTTCATTGTTCGCAACAGAGGATTTAGGAGCAAGGCTTCCGTCGGTATCTAAAACACGTGCATGACTTGTTTGGAGTTGTGATTGCTTGTGGTACATTTCTTTTGCTAACCGCCAAGGTTCGTAGATTCCTCTTTCGGCGGAGGTTCTGAATGCTCACGAATAAATTAAAAATTATTACAAAATATGTTTAAAATTGCACCGCTTCAAATTGAAGTTCTTATTAGGATGAAATGAAACCAATAAAATATTCCAGTCGTGTGTATTGGCAAACGCTGTCCGTCAACGGTTAAGTTTTGCGTGAGCTGTGACGTTATTTATTCCTTCCTGTTTTGCTACTAGTGATTTTTTTTATTAATCAAAAAAATAAATTTGAAGATGTTATAAATCGGCATTTTTCATTTGATTTCAGTGATATCGTAAATTTGTAGTTTTGAGAATTTGATATCAATCATATTGCAGCTGGCGATTCTGTTGATTTGGTCATGTAGACTTGCTACAATAAAACGATCAATAAATGTTATAAGCTAAGAACGCTTATTTTTCATAAACATGTGGAAATTTTTTCAACATTTTATATCGACAAATCAAGGATATGTGTAGAGCTCGTGGTCACCCTATGAAAAGAGATGTGAATCGGCAATGCTAATACACACACAGAGCACCACATCACAACGGACGCCTCCGCACTAGGTGAGTAGCCCTTGACATATAGGGCGGTCTCCACCAGTGAATACCCAGGTTTCACATTGGCTATTTCATTATTTTTTACCCACGTAATAAAAGCTACACCCAAAACAAAGTGTCGCATTTTTTCCGAGGCCAATCTTTAATAAAAAAAATCCACACATGGACTTGTGTGTGAAACTTATCACGTATCTGGACAACCGGGAGAATAAGTCTGTATTAGTAATGCTCCCCATGCATGGACTTGCGTGGGTGAAAACTAAAACGTGGCTTGACAACCGTGTAAAATCAGTCTTTTATTTATAATCCGTGATCGTACATGCTTGTAAGCTGTAAATGACCTGAGAATCCTTTTTTTTTCACATATGTCAAGCAATGGAAAGTACGTCAGAGCTCCGATCGATACCATCGATTCGGAGGGCAAGTCCGTCTCAGATCCGCAAGAATCGATTTATATTGACGATTTGGAGTCTTTTGTAGTCGGCACAAAAGAAACCGCAATGATAGATGACGATAAAAACTCGGACAGGGGCAACTTGAACAAAGACAACCCGTAAGAAGACAACCTGGATGAAGACACCTTGGATGAACCCGGAGTACATCCTAGGAACGGTATACAAGATAGTAATAAACCTGTTCCGGAGGCAACGGAAAATCAACACAAACTCCTTGATCGTATAACCAAAATGGAGACGATGATTACTGAGGAATGTCAGCCCTGGCCCTCAGCAGGGTTTATCAGCAACCCACTCATGATCCTGACTGGGACTACCCAGGCGGAAGTGCCACGTACAGCTGTCAAGGCACAGTTTCCAGTTAGTTGGAGCTACTCTGACAGAAGATTATCGTGCGAAGAAGCGGCGCAGAGACCACTTGATGGCCAGGCAGGCATTCTTTGGGAAACACTCTCTTTCCCGAAAAATGTACCAGCCAACAAACTCTGGGAAACTTGGCAGTGGTTCCTAGAGAACTTTGAGCTCGCTGCTTCACTAACCAACGCTAACGATCCCGCTCGCCTTTCCCAAATGCTGTTCCTATCTTTGGGAGAAGAATTACAAGGAATAATTAGAGTGGCAAACCTCCGACCGGACCTGACTAATCCACAATGCCACGCTACCATGGTCAAGAACATCGTCGCGCACCTCCGATTGATGACCGATACCGCAGCTGAGTTCGAGGCATTTTCGAACATGCGACAGGCCAAAGGCGAGTCGGCAGTAACGTTTCACGCTTGGCTGAAGGAAAAAGTCAAGCTTTGTGGATACAGCCCGTGTGTCCACGACCGATTCGTTCGTACTCAACTTCTCAAAGGTATGACAAATTGAGAATTGGTGGAAGCTGGCCGCACCTTCAATCACGATACCATTTACATCGTACAATTCGCCACAAGAGAAGAGGCGTACCTAGCTGCAACCTCGAGAACCCATCAGCGACCGGCCTAGGTGCCTTCGAAGTACGATGTAGTGGACCGGTTGAAAAGGTTAATAAACGGAAAAACGAATACCAGGACAAAAACTACTCCCAGCGATAGACATCGTATCCAAACAGGCCTTTTCAAGGTCATCGTAATCGTTGCCTAAAATGCAACAGATTGTCGCATAAGGGCATCGGGTGCCCGGCACTCACCGAAAGCTGTCAGAGATGCAACGAGGTTGGTCATTTCGCCATTAACTGTCACAAGGTCAAGAAACGAGTCAACGCGATTCAAGAGAAGCTCATTTAGAAAAACTAGAGAAGTACAGGTTCCAATAAATGAATCACTGAAGATAAAATAAACAAAAAGTAGTAATTTATGCCACGCTATTCCTTTTCCTTATTTCAGCGAGTCAACGCCCTCTCTCTTAGTGACGTTTTGGTCCATTGTTGCTTGGGCTCATCGAGTTCTATTTGCTTCCTTAAAGACTCGGAAGCGGACGTTAACGTTATCGGGGGTGACGACTGGAAGGCTCTAAAAAAAAGTAATATCAGGAATACCTCAAATGGAACCGATCAGTCGCCTAGGGAACAAAGAGCTGCGCGCCTACACAGAAACAAAAGCGTTCACGAAAATGAAAACAGACCGTAAACTAGTTTACGTTTTCATGATTTTTACCCAAAATCGTGAACTAGTTCCTGATTACGTGATTCAGTTCACGGTGTATTTTTGCTTGTTCTCGAATTCATGACTGCAGTTCACGGATCCGGGCACAAATTTTTCCGTGTACACATCAAACAATCCGATGAAAATCCTATTCTCCAAGCCTCCAAGCCAGCAGTGACCGCAGAGTTCGTTGCCATTCACCAAGGTCGCAGATCCCTACTTGGGAGATCAACGGCAAGTGAAATGCGTGTCCCACTGCTTGAAGTGGGACACGCTGTCAACAACTGTGAAATTTCGGTTTTTACAAGTTTTTGATTCGTTAGAACGGTTAAAATTTGTTCCGTTCTTAAATAAAACACATGGAAATAAATGAACTTAATTTAAACTAAAATCAAAATAACAAGAGCGTTACAAATTGAGTGAAACTCTTTATTGCCATGCTACCACATGCGAAATAGGCAGGAGGAAATATTTTCAAGTATATACACTGAGAGGTAGAATAAAGACCCACCTCATCCGTTTTTTTTATTTCTCTCATTTATTTGCTTCAAATTAAAGTCAACATACTGTGGTCTTTCTTAATGTCTTATTTTCTATATCTTCCTAAAGTTTCACTTATGGAATACTGAAAAAGACCTGACTTTTATTTAAAGAAAAAAAAAAAACAAATGATATTGAAAAAATAGCTATAAGGTGCAGTCCAATGAGCTTGTACGCAAAGGTGACGTAGGACTACGTATAATGACTTGTATAATGAGTGTTATAGTCATTTGTTCCATTATTTTGTGCCGCTTTTTGTACAAATTTTATTTGGCATGCCGCACTTGGCATAAGCTTGCTTTATGCCTGCTCTTCAAAATAATATAGAGACCGTTTGAATGTCCGAACCGTGTTTGAAATTATACAAACTATTTAAGGTATGCCGCGAAATGAAAGCTGACACTTTTTCAACAAGCAAAGGCTTTCAATTGAAAGAAATTTGGAACAATATGTGAAATACATTTCAAAAAGCACCCTTCAGGGTACTTATCACCACTAGTTACCTTTTCAATACTGGCTCATTGCCGCACTGTACAGCTTCGAAGTTGCCGAGCGAATGGAGCATATTTTAGTAGTAAAATTGATCTTTATTTTCCTTGTTTATCTTATTTACTAAGTTTACATTGTAAGTGTTTTAGCCCATTGGGCTCTTCAGCTTTGTTTTATGTTTTGTGTGTTTTGGGTGTTAAGTGTGTTTTGTGTTTAGTTAATTTTTTTCAGTTCAGCCCTTGGGGCATTGTTAATTTCAAAATTTGATAACCTACCTAAATGGAGCATATTACGAAGCTAAATTTTAAGAAATCACTATATTTGCGTTATTTCAAATATTTTAATGCTGCAAATCAATAATTCACGATATTGACATGAACGCGTAGACATATATCCGATCAACTGGGGCAACAATCAAAACCTGACTGCTTTTTGTGAAGGTCTAATGATTACCACAAGTCTCAACACTGTGTTACGATACTTGCAAGCCGCGTAACACTCCTCAATAAAAATGTTCAAACATTTCTTTGTTAAATCCATCCAAAGTTTCACAAGCTTAAAGCCTACTTACGGGAATTATCTCTCACTCTGTGTATCAAAATAGTATTAAATATCAACGCACTCAGGCAAATTGTCAAGTTCTTCATTAATAATACTTCTCTAGGTTCTTGAGATTTATCCTCACTCTTTATTCCAACAAAAAAGTTAAGGTACCATAGATAATCCATTTTGGCACCGATTCAGATAAATTTCATATACTTCATATCGAAATTTCATATACTTCATATCAACTCAAGTCGAGTTATTAGTAAGAGACACTGAAGAATTGGCGAATTTGGAGATGGATGATTTTCATTCGGAGATGATGCGATCGGCAGCAAGCAAATTTTGGATACCGGTCGAGTGAATTTTCCGTGCGGAGTTTGCAGAGTGACGACACGTACGATTCCATCGGCGCCAGGGTGTACATCGATGATTAGTGCCGTTTTCCAACACATCGGAGGAACATTTGCATCTTTAATGATGACCAGTCGTCCAGTTGCGATTGTGGTAGAAGGAGATATCCACTTTGTCCGGGGTTGGAGAGATGCCAAGTATTCGGGTGTGCCATCTTTGCCTTAAATTTTGAAAGATCTTCTGAGTCTGCTGCCAGGTTCGAAGACGGTTGAACGGAGTTGCCGAATAGTCGCAGTCCGGCATTGATATCAAAGCGGAGCCGATGAGGAAGTGGGCAGGAGTGAGCGCCTCGAAATCGCTTGGATCGTCGCTGACTGGAACCAGTGGTCTGGAGTTTAAGCAGCATTCGATTTGTGCGGGCAAAGTTTCTGTGTCGTCGAAGGCCAAAGTGTGAGGTCCTAGCACTCGAACGAAATGTTTTTGTGCCGATGCGATTGCAGCTTCCCACAATCCACCGAAATGAGATGCTGTCGGCGGGTTGAAATGCCATCTGATCCCGTTTTTGGTGCATTCTTCAGCGACTGCAGCTTTGTGTTCGTTGCTTCTGAGTAGGTGACGTAGTTCATTGGCAGCTCCTACGAAGTTTCGCCCGTTGTCGCTATGGATATCGGAACAAAGACCTCGTTGGGAGACGAATCTTCGCTTGGCTTGAATGAACTTGGCTGTGCTCAAGTCAGCCACCAGTTCAAGATGTACGGCTTTTGTGCAGAAGCACACGAAAACGGCTACATACGCTTTTCTCGGTGCTGCTCGTCCGTGAGGTGGTTAGATTTGGATGGGGCCCCAGTAGTCGATTCCGGTTACGGCGAACGGTCGCGTTGCAGTGACACGAGAAGCAGGTAACTCCGCCATAAACTGCTCTATCATTTTAGGACGGTTCCGGTTCCTCTGGCCCCTATGATCCAATACCGGAGACGGAGCAACGTGAGTAGAAGTTGTGGCGCTGCGTGAAGATGTCGAAGATGAAAGGATCTGACCAGTAGCGATGAGAAAGCATGTGTTGATGGCAGGATAACGGGATGCTTGTTGTCGAACGAGAGTTGCGAGTTGCCAAGTCGTCCGCCGATACGAAGAAGTTGATTGTCGTCGAGAAAGGGATGGAACCATCGAAGACGAGATTTCACTGGTACAGTATGTTTCTGTAGTAGTTGGTTCCGTTCGCTACCAAGTGTTGCTAAACTAGCTTGATAAGTGTTGATTCCGCTTTGATGAATTCCTCCGTGGTAAGAAAGGTAGTTGTTTGACGCTGGGTGGTTTTAAGCCGACAGTTTTGCAGAAATCGAAGACAGTATGCCGTAATCCGTAGCATGCGTGCGTAGTTGGAGAACTTCTCGACGTGCTCATCGATGAATGATGGTTCTTCCGCGGATAAAGCAGCTGTAACGAGTGACCTTTTGGTTTCTCGTAAAGCTTCTTCGGAGTTGGCAGGATTGGATTGAGCTATTGGCCATTCGGTAGGTTCATGTTGTAGCCAGTTTGGACCGTTCCACCAGACCTCGTTTTGGATGAGTTTGTCCGCTGTCGTTCCTCTAGAGATGAGGTCCGCTGGGTTTTGTATTCCGGTGACGTGATTCCATGAACAGTTTTCGGTTGCAAGCTGTACCTTGGAAGCTCCGTTCGCGACGAATGTTATCCATGTAGAAGGAGGAGACTTGAGCCAGCAAAGAACGACGGTAGAATCAACCCAGAAAAACGTATCTGCTGTCAGCTGGAGGGATGCCATAACCGTTTCGTACAGTTGTGCACCGATGAGTGCGCCGCAAAGTTCAAGCCGTGGAATGCTTTGCTTCTTGAGTGGAGCGATTTTCGATTTCGATGTCAGGAGTGCTACCTTGCTGCAGCCGGAGATGTTCGTTGATCGAAGGTAGACACACGCACCATATGCGTGCTCGGAGGCGTCGGTAAAGATGTGGATTTGCAGTGATGTTGGTGACGGATATATTACACAACGCTGCACCCGAAGCTCGTTGAGGGAAGGCAGTTGTGACTGGTACGACTCCCAACGAGTCTTGTATGCTAGTGGAAGTTGCTTATCCCAGCTCCATGGTTTACCGTCGTCGTCTACCAGTGCCCAAATCACTTGCATAAAAATTTTCGCTGTTGTAACAACCGGTCCGACCAGTCCTAGAGGGTCGAATAAGCGTGCTATCTGGGAGAGTGCGATACGTTTCGTCAGAACTTCGTCAGTCGATGTTGGAGAAAGTTGAGTCTTGTAGCGAAGAACATCTGTGGATGGCTCCCAGTAAAGTCCTAGAGTTTTGATGCATTGATCCTTGTCGAGGTCGACCGATGACTTGAGAGCCCTGTTCTCGGTCGGTACGTCATCTACTACTGCTGGTTCGTTTGATGCCTATTTCCTAAGTTCGAAGCCTCCTTTCTTGAGTAGAGATTCCAGCTGCCTTCGGAGAGTGATTGCTTCTTCTACCGTGTTCGCTCCGGAAAACAAGTCGTCGACGTAGAAATCCTCCCGAAGAACGCTGGCAGCTTCGGGAAATTCGTTTTGCTCGTCTTCGGCGAGTTGTTGCAAAACATGAGTGGCAAGAAAAGGAGCGCTGGTGGTACCGTAAGTGACGGTTTTGAGCTCGTAGGTTTGCAGGCTGTCTTCTGGTGACGGACTCCACACGATGTGTTGCAGTTTGTTGCTACAGTCATCTGTAAGTATTTGCCGATACATCTGCTTGACATCAGCGTTAAGTAGAATCGGTCGAATTTTGGATCGTACGGTGATCGATCGAAGATCTTCCTGCACTATGGGTCCGACCATGAGTGCGTCGTTCAAGGATGGCCCATTTGCTGGGAAGGATGTTGCGGTTGCTTGTATTCTTATACCAGTTCCATGTGACCAAGCAGAAGGTATTCGTCCATGAAGTCTCGGTACTGTTTGCAGAGTTCATCGTTTCGAGCGAGCTGACCTTGGAGGAGACGAAAGCGATGAATAGCAGTGCGACGGTTGTCGCCGAGGTTGGCGAGAACGTGTGCCTTCACAGTTAGGGAAACGATGTAGCGGCCTTCAGGAGTACGAGATACCGTTCGACGAAAGTGCTCTTCACACGCAGTTTCCTCCACCGAGTAACAAGTGCCGGTGCTGTCTTCTTCTATTGACCAAAATTTCTCCATGAGCGCGTTCAAATCGGTAAAAGTGGCGACGTTGGCAACGATCGGAGTAGTTGAGGGACACTGATTGCTTTTCCCAGAGACGACCCAACCAAAGACGGAATTGATGAGCGTTGGCAGACCAGGACCGAGTTGAATTCTACCCGAGAACTTGAGCAGTTCGAAGACGACTTCTGCACCCAAGATGAGATCGATTGAGCTTCTTTGGCAAAATTCAGGATCTGCTAGTTGAATTCCAGGTGGAATATCCCATGACGATGTGCCAACGGAAGCTGAGGGCAAATCGATGGTGATCTTCGGGAGAACAAGTAGTTCGACGGTAGTAGTGTATTCACAGATACGAGAGCAAATCTTGGAGAGGAATTTGAAGCGGGATTCCGTGGAGGATTGTCCTATTCCGGCAATAGGAAGGTGGATTCGTTTACGCTCGGCCTTGACGAGTTGCGAAAACGATTCTGTAGCGAAACAACACTCGCTACCGGAGTCTAGCAATGCTCTAGCAACATGTTCCGTCCCGTTGTCATCGACTACGATGACTACCGCGGTGGCAAGGAGTACACTTTTCCTTCCGCGTCCAGTGGAGGCGCAGTTGGCATGCTCGTCGAGGGTTGCTGATACAGAAACTGATCATTGATCGGTAGATTGTTGGCTTGAATTGTCTTTCGGTTGAGGTGAGTCGGCGATTTTCACGCTAGTTGTAGCGGAACCTTGGCAAAGCTGGGTGTGATGGTGTCCTCTACATTTGCGGCAAGTGCTTGACGACGGACATTCCTTGGCCATGTGCCCCTTTCGCAAACAGTTGCGGCACAACTGATGTCGACGAACTTCTCTCTCCTTAGCATCAACGCTCAGTTTAGAAAACACGACGCATTGGTACAGAGGATGATGATCCGAGCAAGCAACACATTTACGTTGGTTGGTTGGACTTGCTCCATGGCTGGCAACCACTCGTTGAGCCGGTCTCTTGTTGACGCTGATCGGCGGTGGAGTCTCGATGGATTTCCCGATGGTTTGAAGGACTGAAACTCGACGTTGGATAAAGGTTGTGAGATTCTGGAACGATACGGCGTTGAGTGTTGAAGCTTGTTCTTCCCTATCTCGCCGGGTAGTGGGGTCTAGACGGATGCTCAGCATGCGAATCAGTAGGATGTCCCAGTATTCCGTTTTTTCCCCGAGCTGATGCAGGACCTTTACGTTGGCTTCGAATTTTTCGACCAGCGAGTGAAGCTCTGAAGCGGACTTCTTTCTGACGGAGGAAAACTCGAACAGTGAGTCGACGTATGACTGTTTCAGGCGTACTGGGTTCTGATAATGGTCCAAAAGTAGATTCCATGCGACCTGGTAGTTGTTGGCACTGAGAGCGATAGTTTACACGAGCTTCAAAGCATCCCCAGAGAGCGACGACCGAAGGTAGTAGAACTTTTGGATGTTCGACAGGTCATGCGACTAGTGGACCAACGATTCGAAAAGGTCGTGGAAGTTCATCCATTGATCGAGATTTCCGGCGAAAATTGGCAGTTTGATATCAAGCAATCGTACGTGCGACGACATAGGAGTTTCAGATTTATTGACGGCGAGCAGAAATCCCTTCACCCTGAAGTACGACGTCTCGAACTCGATGCGCTCCTTGAGGTGAGCCTCGATGGCCGCTTCGTCCAGCGTTTCGAGCTCAGCTTGCATGGCGTTGAAGTCGTTCCAGATGGCCACAAGGTGCTCCAGCCGGACGGCAACCTCACGAGCACCAGTTTCCTCTTGGTAGCCATCGACGAATGCCATGATCAATCCAAACGAGGTTAGCAGGCTTTTCTGCCTGTTTTTTAGCGATTTGATTCGCCGATCGTTGGACATCGTGACGGGAACGGTGTTGATGGATTGAGCTGGATTTGAAAGCCACAGAACGCGTAGCTCAAAAGAGTAATGATAGAGGGATTGGAAACTTAATTACCTGGTTACAGGCAAAGAAATGCCTTGTATAATTTTAATTAAATTGGAGCTGGTAACCTCAACCTGACTGGACACGTGTTGATTCTGTAGGGTAGTCGGATGATAAGAGTTCGACGATATCCGGTTCGAAGGACCACTTTTTCGGTAGCACAAAGACGAGCAGCAGGTAAGTAGTGTTCACGAGCGCAGGTAAGTAGGTTTCTTCCACAGGTTACGGTTCCAGGTAAGTTCAATTTATGTTACTCCTTCTCGTTTCTTCTTCTATTTATTCACTACCTTATTAAGTTTAATTAACTACATTAGTTCATCACTTTATTGTTCATCTTAATTCTCTGATTATTTCATAATTCACAATTCTTCTTAAAAAAATAAAATTAAATAATCTGTACTGCACTGGTAGATTAACGTTCACACCGATGACGTTCCATAAAAACAAGAGGCCCATACCAACGACGCATTGAGCTTTTATAGTTGAAGTTGTACGGAAGTTTGTTTGTCGCCATGTTGTCATTTCCGAAAGGCTGTTAACGTCATCAAACTGTAATCGGAGTCGGTCGACCTATCACCGTTCGAGGGGTCAATGATGTATTCGATGCGTTGGTTGACAAATAGATGACGCTGTGCTGTGGCAAGTTGATATCTCAGATGTGCATTCGTGCGAAGTTTGGTTGATGCACGAACAAAACCGTTGACGGTTTTGCTTATATATAGTTATGTAGACTCAAAGAGTTCCTAAATATACTTCTATAATATTATGCCTTAAATCTCAAATATATTTACAAGAAGAAGAAAATGTTCATTTGAAAACTTAAGTTTGAAATGTTTTAAAACTTTCAAATACAGTCAAATACCTTGGAGTGTTCCTTAACAGTAAACTAAAATGAAACTTTCATTCAGAGCAGAAAAATTCTCTATGGATGGCTGAAAAACCATTAGGTAAGCTATGTGGACTTAAGCCAAAAATGATCCAAAGATAAGATAAACTCACTTAGGCTAGCAACTAAGGAATGTATCGAAAATAAGCTATCCACGTACATTTGCGTTGTACGCGTGTATTTGTGATAGTTTTAATGTGTTTATCAAAGCATGCTGTGCGTTTGACTGTCACCTTTTGTTTGATACTTTAATTGTTATGTTTTGTATTCTCCGTGCGTGGAGTAACAATTATGATGTAGAAAGAGATGTTTGCTCATCACCATAAAGAGAAAGTGTGGAAAGTTCCGTCAGTTATCTCAGATGTTGCGAATCAAAACAAACCCAAACAAAACCCAAGGAGAGTGTTCCTCTTCCATGTGCGCAAAACAGAGTGCACACAAAATATCGCTAGAATAACTATCACAAAGTCATCAGTGGTACATGAGCGCCTTCCAAACGTCATCTTTTGCCTGTTGAGGTGGCGGATTTGTCCATGCTTCGACCTACCCCACAGTGGGATGTTAGGCAAAAGATGGCGTCCTTGGTTCGAGTACCATTGTACACATTCCCTTTTGCTCAATTTTTAAACATTTGTTCTATTTCCAACCTACCGCACACTGACGGAACTTTCAACACTTTCCCTTCATATCTTTCATTCTAGCAAAAACATTACTGTCCACTCTAGGTGCCGCATGGTAATGACTGAACATCTCCTTCTACATCTTTTGTTTGTTTCTTGTTTGCACGGTTTTTATTCTTCGTTTTCAAAATTTTGCTCATTGAAAAAGACATAAAAATTAAGGTTTTGGACAAAAAGCTACGTCAAAAGGTGGAGAAGCGTTTTGGAATTCATCAGAATTCATTCAGCATGTTTAGAATCTATCATAGCCAAGTTTGGGGAACACTACTTTTTGATAAATAACCAGGAAGAGGCACAAAACCCGAATCTTCCAACCCTGAACTAGATCATAAGGTGGTAGATCTAATTCGGAAGAACAAATCGATGTCGATACGCGATTTGGTCAATAAATCCGGAACCAGCATCGAAATAATTGAACGTATCAAGAAACGAAACAACCTGAAGACCTACAAGAAGCAGAAAATCGCCAAACAAAGTGCAGAACAGACGCAACTCACAACAAAAAGGGGCCGGAAATTGTATTCGTGAGTTTTGCAGCGACCGGATGCATATATTCTGATGGACGATGAGACCTATATCAAAGAGAACTCAAAACTCCTTCCGGGTCCACAATATTACACTGCTGTCATAGGAGAGTATGCAAGCGATACAGACAGGTAAATTCAAGTGGAGAAGTTTGGTCGATAAGTGCTGGTATTTCAAGCAATATGGTCCTGCGCTATGAAATCTACCTGTTTTACACTACCGGAACAATTAATGCGAAAGTCTATTAATCTGAGTGTCTGCAGAAGAGTTTGCAACCTTTAAAACAGAAGCATAGTCTTCTTCACTGTTTTGGCCGGACTTAGTGTCGGCGCATTACACCAAAACAACTCTCAATTGGCTCACGGAAAAGGGTTTAAATTTCGTCGATGAAGGCATCAATCCGAAAAATTCCCCTCAGCTTCGGTCCGTGCAACGCTATTGGGAGATTATGAAGAGGGTCTTCAGAAAGATTGGTAAAGCAGTTGAAAATATGCAGGAGTTGAAAAAAAATTGGGTCAAGGCTTCCAAAAAATGTGATTAAACGCCTGTTCGAAACATGATGAAAAGGGTTTGATCAAAAAATCGCAAATTCGTGAAAGAATAATATTAATTTCATCCGGTCTTCACAATGTTGAAGTTCAATCTGTACAATAAAGCATCGTCCATTTGTCCGAAATCTTTTTTTCATATGATTTGAAGGAAAAATATTTGGATAACTTATTTTTGATACAGTTCTTTGTTGAATTAGTGGTGCAATGAGAAGTACACTAACAAAGGCACTGGGTGCATTGCTTTTCATGCTACCATTGCATCAATACATTCAATTAAAAGCTAAAAGGACCACTCTAAGGATCAAACAATTTGTGAAGCTTTTCGAAGGTGATCTAATAAGACATCTTAGCATTCTGAAAATTGTTAGATTTAATCCTTTAGATATGAACTACGTTAATTTGACGAAAAAAAGACAACTTTGAATTTCCATACCTAGTTATTGATCCGAGACATGATTTGTGGGAAAAAGGTGGTCCAAACCTTTGTAGAGGATCGATTGCATTCTATACAGCAGTTAAAACATGACCAATCAAGTGGGAGCAGGTGTAACAGGCCCAGAATTGACACAGCAATTTCATTGGGTAAATGACCATCAGTATTTCAAGCTGACATTCAAGCAATACTGGAATGTTGTGTTTTATACTTACAAATGTAGACATTATGTCGGACAGTCGAGCGGCTCTCAATGTTTTAAAGTCAGCAACATGCACTTCCAAGCATTTTTGGGAATTTGTTCAATAACTCCAAAATTTGTCTTGTAGTAATCAAATCAATTTGTTCTGGTTTCCATGTCATTGTGGAATCGATAAAAAAGAGAGAGCCGATGATCTAGCAATTATCGAATCGTCTCATCAGTTCATAGGACCTGAAATTTGTTGTGGTTTTCCTGCTGCTTCACTAAGAATGAAGATAAAAGATAGGGAGTGCTTAAAAATGGAAGCAAACTGGAGCAACACTTTCATAGCAAGGCAATCAAGACGGTTCATTACTCCAAACATTCCAATGTCTCGCAAATAACATGATCTCACCAAAAAAGCCTAAATCTAACCTTATATACAGGCCTTAAAACTGGCCACTGGCCGAGACGTTATCATTTGAAACAGATAGGAAAACTTCAACTTGTGAAAGGATAAAGAAGACTCGGAAGACTTGTTATGCCACTGCCAGGCAATCTCCAAAAATAGTTTTAAGTTCTTCAGAAAAGGGCTCCTATAAACCCTCTAAGATCTGAAACACATACCCCAGTACGGTAGTGCACTTTATTTGGTGTGTTTTTTTGTTCTGGGATAACGCTTTAAGTCAAACATTGGCGATGACTTCCAGTGATAGTGATGGGTCATGCAGACAATATCAAAATCAAAACAAAGGGACATGTCACAATAGACTTGATCAAGCTTTAATAACCACTGATTATCCTAATCATGCCATCGTATGAAGGGCCAAAAAGGGGTTGGGTCGATTGATAGGCAACATCACTTATGCGTATTCACAGGGATATGAAGAATCTCCTTCCAACGACAAGATTGAACAATTGGTCAAAAGAGCAAGCTATCTAACACAAGGATGCCACAATGGGCGAGAAGAAGAGCCCGCCCTCTATTCACAAACTGTTAGCAATGGGGAGTTGGCATTCTCACTCTCCTTATCCAGGGTGCCCCGATGGTCCCTCTCATTCCCATATAATGCTTACATAAAAGTGTATATGTATTGATTTTAATGAAACATTCGAATTTATTATATATGATCTTCATTCGATTGATCCTGAAATGCAAGAAATGTCGTAAAAGTGTTAAAGTGTAGAATTTTGTGGTTGCAAACTTAAGCATGCTTTCGTTCGTTTTCAGCAATAGCAGTAATTCACCAAAATCTCGATTTGAGTTATTATGAAAAAGTTTGATTTTATAACAGCAATCCGATTTTTTTGCTGGCCTAACAGTTGTTGCTCCTGAACTTGGGAAACAGGAAAGATTTCGTTGCTCCCTTAAAGACAAATGGACATGAATAAAAACAATAAGTACTGTTTAAATGGTCTATGAAGACAAACTGTTAAAACAATGCTATCAAATTTAATGATATTGTGTGTTATGATGAAATAATGACAAAGATTGAACTATTGAATCAGACACTAGCCATATGGAACACAGCGCTGCATGAATCAGATCAGTTCAGATTTGATATAATCTAAACATTGGTCGCAGTGATGAAGATACTCGACATGGATTCAAAAAAAGCCTCAAATATAGATTTATCATTAATGTTTGGACCTTCACGAATTTATACTATGCTCATGAAGAACCAGCAAATTGATATGATATTTTAGAGATATGAAGATATGAAAATTTTATTTCAAAGAGATTACGGATAACCTAGAACAACGTTTCACTTACACACTTGTCCCAAATCAGATCTTCTTAAAACTATCATATTAAGTCGTACCTATAAACTACAAAAAGATAGCTGGCATCGGCAAAGAGTTTTAGGTTTTGAACAATTTTCTTGTTTAAAAATTTCCAAACATGACAATGCATTTCAAGAGAATATGAGTATTTCCGATGAAAATTATATTTGTTAGGAGCAATGGTAAAAAACCGATTGAAATAATCCTTATCGTGGAAGTTATTCAGAATCGTATGTCAAGATTCTTCCGACATGCTAATATTTGAAACTTCAACAAATGTTATTGACTGGTTATTCCAGAACCAACAGCCCATCGTTTCTTCAAACACAATACTCCAAACAATAAAATTATTAATAACCATAATTTACAATATTTTACGCATGTTAATCCAATCCAAACAAGCACAACATTCTGTCGTGATCGCCTCGTGGACAACTGCAATCGTCACAACTAAATGCCCTGACATGACCATGGAGGAATGTAGTACGAGTCGACCACACTGGTGATAGGAATGAACTCGGCGTAAATTGAATTAATCGTAGTAATAATAATAAAAGCCCATATCACTCGGAAGTCCCAGTCATTCCATTGTCTGCGATGCTTGTCTACAAACCACGGTCCATGTTGATCGCACAGTAGCAAGTGGACAACATCAACGACGACGACGACGAGCAAGGTGGAACATCACACAGGAGGGCTACCTTAATGGAAGCAAAGGCTATTACTTGTCGATCCAAAGAAATTACTTATTCAACTTGAGTCCCAGAGCTGATTTCCTCCCTAAAGGTTTTACTATGCCATTGTGTTGTTGTTCTTCTTCTTTCTCCGGAGCCAGAGCGTTCGTTCAATGAAATTATTTAAATCAAGTCAAGGGGTTCGAGCCATCGAGCTGAAGAACGATGTAGGATCTGGATTATCGTAAGGGACAACAATGAAACTCCCTTTTGACGCTTGTGAACGGCTTCGGAGTGCGCGCGCATTAACCGTTCGAGTGCTGCTCAAAAGTTATGTTTTATTTATATTATTCTGTTCTTTCTCCGTTCGTTATTTCTTCCTGTTTGCTCTCTTTCACTCCCCCGCTACTTGTATTACGATATAATCACAAATCTCAGGTGCCGCATCGCGCGCGTTCAATATCGATTATCAATTCCATCGCAATATTTTTTTTGAGGAAAAATGACAAACGTGAATACATTGCCAAGTAATATTTTTGTTGAAGTCATCCACA
This sequence comes from Aedes japonicus, assembly GCA_034211315.2. Taxonomy (NCBI): domain Eukaryota; kingdom Metazoa; phylum Arthropoda; class Insecta; order Diptera; family Culicidae; genus Aedes; species Aedes japonicus. Next base: position 268,442 of record JASCZW010000980.1, on the reverse strand, counting down.
CCCAAATCCGTTCGAGGTTCTAGTTCAGACAGTTTTAATGCGTATTGGCGACAGGTGAGTTACAAATGAATACAAGGACTGCAGTACATTCTGAGTGCACTGGCAATATATTCTGCACGCGTTTGATCGATTCACGTGCCAGTGGTGAATCAACGTTTTATGGTCTAGTTATAAATTTGAATCGAATGGATAGGTTTACGAGATGAGCAATACAATGCGACCATGGACAATGGCGGCGTTGTTGTACACAGTCATTGCATCCTTATTGTTTTGGTTTTACTAGCAGCCCAATGGGAATTCCTTCACCACAGCACCATCCGTGAGGGGCCCACTTTGTGCACGCCTAGGAGTGATTCAGAAATGGAAGTGAACCGTTTCTTTTTCGATGCGTGATCTGGGACAATCAGAGCTCAGGAATTGGTGTCAATTGGAAGAGGTTCATTGTTTTAAATGCCAGCACTGCGGGATATTGTTTCTGAAGTACGTGAGTCAGGCCTTTCAGGGCATGGGTGTTCAGGTGGAGTTTGAGTCTGTATGCCGTTGATAGCTTAATTTGTAGATAGGGAAAATGGATCCAATGTGAGCCGATGAATCTGGAATTGAATTTTTCGACAGAAATCATAAGGTAGTATTAGCATGTGAGTTGAACAAAACCAAAGTTAAAATTGGTAACAAGTTATTTCACCAATGTTTAACGAAAGTAGGCCTACATGTTTTTTTTTAAATTATGTTTTACATACAACAAAACCATGGTCTAAACATATCTAAAGGGTGATACGGTCAAAATTTGGTCAAGGGAAAACGCGTGTAAATCGGTGAAATCGTTTATTTAAAAAATCAAATTAAATTTCTTTTTCAAGTTCAATTAGTATAAAATTCAGGAAAAATATTCAGTTAGGCTTCCGCTTTTCCAAATCCGAATTGCCGGGCCTTACGCTTGACCCCTGCCATCAGATTTTGTACAGCCACCTTGTCCACCTTCTTCGCCGCAGAAAGCCAGTTTGCCTTGAACTGCTGCTCGTCCTTAGCAGTTTTTTTGGTCTTCTTTAGGTTCCGCTTGACAATAGCCCAGTATTTCTCAATTGGGCGGAGCTCTGGCGTGTTGGGAGGGTTCTTGTCCTTGGGAACCACCTGCACGTTGTTGGCGGCGTACCACTCCATGGCCTTTTTACCGTAATGGCAAGATGCCAAATCCGGCCAAAACAGTACGGAACAACCGTGTTTCTTCAGGAAAGGCAGCAGACGTTTATTCAAACACTCTTTCACGTAAATTTCTTGGTTGACAGTCCCGGAAGCTATGAAAATGCTGCTTTTCAAGCCACAGGTACAGATGGCTTGCCAAACCAGATATTTCTTTGCGAACTTTGACAGTTTCGTGTGCTTGAAAATATCTGCTACCTTTCCCCTTCCTTTTGCCGTATAAAACTCCTGTCCCGGAAGCTGCTTGTAGTCGGCTTTGACGTAAGTTTCGTCGTCCATTACCACGCAGTCAAATTTCGTCAGCATCGTCGTGTACAGCCTCCGGGATCGCGCATTGGCCGTCGTATTTTGTTTATCATCGCGATTTGGAGTCACTACCTTCTTGTAAGTCGATAGTCCGGCTCGTTTTTTGGCTCGATGCACGGTTGTAGACGATACACCCAGCTTATTTGCGGCATCTCGGAGAGATAGGTTAGGGTTTCGCTTGAATTTACCGGCAACTCTCTTTGTCGTCTCAGCGGCTTCCGGTTTTCGATTTCCCCCCGATCCAGACTTCCTGGCTGTCGACAAACGTTCCCCAAACACTTTAATTACATTTGTAACGGTTGATTTGGCAACTTTTAGCGATTTTGCCAACTTTGCGTGCGAGTAGCTCGGATTTTCGCGATGCGCGAGCAAAATTTTGATACGCTGCTCTTCTTGCTTGGACGGCATTTTGACAACTGAAGAGTGAATTCCAAAATCAAAATAAGAGCAACATTCTACACACACACACCTTCAAAATGAGGGGTGTTCAGGATTTTTAAAAACAAAATTGAAAGAAATTCGTCAAGTTGATATTGACCAAATTTTGACAGTATCGCCCTTTATAAGAGAACATCATTGATCTTATAAAAAAAAACAGTTTTATAAATCGCAAATTTCAATTTACTGGTTGGTAGATCAATATCATTTCAATATTTTTCTATCACGTGCATGTTCATAGAAAAAAAAAGTTTGTTTCCATACATGGTTCCAAATAAATTCATTTGATATTTCTACCTTCATTTTCAATGAACTTATCCAATCTTTAGTGGAATTAATACCACTCCTTTAACACCAACACTGAGGGCCATGGTTCGATAATTAACGGTTTTAAGGCATCTACACTAAAGTATGAGGCACTACAGGCATTTCCTTGAAAAAAAAATGCCCATATTGAATGTTGTATGCATTGAAAAATGCGACAATCTGAGACCCTTTGGCCTAAACCTGTACGATAAAAAAAAAAACACCCATTTGCTTCGAATTGGCTGGACTATGATTTTGCCAAAGAATGTTCAACTATATTTCTGCATACACCAAAATAGTGTTGCTTAAAATTTTCTTTTAATTGAGGACCACCCTAATTCCTATGATCAGCAAAACATTGGCCCTATTACAAGCAACATTTTTTTTTTCTAATATTAAATTTTAGGCTCTACATTTTCTTTCCACCTAAATTCATTTCTTGACCAATGTTTTTCATTAGGGCAAAACCGACAAACATAAACAATAGCTCTTCGTCGTGTAAACAAATGCATCAGTGTCGTTTATTGCAGCGCTATACAGTGCACTATACGCTACGTAGCGTTTAACGTATAGAACGGGAGCAAAATTGATTGTCATTAATGCATGAGTTTTCCAGTCAATATCCTGTTAAATTAGGATATATGGCATCTCTGGTGATGTACTAAACAGCAAAACAAACAGCGTGAACTTGAACTCATATATGTTAATGTTCCCGTCGAGAGTTTGAATCTCATGCTCAACATGGTTAAGTGAGATTAATCACGGACTCAATAACAACTCTTCTTAAAAATACAGGATCGAACCCCATATCAGAAAAATGAAAAAGTAAAACGCTGAATATAACTCCTCGTGGTTGCACTTTTTTTTTTTCAATTGTTTGTTGAATCGATAAAGTAGATATGTCAGTTGCACATGCAACCACCAGAGAGAATTTTTTTTTCTTGGTAACAAATTATTCGTAGCTCTTTGTATTATTTTCGAACAATGAACGAATGTTCCTCTTGTGTCAACAAATGCTTCGTGCTTTGGACAGTTGTGCGTGTGGCATTAAATACGAAGTTAGCTTCTAAAAGAGTACAAATTAGTTTCGTTGCAGAAAACAACGAATAGATTTGTTAGTCCTACCTTCGGTTTCGAAATATAAACGAAATTTAATTTCCAGTGTATCGATGTTGTATGGATGTGAAAAGAAAGAGCATGAAATTCCATAGGCGTAGCCAAAAGGGGGCAGAAGGAGGCCGTTGCCCCCCTCCTAACTTTTGAATTAACTTTTAAAATTTTATTGTTTGCTTCAATTTTTTATCATTATGTTAATGTTTGATAGAAGCGTGAAGTTGCCTCGATTTTGTGACAAGATGTAGCAAAAAAGTACAAAAAGTGAAAATCCATGAGATGTTTTTTAAATAGTAAAGAATATTTTTTTTCTAACATATGATATTCTACGGGCGAGACGAAACGACTCATATCCGAGTTTCAGAGACAAGACAGCATGCTAATCAGAGCGAAAAGTTGCAGTTGATTTATCCTATTCAAAGATTTTATCCGTTGCTATGAGGATGAGGACGATATTAAACATGATTGACCACCCGAGGCTACTACTCCGTTGTTGCCAGATGAGATGTCATTACACACAGAACCACCACTGCCTGTAACCGCATATCAGTCCCATATTACTTTTTGACGTTTTTGAGTTATGTTGCGCAATTGTCTTATTTTTTATCATATTTTCGAAAGCAATAATAAAATTTAGCAGTTAGTTACAAAAAATGTGAAAAAAATATCAGGTCGGTTTGTCCCATCTTGAAAGTAACCACATAAGAGTCCCGTTTTAGAAGTGGCAGTAAAATGAAAATATTCAACACCTTTCACAATTATGGTTGTATTTGTCGAATGTTTAATCCTTCTTGGAGACTTAATAAAATAATAAATTAAGCAAAAAATGTAATTGTAAACATGAACAATATTGGAATAAAAATTCATTCTACCAATCAGTCTCCCGTTTGTCCAGTTTGAGACAATTCAATTAAAGATATCTTCTTCTCTTTCTCAACCAACTAAACTGGTTTTAAGTTAATTGGTTTTTCCTGTCAGCGACAATGCCTCGAGGTTGGCTCTTATTTTTCAATTGACCTTTCAGATCAAAGTCCTCAGCTGAAATTAGTTTTTCTTGTTGGTTTGTAAGTAATTTGCAGCACTTTTATAGAGTTACTGTAGTGAAGATACAGGGATCCTTACTTCACGATAATATATCTTTGGAATCCTAATGGCCGCACTCCTTGACGCATCCGAAATTCTCCAAAATTACAACAAGAGCAAGGCGCCGCGCCGTCTTCCTGTTAAGTCATGATTCCGAAATTGTTTTTGTGCGATTTTTTTGTTCCGGTGTTCATTGATTCCGTCTCTGTGGCAAAGAAGCTACTATCTGAATCATGATCCGCATACATAAAACGTGAAACATCATTCAATGCATCACGAACCTTCTCTTGATCTGCATTTGAAGATGGAGCATATAAAGCTGCATCACCTTGAGGATCATTATCCACTGACACAAGGTTTTCCGCTTTTATGGAACAAAAACTTCCACATGTTGCATCCTCGCCAGAGTGCTTTTAAATTGATCTGTTTTGAAAGTAAGAATTGGCTCACATTATCGAATTGCCTTTCTTTCTTGTCCGGCAAGAAAGAAGTGAAATTCGACCAAAACCCTTGCTTTTTTTTACGATTTTAGATAGAATAACTTACCAGCTCTTGTCATCGCATCAAATCCACAATCTTCGTCGACAGAACTTTCATCACTATCACCAAAGTAACTCTTGATCAGCTCTAGGACATTTTGATTTCGTAAAGAAATGTGAAATCTCAGTGAAACACAAGCTTAGAACAGCAATTTTCAACTCGTTCCAGTCGGTCAAATAATACGCCAAATAACGGGAGCAGGTTTCGCGTCTTTTTATGTTCTACATTTATAATTCTACATTTTTGGCCACGTTACAGGGAAAGGAAGGGGTGTTGATCATATCTTATTAATGTACTACATGGTGAAAGGAGAGTTAAAATGATGGGAAAATGTCTTACGTAATATTTGAACGAACCCTATGACAAAGCATACCGCATCACAGCGATATTGTTGAACAAACAGAATGGGACTGGTATGCGGTTACATTTATGCTTGATGGACAAAGTAACTGCATATTTTGTCCCAATGCGTTTTTTCCTCAAAAACACATTTTTTTATTATTATTTTTATTGTTTAGTAAACAATGCATACTATTACATATAAACTATCAAAATATAGAGTAAAAAAGGACGTCAAACAGGCTGAATCAAGAACAATGCTTTCCCAACTTGAATGATCGTTTTCTCGGTTTGCTGTTTTTCAATATGGGACTGATATGCGGTTACAGGCAGACCAGCTGATGCGTGGGACTAGCTTCATTCTCAATGTGAAAAGAAAACTGGTGATCTCAAACTTATTCAATAAATAACCAGCGCCTGCCTCGCCGGAATGCAGGTCAAATAAGGGAAGGACATTTCATAAGAAGGGAAACACCAACGTGATCCTACTTTAAACTTGCGGTTATATCCTAGATACAACCCACCTCTTTTGACGTAGACTACGTCTTACGGCAAGGGTAGGGTGTCAAATGAAAATCAAAAATTTTGCGACCGTCACGAAAAACCGTACGTTTTGTACGCGAATAACTCAAATAATCCACGATAGATTTACATGATTTCTTCTTCAATTGGTCGGAAATTTTACCGCGCTCCAGTTCGATTGTCAAACATTATTCTCAAACAATAGTAAACTATTGAAAATAACGTAAATATAAGGTGATGTCTTATAATGTCATTTTGCAGAGTAAACTTACCAAATTTCCTATCACAGATTTCAAATCGAAGCAAGGAACGTCTTGCATCATCTTCTTCTTCTTTGTATTACAAAGGAACTTTAACCAATCATGTCATTCGTCTCTCCATGTACGTCTCGCATGCAGCTGAGAACGGCATAGAAGGCACACTTAGGAAGAAATTTGCCTCAGTCGTTTGGCAGCATTGAAGCTGTGCGGTCGCTGGTAGCTGGCCGCGGGCGGTAGGTCGCAGGCGCGTTGCAGCTGCTTCATTCATCCGGCAGCGGAGTTGGTCGCAGAGGCAGCTGGTGGTCGCATAGCAGATGGTGGTCGCGTAGCAGCTGGTGGTGGTGAGTATCCCAAACAGCGATCTTCGCGATGAGGGCAAAATGGCGGATTATGGGGGCGCACAATCCGCGTCGGTTTGTGCAAACCGCTATCTTACCTCATCGTGGCGATTGTTTCGCCGCGACTTCGAAAACGCTGCTGTTTCGTTTGGGGGCGAGCTGAGGTGGAAATAATCTGTCCTTTTGAGGACAATGAATTAAAATAAAAGAGTTGTTGATTAAAGAACTAATATTGATTTAGTCGGTTCTCGATGGAGGGCGAGCCGTCGGTAAACATTTTACCCAGCTGGTTGGCGCAATCCATAAATTGATAATCTGTCCTTCTGAGGACAACCAATTTAATTAAAAAAATTGTTTATACCAGAATTAAACTTTTATTACGTTTGGTTAGTGCGCCTAATATGGTGCCGATTTGTTCGTCGCAACTGCAAAAACGTCTACATGCAGGGCGAGCCGTCGGGAAAATTTTACCGAGCTGGTAGGCGCAACTTACTCATAAATACTTTGTCCTTTTGAGGACAACCAATCCAGTTCAGAGAGTTGTTAATAAAAGAATTACATTAATATTTCGTTCGGTTTGAGCGCCATTTAATCAAGAGCCGATTTGTTCTTCACGACTGCAAAAACGCTACTGTTTGCGGAAGCCTCCATGGAAGGTGAGCAGGACAATTCTCCGCCGGCGAAATTTTTTCATAGATTGTTGGCGTAATCCGCGATGAATCAATAAATCAATTCAATTACTAATTTAAGAGTTGTTTGAATAAGAGTTTATCTTACATTTCGGTCAACAGTATGCTATGCAGCGGATCCATAAAATCAGTGAAAATAAATCAAAGCTCGGCCGGTGCTTGATTTATTTTCACCGAAAATATCCTACCACCTACAAATCCATCTTTGCTACTTTCAATTTAATATTCTCAGCACTGAGAATTTGTTTGATTGGGATTTTCGTTTCAAATTGTCGATTGGCAGTATTAGCAAAACTTTAGTAGTAGTAAAATTGATCTTTATTTTCATTGTTTGTCTTATATACTAATTTAACATCTTAAGTGTTTCAGCCCATTGGGCTCTTCAGCTTTGTTTAATTGTTTGTGTTTGTTGTGTTTAAAATGTTTATGTTTTACATGAAATATTCAGTTCGGCCCTTGGGGCATTGTTAGTTTTAAAATTTGATAACCTACCTAATCTACAACTAAAACTACAATTTGAAAATCCTAGGGGTGGGGAACCAGATTCCGAATGATCTGGTGATCCGATGTTAGGCAGCGTGCCCTGTACCGATTGATAGACTCACTAAAGCGATCGTCGAGCATTTTTATCTCGGCCAGACGGTGGACCTCAGATGTTCTTGTCCTCGGAGGGGTGTTCATTATCATCCTGAGGAACTTGTTTTGTACTCTCTGAAGTTTCAGGAGATGTGTTTTTGCACAACTCTCCCAGATTGGCATTGCATACTCGATGACCGGAAGTATAATTTGCTTGTAGACAGCAAGCTTATTTTTAAGGGATAATGTAGACCTTCTGTTGATCAATGGGTACAGTAGTTTCAACAGAGTATTACATTTTGTGACAGTTTTGTCAACCTGATCCCTGAAAATAAGCTTGCTGTCTAGAGTGACACCAAGATAGACAGCTGATTTGGTCCATTCCACCGTTGTGTTGTTCAGGCTTATTTTACAATTCTCAGGCGGGACAAGTCTGGGAGAATTAGAATGTGGAAACAGGATGACCTGGGTCTTCGCTGCGTTGATACAAATCTTCCATTCAGTGAAGTATTCTGACAGAACATTCAGGCTTCGCTGCAGTTTCGCGGCAAGCGCTCTTATTACCCTACCATTGTGGACGACTGCGGTATCATCGGCGAACAACGACAGAGATCCATTTTCAGGGAGCGGGGGTATATCCGAGGTGAATAGATTGAACAGAAGTGGACCTAATATACTTCCCTGCGGAACACCGGCGGAGATCTCCTGACTACCGGAAACTGCACCATGCAACGAAACACGGAATGTCCTGTCAGAGAGATAATTTTTAATAATCTTCACCAGGAAGATTGGAAGATTGTATCGCTTGAGCTTGTACACCAAGCCATCATGCCACACATTATCGAAGGCCTTCTCGATATCGAGAAGGGCCATAGCGGATGTTTTCGAAACAGACTTGTTCCGCCTGAGGATGTTCATGACTCGATTAAGTTGATGGACTGTTGAGCGACCATGACGGAAACCGAACTGCTCATCCAACAGGATATTGAGCTCGTCAGCAGATGTTAGGAGCCGACGGTGGATCGCTTTCTCAAACAGTTTAGATAGACCTGAGAGAAGGCTGATTGGTCTGTAGCTTCTGGAACATGAAGGATCTTTCCCAGGTTTCCGAATGGGGATGACTTTGGCTGACTTCCAGCACGATGGGAAGTAGCCAAGACGGAGGCATTGGTTAAACACCACCGCCAGATGGTTGTAGAACTGGGGGCTCAATTGCTTGAGCTCCAAGTTAAAAATGTTGTCGAAACCGGGGGCCTTCATGTTCTTAGAGGTCTTGATATAAGTCAACAATTCGTCAGCTGAGATCTCCAAATCTTCGGAGAAGTCGTTAGGACTTTGATCGATGTTAGTTATAAGCGCGCTAACGGTAGCTTCGTGTGGACTGACGATGTTTTGACCAAGATTGTGCGAACTGACGAAGTGTTGACTTATCTCATCAGCCTTCTCTGCAGGTGTTATCAACCGATCCCTTGAGTCATTGACGTCTAGTGGGATCAACGGTGGAATGGGCCTTGGCTTAGTTTTTAAAATTTTTGTCATCTTCCAGAACGGCTTAGCACAATCTGGGAGAGAGCGAATTTTGTCAGCGAAATCATTATTTCTAAGGTCCACCATTCTGGCCTTAATAATTTTAGAAACTTGATTGCAGTGACGTTTTAGAGTTGGTAAACCAGTTCGCTGGTACTGCCTCCGTATGGCGTTGCGTAATTGTATCAAATCTTTAGTGGGTCTATCAATGGGTACAGAGTTGCTCACCTGTTCAATCGCTGGAATGTGTTGCTCCCGGGCCTGGGAGATCGCCTGTTCGATGGACTGCAGTTGTTGATCGATGTCATCGACCGACTCGAGGTGCACGTTGAAATCGACGGTGTTGTCGACGTGTTGTCTGAACCTCTCCCATCTGGCACGATGATAGTTCCGTCTGGTGATTCGATGCCGGTTGACCGAGGACCCAACTTCGACCACCACCGGATAGTGGTCCGAACTGAGCTCCTGGTGCACTACCGGCTGGGCGATGTTGTTCCCCATGTTGGTGAGGAAGATGTCGATTGTCGAATGGACCCCGGATCGGCTCAACCGGGTGGGAGTATCCGGGCCCAGGACGGTGTAATGTCCCTCTTCCAGGTCTTCCCTGTAGAATACCGCCGATTCCTGTTCCGGGTGTCGCTTCAGCCGCGGATGATTCCGCCACAGCGTTTGGCGTGATTCTGCACTCATGCTCGCGCGACGATTTGCACTGTACCGCCTTCAGGCCAGCTTGGATGTCGCTTCGCACAGCATCGCGGTCATGTGCAGTTGCGAGTTCGTGACCGGACTGGCTTGCCACATTGCGCACGCGTGCTGTCATTGGACGATACCGGTCCCACTTCGACGATGACGTCGAGAAAGGGCCCGGTCAGTTTTCATCAGCTCCGCCATCGTGACGGATCCCTTCACAAGGTGGACCAGATAGAGTTGGTCCCGGTAGTTTCCATGTTGTTGGCGCCTGTTGGGAAACACCTTTTGAGGTTTCAGTGCCACCGCTTGCAGCTCGGCGAAGATTGACTCCGGTGTGAGTTCTGGAAGGCCACGCAGAATCACCTTCATTGGCTTGCTTCCGGGCGCGTCGTGAGTGTAGAACTCATGTTTCTTCGCGACTAGGTGAGCGCCGACAGCACGGTAGTCAGCCTCCGTCGAGCACATCACCTTAATTCCATTACTGCACAGCTTGTACAGCGGATGGATTTTGATAGCTGCAAGCTCGGTCCTGAGTGCAGCAATGTCCTTTGACGTCGTGAAGAGCGGGGAACCTTCACCTTCTTCGGCACCTCCTGGATCGGAAGCACGGCGAATTGATTGCTCGCTAGTAGACGAGCGTTGCGATCCACTGGATCGGCGTCATCGTGGCGCAGCCGCTTGGAGCTGCCCGGTTGCGGTAATGTTTCGGGAGCGGATGTCACCGTTGGTCGATTTTTCGACCCATTGCCACAGCAATAGGTCGAGCGGGAAATGTATCCGAACTTTGAAGCACTTTTTTCTGCTTTGCCACCACCAAAGATGAGCAAGCGCAGGCGATAGGTTGTGAACCGAACACGCAATCACGAGAAAGCGGGCGAGGGGAAAAAACGGGAGAAAAAACTTTTATTGCGAGGGTGCGAAAAACACGACCGATCGTGTCGCTTGGTAAAACTGGAATGATTAGCAAAACTTGTTTTCCCTTCGTCGCATATCTTAAACCACACAGCTTCCCTATCACGGACATCATTTTCGATGTCGAACATGATATTCCGAACCAGCATTCTTCTGTAAATTCCAATAAGCAGTGTGTTCCCGCATAAAGAAAAACAAGTTGCTATTTAGTCGAAACTATATTTCGAATGTTAGATATATATCATTTATGTTATTGTTATCGATTAGTTTAATCTCATTTTCACCATGCAACCTCTACATTAACACATATTGTTAATGTTTGCCATATTGTCATTGAAAGGTTTATTATTGTCTGCACTCGGTCTGGATTATATTCCAACTGTTTGAGATTGAGTACAGCCAAAATTTTGTTCGTGATAATTGCCATTTTTTTATGGTAACCTAACTTAACCGCCTATTCAGCATATTGTTATTTTGCCTTTTACCATCTGACATATTGCTAAAACTATATAGGAGATTGTTAGTTTATAGTTGTCAACTATAACGATAAATGTCGTAACGATAACGGATACGGTCGTCAACAATATGGGAAATGGTCCAGGAATGGTTTGTGATTATGCGGGTTATAAACAGTTGTTCTGTTGTGTTAACGATTCGCGTTGTATAGAGTCCTACCTCTAGGAAGGACAACGTTTCGAGAAACATAGTGAAAGTGAGAATGCCTAACCGATTTGATCCAGAACGCTTGCGCAGATTCAGGAAGCGTATAAAGAGCGAACAAAAGGGAAATCCTCCGAATCGACCATGCACCGATGCCGAGCGAGCTCGTAGTTATCGGGCGAAATTGAAAGCAGCAAGAGGTAATGCGTTGCCAACAACTAGTTGGGATGCTGGAGAAGGTCCTTCAACTCGAGGTAGGAAATTGATATTTATTAAATTTAAATCAATTTGACAAAGTGCATGTCATCATAGCAATTGAATATCGCTCTATGTTATCGCTCCCTGTCTTCATAAATTTCAACATAGTATTAATTGAATTCTGGTGATGACATGCGCCGCGTGCTTTTACATCATACGAACCTACAAATGATATCGATACAACTAATGCGCTGAACATGTTTCAATGCGTGATTATTTTCTCAGGTGTTTATTTTATATATATAAGAATTTATTAACCAACCTTTTCTCCCATACCCATTGCAAATAATAATGATATTTTATAAAATTCACTCTCTTTCTTTTGCGTGATCTAATATATTTATATATTTCGATTTCCTTAACGTTTTAGCCATAATGGATTCATTAATTTACCTGATATTCACATAGAAACATGAATAAAAATTTCACAAGAAAACCATAGACCATATTTTAGGTACTTTAGGTATTTTAGGTATGTAGATCGTTTCTAGCTAAATTATTGTATGAGTTATAGTTAAAATTGTAATCGTGCGCTACATAATCGACTGAGTCAAGGGAAAAGTACTCTAGATACTTGTATATAACCTTATAACAACTGCAATTTAATTTTTGTTATTATTTGTTTGATAAAACTTCCTGAACTTTGAACATTTTTTGAAACGCTTACACATCTGAAAATGTTGCAATTGATTATAGTGTTTTCATAGCAATCACTAAACGGCAGCATAATTAATCATCAATTAAAAGAGAGATTTGAGCAATACAAAATGAAAAAAGTGCCATTAAATTATTAAGGCCTGTGCCAACAAATAATGTGTGATCAGCATTAAAAATTTAGGAATGAGCAATAAAAGATGAGAAAAGATCTTCGGATAATCTAATTGTGGCCGGTAAATCTGTCAAATAAAGCAACAGCTATTAGTATATGTGCAATTAAATATGGCAGAATTTCCGCCAAATTATGTAATTTGAGCACTAAACTATTCGCATATGTCTTTCAATTTTATTGGATTTTCCCATAAAAACAGTAAAATGAGCAATGGATAAATAAATAACCTCAATAAAAAAACTCAAATGTCCCTATCTTTAAATACAAAAATAATTTGATATCGTGAAAACTTTCCCATGAAATAAGCAAAAACACCATTTAAAAACGGAATGGGTTCCTGAGAGCAGAATACAAATTCATGCATAAAATTGGGAATAAGCCATAAAAAGTTGTGATGTGTTTTAGGACAAATTGCAAAGTGGTAAAATGAGCAATGACTATTCATAATAAAAGCTTCTCAAACTGACATTTTTAACAAATTATATGTTGAGCTTACCAATAACCATAAGACCGTCACTTGTATTGAAAAAAATATTGTCGGTAAGGAAGATCATTTAATGTGGTCACTACTTATAAATACGGTTGAAAAATGTGTCCATGCCAAGGGAAAGTACAAAAATCAACATGTGATAATTTTGAAATGGTCACCAAACCCTTATCAATGTTCAGGCGCACAAATGAAAATATTAATCGGAAATAAAAAATATTTGGGCAATTTTATAATATAAAGCAGTACTTTAAAAAGACTACTCATTTGAATGGCTTACATTTTTCAAAGAAGATTGGTAACAACGCCAGTAAATTCTCACCAAATTTGCGATGAAACATCAAACATTTTTCTAATTAATCAAAGCAAAGGACATTTCTAAATTCAAAATGCGCAATGAACTTATGGAAAAATAACATACCTATAACTGGCCTAATGATTAGGTCAAATCGTCCAGATAAAAATAAAAATAGAATTGAAAAAATGTATGCCATATTGAACAGTCTGTGAATGAGGACATATCAACTTTAATTAGTTAGTAGGTTATTTTTCCAACATTTAACGATTTCACAGTTGCGGTGCATTACAAACGTTGTAAGGAGCCTCCATGAACTTAAGAAAGTTGTCATAACTGGCGTTTTGTTAAGGTGAAGGAACATAAATATTAGGATGAAAAAAGCTGCTGTAACGAAAAACCTATACAGGGTCATTAGAATAAGATTCAGTGCTGATTCTTGGAAATTGGATGATGAATTGGAATCAGATGTTCAGAATCAGAATATTCTCAAATGTATGATAAACTGAAGGTATCTGACTTTGAAAAAGCAAACGATCTTGTTATTTTGGTTGAACCTCTTAAAGCAATCCTCTACACTCTTTTTGGTAGCCATTGATAATCCCTTGGAAATCCCTTGATATATGTTTGTTAGAATAACCCCTTCATAACTTCCTAAGAAATTAATCAGTAAAAACTGGAAGTCCTTATCATGGAGACAACGTCCAGAAATACCAGCTTCTATCTGTTCCTAAACATTCATGAGGTTTTCAAACGGGTAATCGTCATTTTGAAGAAAAAAACTTGGTTAAACCGCCGGCACCCTGCAAGCACTAGGCGTCAAGTCATCCGAACGCCACTCCGATCATCCGAAAGGGCTAATTGTTATTGCCCAGAGATTGCATCGGGAACCGCTCAATATAAAAGTAAGTTGCGAAGTTTTACACAGGTTTCCGACTGTGTGTAATCGCGGTGTGGTGGATGAGTAAATCAAGTACAAGGACGTTTGAACGACAAACTTTGTTCGTAAATAATAAGAATTTACTGGCGTTGTTACCAATCTTCTTTGAAAAATGTAAGCCATTCAAATGAGTAGTCTTTTTTAAGTACTGCTTTATATTATAAAATTGCCCAAATATTTTTTATTTACGATTACTGTTTTGATTTGTGCGCCTAAACATTGATAAGGGTTTGATGACCATTTCAAAATTATCACAGGTTGATTTTTGTACTTTCCCTTGGCATGGACACATTTTTCAACCGTATTTATAAGTAGTGATCACATTAAATGATCTTCCTTACCGACAATATTTTTTTCAATACAAGTGACAGTCTTATTGGTAATCTCAACATACCTATAATTTGTTAAAAATATCAGTTTTAGTAGCTCAACAACTTTTATTTGGAATGTATACGTTCATTAGTCCATTAGCAAAAATATCATTGTCTATTGCACATTATTGAATATTCATTGCTCATTTTACCACTTTGCAATTTGTCCTAAAACACATCACAACTTTTTATGGCTTATTCCCAATTTTATGCATGAATTTGTATTCTGCTCTCAGGAACCCATTCCGTTTTTAAATGGTGTTTTTGATTATTTCATGGGAAAGTTTTCACGATATCAAATTATTTTTGTATTTAAAGATAGGGACATTTGAGTTTTTTTATTGAGGTTATTTATTTATCCATTGCTCATTTTACTGTTTTTATGGGAAAATCTAATAAAATTAAAAGACATATGCGAATAGTTTAGTGCTCAAATTACATAATTTGGCGGAAATTCTGCCATATTTAATTGCACATATACTAATAGCTGTTGCTTTATTTGACAGATTTACCGGTCACAATTAGATTATCCGAAGATCTTTTCTCATCTTTTATTGCTCATTCCTAAATTTTTAATGCTGATCACACATTATTTGTTGGCACAGGCCTTAATAATTTAGTGGCACTTTTTTCATTTTTTAGTGCTTTTTCTGAATTACTAAGTGCAGGTAAATATTTTAGTCATCACTAAACCTGTCGGATATCTTCTGATAACGAATTTTATCGTAATTTGAATTCTAGAGTATTTCAATGTTTATTATTACCCTTGAAATCCAGAATTGCTAAAATTGCATAAATTGCAAATTTTTGATTCTTTGAAGTTAAGCTATGCAAAGGCATACTACAACTCAGATTGTATACAAATGATCCGAATGGTATGGCATTTAAATGGTGAATGTTGAAAAGGAGACAAGGCATCAGTCAAAATATATGTTTGTATGTACGTATTATAGATTTTCCTCCGCTGCCTGTCATTACCGAAATCTCCCAAACGATGCAAAACATTGTTGATGGTTCCGGCGATGGTGAAAATTTCGAGATGCAGGCCATTCAGGCACAGTTTGATATACGAATAAACATTTAGTAATGTTAAGCGATTATGATTATAAGAATGAGCAAAACTATCATTAATTTAATAATTTTATATTCCCTAACTGATCCTCAACTATCTTCTAGGCCTTAAAGATAGTCCATCGTAAAACGTGCAACCGTGACCGTGTCATCATTTAAACCAAAAGGCCCTTTTCAGGGCCACCAAAGGGTAATAAAGAGTGTACAACAGAATTTTCCCACGCACTGACATCACAAAACCAAACGGCCCTTTTCAAGGCCACCAAATAATATCTCAAGAGCGTACAATAGAATTTTCTTACATACTGGCTTCAAAACGCTGGTCTAATGTCCCATAAGAGCCGCACTCGTCATATTGTGACTTAAACTGCTTCTATCGGTAAGGGTAAGCGACCGGCACGAATAATAGAAACCCTTTTAACGCTAATAATAGCCACACAGAATTTCCCTGACATTATAATCACTTAGTTTAACGTAGTCTACGTCAACCGGTCGTGTCTTGTACACAACCCCACTGATTTTTTTAAAATATTAATACCTATTTCTGAATTTTACCTATTTATACAAAAAGTGCTATTCAAACCAATCACAAAATGGGATAGTGGTTTTCTTGCTCCAGGATATGGTGGTACGGCGAGCATGGCAAATCAATATTATGGATTACAATTAATTGTGATCCCTACCACCGGACCACTAGCCTGGCGAACCTCCACATCTCACTTGGAAGCATTTTTGTTGTTTATTTTTCTGTGTTCACTCGATTACTCACATCGCCGAATTATAGATAACCGAAACAATACGAAACGCGCCATGGCCGATAGTAAAATAGTGCGTAATAAAGCACCGACACAACCTTTCGCAGCCGATGCTCGAAGCAAACTTTTTTTGTATACTTTTAATTTTTACAACTGTACCAATCCTATAGAAGCTACTTAAGAACAATCAATGCGAATCCTTTTAAAATTGCGATTTAGGGATTTGGTAAAAGTAATAGTGAGTAGACGCATTTCGTGCCTTCGGGCAACTTTATGCTTCTATTGATGTCCTGACTCATTGGTTTAGCATCAAGCAGGGGAGACTTGATCCTACACTCAATGATATCATTATCTCCAATTCGCTCAATCGTAATCGCTATTTTTTTATATATTGGATGGATTAATATTATTTGAGATAACTCTCTGGTGACGAACTAGTTCAGGTGGCTAAAAGTCACCTTTATAAAGGAAAAAAAAAAAGAAATTTAAGATTTTTGTACATAGAAAATTGTATGAAACATTCTTAATGCTTGACATCTGGTGAAATTCTATCAATTTCATGAAGATCGAGCAATTGCTGCTTATCTTCAATCGTACCTAAAGGGTGTCCACGATGAAATTGCCACACACAAAATTGATTCGCAAAATTCGAGTTTTCATCCGATTGCCATCAAATTTTCAGGGATTGAGAAATAACTATTAAACTTCATTTTACCATTTTACTCGTATTTTATTTACAGTCCATACGCAAATGCCCGCACCTTGGCCTTCACCCCGGCCATAAGATTCTGCACAACCTGTGAATCAACCGTTTTTTGCATGTAAACCCATACTTTCTTCAGTTCCTCGACTGTCTTCACTACCTTAGGTCGTTTAAGAAGGTGCTGCTTCATAATCGCCCAGTACTTCTCGATGGGGCGGAACTCCGGAGTGTTGGGAGGGTTGAACATTTTCGGCACGAAATTGACCTTATTGTCCGCATACCACTTCAGCACGTCCTTGGAGTAGTGGCATGAGGCCAAATCCGGCCAGAAGATTGTTGGGACGTTGTGGGCCTTAAGGTGAGGAAGCAGCCGCTTCTGGAGGCACTCTTTTATGTACACCTGTCCGTTCATCGTGTCCTGGGTCACGAAAGGTGCACTCCGCTTCCCGCACGTGCAGATGGCTTGCCAAACCAGGAATTTCTTCGCAAATTTGGACATCTTCTGAGTGCGGACATGCTTCGGAACGCTGAACTTATCCTTGGCCGTGAAAAACAGGTTGCCGGGGATCTGTTTGAAGTCGGCCTTCACATATGTTTCGTCGTCCATGATGCAGCATTCAATTTTCGTCAGCATGTTGAGGTACAACTTCCTGGCACGGGTTTTGGCGGACTTGTTCTGCTTCTCGTCGCAATTAGGGGCCTTTTGTACCTTGAACGTTCGAAGGCCAGCCTTAGTTTTGTCCTTCTGGACAAAACTTCGGCTTAGGTGCAGCTTCTTAGCCACATCCCGAACGGAGGCATTCGGATTTCGGTTGAAGGCCCCAACTACGCGGTTGTGATTTTTGGTGTTGTACGGAATACTTTTTCCTTCACTTCTGGGCTTCCGATCGGTGGTCAACCGTTCCTGGAACCGCTTAATCACTCGCGACACCGTAAAATTCGCGATTCCCAACGTTTTAGCGATGGAACGATGCGAGAGATCCTTGTTCTCGTGATGAATGCGCAAGATTTTATCACGCACGAGCTGTTCTTTCGACTCCATTTCCGCGAGTTTTGATTACAGGACTTTAAAACTTGCAGGATGTAAATAATGCACTATGAACTAAATCCACCCAAATTTTCATTAAATTCTAATTTCTGTTTTCTGTTAATTTGTTCTCGGACCGGTAATCTCGGAACAGGTTCCCGTGAGGCCATGAACAAAACTTTGTGAAATATCCTATATATCATGAATTTCGATAACCACATTGCCAGGGTTTTTTTTCTGAAAATATTTATGAACCTGTTCCGGATTGACAGATCGGAAGACAAATCATCAGGTGGCCACAAAACTTTGAAACATATCCTACTGGAGAAATTTCATGAACTTTTATTGCCAGAGTTTTCTACAGAAAATGTTAATGGCCACTCGAAGCCCAACTTCATGAATTTTGATACCCATATTCCCAGAGGTTGCTACTGAAAATGTGCATGACCACTTGATGCCCCACGAGAACCTGGTATAGAATTACCGTTCCAAGAGCAAGTCGGAAAATGGCCCACAATGGAACGGAAATAGTTTCTAGGAATTATTCCAAAGTTTCTGACATCCATTCCTTTAAATTCAACAGATGATCGGATATTGTGTCTTCGTTCCGGAATACTGCCATGAAAACCCGGATTTTCTGGAACCAGATAAATTAAAATAGTTATGTGATGATCGTGTGGCGAATGAGTTTTCAAATCTAACGGTGCCAAAACAATTAAAATCGGTTGATAATTGCCAGAGTAATAATCATCCGGGTGGCGGATTCGTCCGTGCCTTTACCTACCCCGCAGTGGGATGTTAGACAAAGGGTAACGTCCTTGATTCAAGTGCTACTGCACCCATGCCCTTTCGCTAAATCTTCATTACTTCTGTTCTATTTCCAATCTACCGTACACTGACGGAACTTTCAACACTTTCTCTTCATATATTTTATTCTAGCAAACATTACTGTCATCGCTTGGTGCCTCATGGCGATGAGCGACCGTCTCCTTCTACATCATAATTGTTACTCCACGCACGGAAAATAGAAAACATAACAATTAGAGTATGCAAATTTTCATATTTTTATACATCAATTATCTTAAAACTAACGTTAAGGGAATAGAACCGATTTCTCGCGGCTATCTCGAGGTTAATAGGAATAACTACTGAAAGAATGGAAAGATGGGCTGGAATTTGAAGTGTTGTTTACATAACACTTTTTTTTTAATTTCTAAATTGTCTAAAAAACTTAACGCTATACAACTTTTGGTTTCTTTTGACTTGAACATTTTTGAGAAATCAAAAAAAAAACAAACAAACACAGATAAAAAAAAAAACTTAAAGTAAACACACAGTAAACTGTGTGTTTACTTTAAGTTTTTTTTTTTATCTGTGTTTGTTTGTTTTTTTTTGATTTCTCAAAAATCTAAGGCTAATGTAATTCAAAAACACATAAATGAGTTTCAAAAAATGTCAGGTCACGCAGAGCCAAAATATCTCGAACTGGAACATTGGGTTGTCTACCTCAAGCCCGCAGGGAATCATAAAGCTCAGATCTGACTCCACGATGCTTGGCACATGACCAAACGATGTGATCTACGTCGTAGTAAGATGGCTGTCACTCAGACCAACACGGTATAAATGAGCGTTCAAAAAATAATGATTGGACATGAGGCGAGACATCACACGAATGAAGTTTCGACCCAAACCCATACCCCAAAACCAAGATTTCTTTGACACATTTGGGATGATAGAATATTGCCATCGCCCCTCCTATATTCCATTTATACTGCCAGCTTACGATTGACTGTTGACGAAAATAAGGAAAAAAAATCATTAAATGCGATCATAAATATCGCCTTCCATAGCGCCCACCTTTGCAAGCGAGTCCGCTTTCTCATTGCCCAGAATTGAACAATGAGATGGGACCCATACATAATAAAATAACGCGAAGATAAAGCACTTTAAAGCTCCTGTATTTTCATGACAAAATACGAGAAGTGCTTTACCGGCCTCAAGGAGCGAATAGCCTCTAAAGAACTGAGACTATCCGTGGAAATAAAATACTGATCCAGTGTTAGTGAGGCAACAATTTCTAGCGTAAAGTGTATTGCCGCTAATTCAGCGACATATACGGAACAAGGAGCTTGAAGTTTACGATTGGCTCTATAAATTTCATTAAATATACCAAAGCCTGCTGAGTCAGCAGTGCTGACTTCTCTTTCAATGATTCGTCAGTGAAGAACGACTTAGTAGAATCAAATATGCCAAACTTTGCAGCAAATATCACCGGAGCAATCATAGGACGATGATGCTCTGTGATTCCACGAAGGTCCTGCTTCATAGATAAATCAAAATGAACCGAACTGCCGAAGTCAAAAAAGCAAACACGATTGGGAATTATCGGCGAAGGGCTGACATCCTGTATTATGTACAAATGGTACAAAGCCATGAAACGAGTTTGAGGATTCAACTCAAGGAGCTTCTCAAAGTATTCGATTACCTGAGGGTTCATAACTTCACACCTGGGGAGGAGCCGGAAAGGCCATTCTGTAAACCATTCCGAGTGTGGAAACATGCCAAAAATTAGATATTTTACACACGTATTTAAACACACACACACATTTACACACACATACACACACATACACACACATACCTACAGATTTATTAAAACAAATGAATATAAAAACACTAATTACATTACCTATAATTTTGCCAATACAAATCCCTTTGCTCCTCTGTCAGATGACGAGTCTGACTTTGATTCGGCTGAAGAGGGAACGTCGTTCACTTTTCCGGAAGGTGCTTCAAGGAAGCGAAGACGCGTCCGCCCACGGAAAGTTGTTGAAAAGAAGCCCGAGACCAGCTTGCCCATTTCAAAAAGAGATGGAAAAAAGGAAAACACAATTCCTCCTGGTTTCCGTAGTACTAACTACACCCAGGACTTTCCATCTCTCCCGGGGACATCCAAAACCCCTGACGCCCCTATTTTAAGAACAGAAGCCCCCTCCTCAAGTGGGCTGTTCTCATTTGATGACATTGCCGAAGGTATCTTCAAGTACCTCGAAATTTCTGACCCTCTCAAAAGCATTGTTTTGGCAATGCTTCCAACAGTGAAGACCTTTTTGAAGCAATTGACAATTAAGTGGCCCCTCCTTGCAGCTATCATTTTCTTCGATGGATAATTTTCCAAATGAGGTCGGGGATTTGATCACTGTTCTACAGTGGAATTGTCGAAGTTTGATTCCTAAATTGGAATCATTCAAATTTTTAGCTCACACTACCGGTTGTGATGCATTCGCTCTTTGTGAAACATGGCTCTCTTCCGAAATCAATCTTCCGATTCATGATTTCAATATTATTCCTCTTGATCGTGAGGATTCGCGTGGAGGGGGAGTACTTTTGGGGATCAAAAAGTGCTACTCCTTCTATAGAGTGAATTTTCCTCTTATTCCAGGTATTGAAGTTGTCGCATGTCAGGCTATTATTAAAAATAAAAGCCTTTGTATTGCTTCTGTGTATATTCCTCCTAGAGCCTCAGTAAACCGAAAACAATTTTCAGATATATGTTCGGTCCTTCCTTCTCCACGGTTGATCATGGGAGATTTTAACTCTCACGGTACAGGCTGGGGAGAACTGTACGATGACAACCGGTCTTCCTTGATATATGACCTCTGTGACAACTTCAATATGACAGTTCTTAACAATGGAGAAGTAACACGTTTGGCTGGTACATCCTCAGTTGGCAGTAGATTAGACCTCACACTTTGTTCGAATTCATTATCGTTGGATTGCACATGGAATGTGATTCAAGATCCCCACGGTAGTGATCATTTGCCCATAAAAATTTCGGTTGCCACCGGGTTCAATCCGTCAAAATCTGTTAACGTCACGTATGATCTTACCCGTCACATCGATTGGACAAAGTTTAGGACAGCAGTAGATGAAGCCGTAACGACGGTAGAAAGGTTTTCACCGCAGGAAGAATATAACTTCCTCTCCAACCTGATCTTAGACAGCGCGCTTCAAGCTCAAACTCGACCAGTTCCAGGGACGTCATCTCGCAGGAAACCTCCTTCTCCATGGTGGGATCAGCAATGCACCGAGGTTTACCGTAAAAAGTCCGACGCGTTTAAAGTTTTCCGTAGACGTGGAACACCTGAGCACTTCGAAGTATACACGGCTCTTGAACGCGAACTTAAGAGCCTCATCAAGGCCAAGAAACGCGGTTACTGGCGAACATTCGTGAACGGGCTATCGCGCGAAACGTCCATGAGTACTCTTTGGAACACGGCGCGAAGGTTGCGTAACCGAACTACGAACAACGAGAGCGAGGAGTACTCGGACCAATGGATCCTCAAATTCGCGTGAAAAGTTTGTCCAGATTCTGTGCCGGCACGGATGATTCCTCGCGAAAACACGAATTCGATAGATGAGATTAGCCAACCCTTTTCAATGGTAGAGTTCTCTCTCGCACTCCTTTCGTGTGGCAATACGGCTCCAGGGGCTGATAGGATCAATTTCAACTTGCTTAAGAACCTCCCAGACGTCGCGAAGAGGCGCATGTTGAACTTGTTTAATCAGTTCTTGGAGCTTAACATTGTACCGGATGATTGGAGACGGGTGAGAGTTATTGCCATTCAAAAACCTGGTAAGCCCGCGTCCGACCACAACTCCTATCGACCCATCGCGATGTTATCCTGTATTCGAAAGTTGTTGGAGAAAACGATCCTCTTCCGTCTGGACAAATGGGTTGAGACGAACAACCTGCTTTCAGATACTCAATATGGTTTCCGTAGGGGTAAGGGAACGAACGACTGTCTCGCGTTGCTTTCCACGGATATTCAGTTAGCTTTTGCTAAAAAAGAGCAAATGGCTTCTGTATTCTTGGATATCAAGGGGGCTTTTGATTCAGTATCTGTTGAAGTTCTTTCAGATAAACTCCACGCTTGTGGCTTTTCACCATTCATGAATATATTTTTGTACAATTTGCTGTCAGAGAAACATATGAGCTTTTCTCATGGAACCTCTACAGCTTCACGATTTAGCTACATGGGTCTCCCCCAGGGATCATGTTTAAGCCCCCTTTTGTATAATTTTTATGTCAAAGACATTGACGGTTGTCTAGGTGACAACTGTACGTTGAGACAACTTGCAGATGACGGCGTAGTGTCTGTCACGGGACCCAATGGGGTCGATCTGCAAGGACCCTTACAGGATACCTTAGACAATTTGTCTACTTGGGCTCTAGAGCTAGGTATCAAATTCTCTACGGAGAAAACTGAGTTGGTAGTTTTTTCTAGGAAGCATAACCCAGCACAACCGAAGCTTCAAATTTGGGGTAAGGCGATAACTCATTCTATGTCATTTAAATATCTTGGGGTCTGGTTCGATTCAAAGTGCACCTGGAGATCCCATATTGAGTATGTGAAGCGAAAGTGCCAGCCAAGGATCAATTTTCTCTGCACAATTACCGGGACCTGGTGGAGAGCGCATCCACAAGATCTTCCAACGTTGTACCGGACAACGATTTTGTCGGTTATGGAATACGGTAGTTTTTGTTTTCAGTCAGCGGCTCGGTCGCACATCATTAAACTGGAATGTATTCAGTATCGGTGTCTTCGTATCGCGTTAGGTTGCATGCACTCGACTCACACCATGAGTCTTGAAGTGCTGGCTGGCATGTTGCCACTCTCGGATCGGTTTTCAGAATTATCTCTCCGGCTCCTCACCAGGTGTGAAGTTATGAACCCTCAGGTAATCGAACATTTTGAGATGCTCCTTGAGTTGAATCCTCAAACCCGCTTCATGACCTTGTACCATTTGTACATAACACAGGATGTCAGCCCTTCGCCGAACATTTCCAATCGTGTTTGCTTCTCCGATTTCGACAATTCGGTTCATTTTGATTTATCCATGAAGCAGGAGCTTCGTGGAATCCCAGAGCATCATCGTCCTATGATTGCTCCTGTGATATTTGCTGCAAAGTTTGGCCAAGTTGATCCCACTAAATCGTTCTTCACTGACGGATCATTGATAGAGGAGTCAGCAGGCTTTGGAATATTTAATGAAATTTATAGAGCCAATCGTAAACTTCATGCTCCTTGTTCCGTATATGTCGCTGAATTAGCGGCAATACACTTTACGCTAGAAATTGTTGCCTCATTAACACCGGATTTTTTTTATTTTCACGGATAGTCTCAGTTCTATAGAGGCTATTCGCTCCTTGAGGCCGGTAAAGCACTCCTCGTATTTTCTCATGAAAATACAGGAGCTTCTAAGTGCTTTATCTTCGCGTTATTTTATCATCACCTTTGTATGGGTTCCTTCTCATTGTTCAATTCCGGGCAATGAGAAAGCGGACTCGCTTGCAAAGGTGGGCGCTATGGAAGGCGATATTTATGATCGACAAATCGCCTTCAACGAATTTTTCACTATTTTTCGTCAACAGTCACTCGTCAGCTGGCAGCATAAATGGAGTAAAGGAGATTTGGGGCGATGGCAACATTCTATCATCCCAAAGATGTCGAAGAAATCTTGGTTTAGCGGGATGGGTGTGGGTCGAGACTTCATTCGTGTCATGTCTCGCCTCATGTCCAATCATTATTCTTTGAACGCTCATTTATACCGGGTTGGGCTGAGCGACAGCAATCTCTGTGAGTGTGAACAAGGCTATCAGGACGCAGATTACGTTATTTGGTCTTGTGCTGAGCATCGTGGTTTCAGATCGAGGCTTTATGATTCCCTTCGGGCTGGAGGTAGACAACCCAATGTGCCAATTTGAGATATTTTGGCTGTACGTGATTTGGAGTACATGAAACTCATTTATGTGTTTTTGACTAACATTAGCCTTAGATTGTAGTTAGTTTAACCTGTATGTTTACTTTAAGTTTCTTTTTATATGTGTATGTGTGTTTGTTTTTTTTTTCTTTTTCAAAAATTGTTCAAGTCAAAAGAAAACCATAAATTGTATAGTTATAAGTGTTTAGATAATTTAGAATTTAAATTTAATATGTTATGTAAACCATACTTTAAATTCCCACCCTATTCCCATCCGTTATTTGTAATTCCTATTAACCTCGAGACGGCCGCGAGTAATCGGCTCCTCCCTCCTTACTTAAGTTTTAAGATAAATGATGTATAAAAGTATGAAAATTTGGCTCTGTTAAGTTAATTCGATTGAGCCTGTAAAAATAAATGATTATTAAAAAAAAAAAAAAAAAATTACCTATAATTTGTTTCCAACCTCTGGCAGCTGTCACGCAAACACGACCGCTCGTCGAGATTCTAACGCAATCAACTTAATTTGATTGTTTATTTCTTCAACATTGCTTCACCATGTGTACGACAAAATGTGATTTTATGTGTATAAATGTATCCACAAAAGTTTTGTTATGCCTGTGGCAACTATATTTTTACAAAACCGGTCAATTTATCTGCTTCGTTGCAAATTTCATAGAGGCATTATTTTAAAATTGATCCTGGTGGCTATGACGACCTGTAGATTCCAAAAGTGTTATGTAGCTCGTGCGAAACGTGCTTGGCTATGTGGATGTCAAGTGCGATGTTAATTGATTTCTTGAGTAACTTTCATATGGACGATGTACAACATCGTAGTACTTAGTACTTTTCTGATCAACATTATCTTACAACATCTTATTTTAATAAGTGTTAATGTCTTACTTACTAACTTACGTATTTGTTATCCCTCAGTCGCTATTTGTCCTTTGAATCGCCCATCATATGGCATCGACCGTTCGGTCATGCAACGGATTGTTATTTCTGCTTGATAAAAGTTAAGCAACGAGGACGTCACAAAACATTTGAGTATCCACAAGTTGCTTCTAGAACCTGTTTCACTTTCATATTCCGTCCCTTATCCTGTTAATCCAAAGCGGAAACGAACGCCCTCTGTTGAATCAACCGTTACAAAAAGCAAGGAGGAATTCAAGTAGCAATTCAAGGAGATATTCAAGGTGGCATTGGAAAGAAAAGCAAAATTGTTTACACAATCCGAATTCAATGACTTGGTGCGAGAGCTCGACTTATCGAAGGAAAAATTCGAATTGCTGGCATCACGCTTGAAAGAACAGAACATGCTGAGCATGGAGGACAAAATTTCTTATCACCGAAATCGTCACAAGATATTTAACAAATACTGTTCTATGAAGGAAAGAGCATGTTGTTGCCATGATGTAAACGTCTTGTTTGAAGATTCTGGTGAGCCATATGATCCAGTTGAATGGCGTTTATTCATCGACTACGATATGTTGAGTTTGAAAGCCTTTCTACTGCATCAAGGAAAGGAGAAACGTATGGCTTTTTGCTCAATTTTATGAATAACAATCAGCACAATTAGAAAATTGGTTCCAATCATAAAATGGTAGCCAAGTTGATTGGACTGCTACAGGGATACACAAAATATATGTGTTTTCTGTGCAAAATGCTGTGAACTTGTCTAACCAGTATCACTAGCGCCACTATCCTTCTCTTAACAATTGTGGATACGCAGAGGTAAACATGGTCTTTTACAACGATTGTTAAACTTATCATCCTTCTCCTCCCCGAAGACCTTAAGAACGTGGCTGGCGCTGGTACTGTTAAAAAAATATTTCTTCTATTTTTGGGAATAAACATGGTCTGTTTTTCAATATATAATGTTTTGTCTTATCTCTCAAGTCAAATTCACTTTATTTCCTATCCATGATTCAAAACTCTCCTGTTTCCTGAAAAACGCAATGTAGTTACAAAAATCAACAACCAATTCGTACAAGCACAAAAGCTCATTCGACTATGACTACTCTCGTGTCGAAAGCAAAGAAAAAAAAATTGGTTCCCATTTCCATCCAATCAATCAAACATTCGTAAAAGTGAAACTTGCCGCTCATATCGATCAGCTCCTTATCATCGTTTGTAAAGTCAGGTACGGGCCCCGAGCAAGCATGGTATGTTACGTGTGCCATTTCCCGGTTCAGCCCAACCGAAGGCACTCATCAATAATCGCCATAATTGATAGGTGATTGCATCGTTTTTGTTATTCCTTCCATCTATGTGTGAGTGTGTGTGAGTGTGGAGAAGCTGGAGACAAACGAACGCATTTTTGTTTCTCTTTCGAATGCGAGTTGACCCGCCGGGGTCATCCTGATTGATTAATCAATCTCCTATTAGCATCTACAATTCGAACGCGGCGCGCACGTTCATAGGGCGTCCGAATTATCGAGACCATTGAGGCGCTGTTGGCCACGGGTGTGAGAAAATCAAAAACCGTCCGAGCAAGTGAAGCATTCGGATGGAGTGGACGGCAGCGTTTGACAGGACATGTGATTTCGGCTGGCTCGTGGTGACCGAGTGGATCGAGAGCTACGGTGATGATTAATGGATTCGGGTTCGGGATGATGGGAGGAAACCGTTGCGATTTGGCAAATCGTATGGCGATTGTCAAGTGTAGACCGCGCGCCGTTATGTCCACTACTTTTCGTAACGTGTGGTTATTAAGATATTTATGGATTAATTTGAGTTTTGGGTTTCGATGAGTCTTTCTTGGGAGTTGTTTTGGTTTTTGTTTTTCTCCGAGGTGATTTGGTCTGTTTGTTTGGGGAATTGTTAGAAATTAGGTTCTGGTTTGACCGCAGTGAATGGCGAGAGCTCTAGCGAGCATAAGAAGGGAAGGTAATGCGAACGAAGATCAATCATAGTCGTTGGATTTCCGAAGGGGTACAGATGAAAAATGATCTCAAATCAAAACTCAACCGAAAAATCATACGTTTCGCACGAGTTGGCGGCTTGGAGGAGCGTGGTGCAGCGAACGTGTGAGAAAAAGTTTAATTATAACGATGAGTTTTTTGGAGCGCGTTTCCAAAGTTGACCTGAGATTGGATCACCGGCCCCGGGAGAGTTGTGGAAAAATTGACTAATGGTCATCGATTAATCGTCATTAAACGGTGAATGTGGCGTTGATGCTTCGCAGGTCAGCCAGCACAGCTGGATGGAGGGCCCCGGTGATGAATTACAATGAATTTCGATCCGGGCATAATTGCCGCTCGATGGATGTATGTAAATATTTAAGCAAGGGCTCGGAACGAGTCCACGACAAAAAACATCAGTGCTATATTTTGAGGAAAAGTCATTGGCCGTATTTTTTTTTCAGCATTCTGCACATCGAAAATACGCTAATTAATATAATCACCCGCGGTCAGTAATTACTTGTCACTTTGTTTCGAGTCGTTCATCGAAAAAGGAAGCCTGTCATTAAATTCAGTTGAGGTTCGTCGCCTGATTGGTCGTGCACATCTTTCACCAAGTGACTCTGGTTATGCATAAATAACGCACCGGCGCGGCAGTCCAGCTTGCTTTCTTCCCAACCAATCCACTGTTGAATGACCGTTGTGCACTAGCAAGTATAGGCCCTAGTGAATGAACACGATGGAATTTTGATTTCGTCGCGTGGCCAAATAAACACCCAGGAACAGAGCGAGCGGGCTTTGTTATGCAAACGACGACTTCAAACCGCGGATGATGATGATTTGAAATTCTAAGCCATTTGTTGTTTTCGATGGAATTCTTCGAAGGCTTGACGATTTGGTATTTATCTCTACCGGAGCACACGAGGTCGTAGCATAAAAGAAATTGCCTATTCGAACGTGCCAGAATTGATTCAGTTCGATTTCCTGTCGGCAATTCAGTGTATGCTCTGTCACGGTGTGCGAGTTGAATACATTATGGTCCAAGA
This sequence comes from Aedes japonicus, assembly GCA_034211315.2. Lineage (NCBI taxonomy): Eukaryota > Metazoa > Arthropoda > Insecta > Diptera > Culicidae > Aedes > Aedes japonicus. The sequence goes on along the minus strand of JASCZW010000980.1, from coordinate 239,493 downwards.
TGGGAACAAGCGAACGCGCTTCAAACAGGCTGGCGGCAACGATCACACTCTGATTTAGATGAGGTGTTAGCTGACGACGATAATCGCGTAGGTGTGGTCAAGCCATCAAACCCGATCCGAAAGTGCCATAAAGTCCCATTAAATTGTCATTTACAAATCGCTTAGTCCAGTTTAATTTGTTATTTAGATCGGTTTCTGGGTGCGGTATTAGAGATCAAAAGCCCCTCGGTGGGACTGTGAGAGTCACGGTTATTTTTGGGGATTGTGTTCACTTGGTTTGTGGTGAATGATGAGAAATTGGTGGAAGATGTTCCCGTAGTATGCCTTGTGGGTAAGGAGAAGTGGCTGAATTCAACGTTTGGCAAATATGGCAAACAAATAACCGTCGTTGAACCGGTTAGGTATGTGGCCAAGATTTGGTGCCTTAATAATATACGTCCCCGCACAGTCTCCATTCGGCAGAAAAATTCGTTTTAATGTTTACTAAGGCCTTTCCTAAGGAATTTTGCCATATATTTTATGTTGACTCTACCCTTTGAATGTTGTTAAGCTTGTATTTTATGGAATGAATCTTCCTGGATCTTGATTTTAGTGATTGAAATTTGTTCAATCAGTCAATCAGTAGGTTAATTGACATTTTATCGTTTCTGTAATCTACCGTTCCGTAATCTTCGAAGCTTACGTATTCGATTCGCTGTGCTGTGTGCTGGTCTCTCAGCAAATTTGCAAAAAAATCGAAAGACGCTTGCTCAAAATCGTTTGCTGGTCGCCAAATAAAGCAAAAGTAGGTGCAAACTGTGATATTATCTCTCTGCAAAGACTCCAGCATCTGAAGAAGACTCCGACATCTGGTAAACAGCCAATTCTGCCGGTTAATCTGATTTATGAAACCGAAAGCCCAGAAATTCTGGGCGTATGATCATAGACAATGAAACGTACGTAAATTGGATTATAAAACCCTTCCCAGACTACAACACTTCAATGTACGTAAAGACAGAAATATTTCCTAAACCGAGAAGGCCATTTTCAGAAAGAAACAAAATTCGCAAGAAGGTGATGGTGATGTGGTGAAATATGCACATGCGACAAAATATCTCACCCGTACGTAACATCGGAGACAATGAACACCCAGAAGTACATCACGGACGTGACTTCCACCTCGAGAGCGGTCTCAAGTGCCGAAGGGGTCGCGAGCGGTAGGGTCCCATCAGCTATAATTGGCACGAAGGCAAATACCAGTGCAAAAAGAGAGACAGTAACGACCCCAAGTGTGGCAGGGACAGCCCCTGGACTAAGATCCGGAATTTTTTTCGAATAAAACTAAGAATGAAAACTGCGGTGAGATGCTAAACTGGCGGACCTTGGCATCGACATGTGTGGAGTATACGCCGTACTCGCACCGGCGAGATGATACTTGAGCTAAAGAAGACTACAGAGGTAAAACATATAGAGACCCGGCAAAACAGGTCTTAGGTGAGGGTGTGGAGTAACGCGTTCTCGCCTCACAGGTGACGATTCAGTGTAAAAACCTGGATGAGATCATTGAGAAAGATGAGATCTCCAACGCACTGAAGGAAAAGTGCAAGGTCGAGGTTGCCACCGTAGACAAACGACTGCGGAAGGGTTCACTCGGGACCCAGGTAGCAAATGAGAGTAGCGGCGTTGAAAGTGGCAAAGGTGAAAGTGGGAAGGTCTGTACGTCCACTTGTCCTGCATCAGCCGCCGAAGGAATGTTTCAGATGATTAGAGAGCGGGAACATGTCCTGGGCGTGCAAGGACCCAGATTGGAGCAACACGTGCAGAAAGTGTGGCAGCACAAGCCACAAGGCGTGGAACTGCAAAGGTCCCCCCAAATGCTTGATTGCTGGATAACCAGACGATATGCACGTAATAGGGGGCAAGTGCCCAGCATTGGATATCGCCATAATATCCGACCCATACCGTATCCTAGCTGGCAATGGCAACTGGGTTGCGGACAGGTCCAATATGGCGGCATTATGGACGATGCTAAGAGCGCGGTCCGAGCGAGGGGCACTCGCCGCCGCGAAGGCCTCACTAAAGAGGGAGATAAAGGCCAGCAAGCGAATCTGCTTTGAGGGCCTGTGTCAAAAGGTAAACACGAATTCGTTGGGTTATGCCTACCCAAGTAGCACCCAATGGCCCTAATTAGTTGTTTTAACTTGATTATGACTTAGCAAGTTATATTTATGTTATCTTAACCGAATGGCAACAAGTGTGCTACTAGGGTATATAGTGGTAATGGCCAAAACCAGAGGGACGGCAGCTCCAACCGAGCAATCACCAGAGCAGCTGCAGGTGATCGTTGGAGGACTCTTTCCGAACCATTACCAGAGTCCCTGCTCCCCCGCCGCCACATATGTGTCCCATGACCAGTGTTCCAGTATCCCATACCAAATCGCTGTCATAGCAATGAAAGGATGGGTGGCCCATCCGAATATTCGTAACCAAGTGGGCATTGATAACGGCACAACGGGGATCGGAGATGAGGCGACGGTGACAAATATCGAACTCATTGCGATAGCAAAGTCGCTAAAGGTGAACAAAGTGCCAGGACCGGATGGTATTCCGAACCTGGTCATCAAGACGGCTAACCTTCTGGCTCCCGAAATGTTCAGGGTGGTGATGCAAAGGTGTCTTAACGAGGGAGTCTTTCCAGATGCCTGCAAAATTCAGACCCTAGACCCTAGACAAGGACGCCACCAGGGGATCCATCGGCATATAGACCTATATTTATGTTGGATACAGCGGGCAAGGTGCTCGAGAGGGTAATCCTCAACAAACTGACAAAATATAGGGGTATATGTGGTCTGTCTAACAACCAGTTTGGCTTCCGTAAAGGGAATTCGACGGTGGTTGCCATCCTGTTTGTCACTAAGGCGGCAGAAGTGGCGATCTAGCGCAAGAGGCGAGGAGTCCGCTAAAGTGTAATAGTTACCCTTGACGTGAAAAATGCGTTCAATTTCGCCAGTTGGGTGGTTATCGCCGATTCACTCGGTTGGCGGAACCTGACACCATCAGGTTCTTGGTTACCTGTACAAAATTCTGGGAAGTTATTTCCAGAATCGCGTACTGGTGTACAATACAGAGGTAGGCCAGAAACGTATTCAGATCACCTCAGGCGTTCAACAAGGTTCGATCCTGAGCCCGATACAATAGAACACGATGTGCGGTGAGGTACTATGACTTGAGCTCACGAACAAGGTGAAGATTGTAGAGTCTGCGGACGACATCCCCAACAAACATCGGTGTTGAATTAGAGCTTGTTCAAACAAATTTGGAGAAGCTATTCAGCTATTCTAGAAGATACAGCTGAATAGCTTCTCCAAATTTGCTTGAACAAGCTCTAATTCAACACCGATGTTTATTGCGATCACCCTAGAAATTTGTGAGGAATCCATTGAAGAGGTGGAGCTAACGGCCTAGCACTGTGTATTGTAGAGAGATGGACAAGCTCCAGGAAACTGAAGCTAGCCCATCACAAGGCACACGGTTGTTAACAACCGAAAATCGGGACCATATGCGACTGGTAACTACACAATTGAATCGGAAAGGTCTTTGAGGTACTTGGGGGTCCTGATCGACGATAAACTGTCCTTTATCAGCCACGTTAATTGCACCTGCAAAAAAGCCTTTAAGGCTATTTCAGTATTATTCCGCATGATGTCGAATAGCTCGGTGGCGCAAGGGAGTAAGCGTAAACTCCTGGGCAGCCTGGTCCATGCTTAGGAACGGAAGGCGGGCATAGTTCACCACCTTGAATACCACGAGCTATATGAATAAGCTAGAGAGTACGCATAGGCTCATGTACCTAAGAGTGGTTAATGCGTACCGAACGTTATCACGTGACGAGGTCAACGTCCTAGCGGGGATGATGCCAATAGGCATCGTCATAAAAGAGGACGTAGAGTGCTTCGAACAACGTGGATCAAGAGGTATTCGAAAGACTACTAGAGCCGCATCTATGGTTAGATGGCAAAGGGAATGGAACAACTCCACCAAAGGTCGGTGAACCCACCGACTAATCCCGGAACTATACGGGTGGGTCGGTAGGCGGCACGGTGTCGTGAACTTCCACTTAACGCAGATTCTGTCAGGCCACGGCTGCTTTAGACAATATCTGCACAAATATGTCCTCCGCATGCACCGAGCGCGGGAGTTGTGTTATTCGAATGTCCTCGCTTCAACGGCGTGAGAATTGGCATGATCGCCATAAGCGTTCACGACACGACTCCGGATAATCTGGCCCAGAGGATGTGCCAAGACCAGGACATCTGGGTAACAAAAATTGCAAAACAACTTACAGCCTCCCGCAGAGACCATCTTACTACTGAAACCCTAAGTAGTTAGACATAGTGAGTGATTAACAAGCACAATAGCCCCCTCCCCGAATTGAAACCGAAAAGTGGTTTGGGGAGGGTCCAGCGCTTAATGCAAGGGTGGGTTTTTCTTGGTCGAGGAGTTTGCACCCTCATCCCCACACTTTGAGTTCTTCAGGAGTCTGGTTGCAGATTTTCCACTGCTGTGGTACAAAAGCCAAAATGACTGTTCCTTGCTGAAAGACCTGAATCGTCCAGATTGCCTGGAAGCACGGACAATCAAGACTTCCTGGGCTTTGAACAAACCAAAGATACGGAAATTCATAAAACCAATGGGTGACATCGAAGAATTTAAAAAGGATTGGACAAAAGTGGCGAAAGTGCAACAGTGCAGAAGATTAGGGGTCTTGATGTAGGGAAAGTGAGATGTCTTGATCGTAACTAAAGATTCTGATTGAAGAAGAGTATAATGTTATGTAAAATACCGGTGCTCAAATAAAATAATTAAAATATTAAAAACTATACATTTTAATATATTGAGCGTGTGATTGTAATTACTAAAAAAGTGTTTACAACTATTCAAGAAAAAATAGACATCAATTTCTTATCTCTTGAACGTGTAATATCAAACAAATATATTTTTTTCTGATTTTGCCATATCATGAACACTTTCGTGCAACATTTTTCTCACACTTGTTGTTCTTTCAACTACATCTTCAACACAATGTTTTTATGGCAGCAAACCGTATGTCAAAACGATCACCTACACAATTAAATTATGTTAATAGTATTGGTGGCATCGTTGTATTGACAAATTTAAAAGATGTGGTCAATAAACCATGGCTAGAATTTGCTGTGCGCATACCTTAGTTGTCCAGTAGACTCTTAGGGTGAAACTCCCTTGAATCCTTAGTATTCAACATGCATGTAGTAGTGCAAACACATTTTTGCTCTCATATGATAGTATTGGTGCATCATGAAGTAAACGGTCATGGTTGCCAGTAATTTTAATGTTTCTTTTAATGTTACAGTACATCCATTCAATTATTCCCTACAACACTCACATCTTTAAAAGGAGCATAAAGCCTCAAAATAAGAATCCTTTTTAAAGGTTAAGGAAGTCTGGGGCATAATAAGCAAGCTAAATATTAAGCCATCCAATACAAATATTGGTGAATTTTAAACGTCAGTTCTAATTTCAATAATAAACTATCGAATAAGTGTTTCAGTAGAAACAAAAAATGTATTAAATACGTTTGAAATTATGCATCTGAGATAATAAATGGGATTTTTGCAGTTTGTAAACCGATGTCAGAGACCTTTTCACGTCATAGTGAACTCTGACAACCAATGACAGCTCATGTTATACAACATAATTCGATTGCCACATTGTTATTAAGTTTTTCACACGAATCCAGTTGAATGTTGTTTACTCGTAATAATGATCACTTATTTTGAAACACTTTGAAGTTACTTGTATACGTACCACAAACACAAAGAGATGTTATGTTATTTTGTGATGTTAATAAAAATGAATAGATTTGATTCTCTTAACTTGATTACAATGTGGAGCTTCGGTAAGTTAATGTTTGTGTTTACTTTATGTTTTAATAGAAATTTCATCATGTTTCACTTTTTTCAGCACGTATGTTTCAAAAAAATAATTTTACTTTTTTTCAATTTTGGTTGTAAAGTACGATTCATTAAAAAAATACTTCATGCATTGCACAGGTTATTATTGCACTGGTTGCCAGAGCTTTGAGAACATGTTTGATGTTGATTCCTGCTATCAATTTCCAGCATATTTTCGCAGTTTTTCAAAATGTCACAATATGGATTCGGTGCAGTCATTTCGAATGAATCAATACGTGTAGAAAATGATGAATTTAACTGCTTATCAACCCCCATGACAGTGTCAGTAGTTCGGTTGGTTACTATATTTTCCCGAAATTTATCTAAAAGAAACAAATCAATCAATCGGCACTATAATAATTGGAACTAAATTTTTATTTGAGGATATTTTTAGGATATAAATGAACAAACATGTTGTTTAAAAATTTTGATATCAACTTGTTAAAAAATTTAACGAAATTAAGCTGACAAGATATTGGAACTGCATTTCAAAAGATTTTTTTACTCATCGGAAATTGACATGCATAGTTCATGAGAGGTTATGTTAGAAGCATACATATATTAGAATTGTTTAAGTAAAATATCTTAAATATATTAAGCATTGATATTTCTGGAAATTTATAAGGCTCAACTTTAAAAAAAATCGTGTAAGCTCACCCTAGACTACCTCATATTTTTTCGAAATGTTACAGCTTACTTCCATAGAATTTGATTCGAGGAAAATAATTTATGGAGAATTTATCAAAACTTGCATTGAATCCGTTGAAAAATGCTAGTTGAATTTCAATTTTCTTGCCACTCATTTTTTGGCATTCAAATTAGAGCTTTTCTGTAACTTCTTGCTCTTAGAAAAAAAAACTCAAAAAAAAAATCGTTGTGAATTTATAGTAAACACCTACAATTATTTAATTGGGAAACTAGGTACACTTGATCCCTGTCGAGACTTTTTTCCCGCGTTTTTTTTTTAAATCTAGAACAGATAATGTATAGTCGATAACCCATAACGATTCGTCTTTATACAGAGTATTTTTATGGTGAAATTTGCTTCAGATTGCGAAGCGAGATAAAAAATATAAGAACAATATGTTTAGTTTGAGAACCTTGGACATTTTTTATATATTTTTAAGATCCCCAATAACTTTTTAAACATATGACCAAAATTGCGCCAAAATTTCACTGCTGAAGAATGTGAATATTTAGAGTCAACTGAAACCATTTAATGGCGTTATTCGAAAGATTGTGACATCCGTTCCAAGAAATTCAATTGATATTCCCAAAAAGTGTCTCCTTACAGAACCACAGCCGCGCTAACCCGGATTCCCGGTGCTTAAAAAATTGAAATCGGTCAATAATTGCCAGAGTTACAATTTTTTTACTCCGTAATCAAAACTTTTATCAGTCCAGCACACTCGCGCAAACAGTTGCTGACAACACTTTGCTCTGCTACGCTACGCATGAGCGTTAATTAGAAAAAAGCAAAACCCGCAGTTTTGAGACCGGCTGCTGAATTTTTGCACCAATCTCACTAATTAAACAAATTGTTCGTCCACTGTTTTCAAGAGCGATGATAATGATGATGATAATTAACCTTTCAGTGAAAGTAAATATTGTTCAGGTGGCTACGGGAAGTGAAAATACAGCTTTTCGTGAGAAAATAATAGGCAGATCCTGACCTTTAAAAGGTAAACAAAGACGACGAAAAATTACCTGCTCTGTGAAAATGACCACTAGTTGGTCAATTCAGATTGTTTTCAGTGAAATAAACAGAGTGAACTGATTAAATATTGTGTTCTGCTGTCCTATTAGCAGTATGGCAATGATTCATTGCAGGTAAGTGGATTAATTTGGCATTTTTTGTTGAGCAAACTCAAAGTGTGTATGTGTGGATGAGGAAGCCATCGCTCCTGCCATAAAGGGATTCCATCGTGTATGTCCTTAACCGGCAAAGATATTGCTAGACACATTATTTTGATGATCCTGAAATGCATGCCACCACATCACTCCGTATTCGAGATTTGGCCAATTGTTACATTATAGATCAGCTTCCCATTTAAACAAGCTGTAATATTAATCGATTTTCAACTCTCAATGAGCTAATTGGTGAGTTTCACAATCAAGTGTTTTAATAATTTACGCGACAAAAATCGTTCGTAAATGAGCATGCATGTTAGTTTAGAATATATATATATATATATATATATATATATATATATATATATATATATATATATATATATATATAATATATATATATATATATATATATATATATATATATATAAGAAATATATACACGGAAAAAATCCGTGCCCAGATTCGTAAGCTGCAGTTATGAATTCGAGAACAAGCAAAAATACTTGGCACAACAATTCTGCCGAGTGGTTCGGTTGCCATGTAAGGACATCGCATTAATTTTTGCAAGTAGTAAAATGCAACGACAGGAAATGCTGCCAGGAACCACGAAGTAGCTATTTCAGTATAATTCAGCAGCAGTTCATACCAGCTCCAGTTCCTCTTAGCCAGAAACCTATTGGTTTGAAAGCACCAAGTCCAACAGACACAAACATTGCATTTTCATCCCCGTTTGTTCTCAATTCTATTGATTTGGTGAACACTCTTTCCAAATCACTTCTTGCATACAAGTATCTACCGTACGACATCGTCTGTCCACCGCAACAGGCATTGTTGAAAACAAAAATTTGTAAAATGTCTCATACAAGGAACATCCAAAACTGCACAAGACTGGAGTACCAGGCAAACGGCGCAATACCCTAAAAAAGTGTTTGTCCCTTAGCTCAAGCAAGGATTTGTTGGCCGGACAAGGGCTCGTGGAGTCACCAGTCCCTGTCATGTGAAAACACGCGGCCGTGGTCTTCTGAAGACCCTCATTAAGATCGACTGGCCTTGCTACAATAAGCCACCCAAGTAGCACACTACGATCATAATTAGTTTTAGTAACTTGATCATGACTTAGCAAGTCATATTTATGTTATCTCAACCGAATGGCAACAAGTGTGCTACTAGGGCATCAGGTAGGCTTTTGGCTATGGGAGTTCGGGGCAACCAGCTGTAGATTGTCTTGCAGACATAGGTAATCCTCGCACTGATGGTGGGTTCTTATCACATCACATTATCACTTCATCATCATGTATGTGCGCCTGTACTCCTAATTGTGATATTTATAAGTCGTGCAATTGTATAGTTATATTGATATGTGTGTGTACAATCTAACACCCAATATTGTAATATGAAAAAAATCTGTTTACAACCATCCTTCTAGTGGTCATTGAAAGCAGCTTCAATCTGAGAGCTAGAAAGTGATAGCTCTACTGCAGACCCAGCAACCCATTCCAGAATGTCTGGAAAGTCAACCCCATTCGTTAGCGATTACCGATAACATTTAGATAAGGGCACTGCAGCACACTTCCAGATTTGGGAGTATAAATTTTCCATATGTATTCAGTACTATTTGAAAATAGGATTATTGTTATGTAGTTATAATCAGATAGCCTCGTTAATGACACTATCCTGGTCATTCGTAAATATGAAAATTTACGACGTTGATTGAATTGTAACTGACGTATCTAATTGATTTGATACTCCTAATTAAATGCTCCTTAGATATCCAACGCGCATAACAAAACTCTGTACACCACGTTGTGAATGCGTCTGAAATTATGTGTCAGCCTCTCACGCGCGCATGCGCGTTATTTTCGTTTGTTGCTTCTGAAAGCAAATAGCCGTTTTCTACATTCTACTCGTTTTCATTTTTTTTCACTCCACACTCTGCCAATAATCAAAATCTCCCACTGTGAGTTATCGATTCATTTGTGTCACAGCGGAAACACAGTTTAACTTAATTTAGGAAGGGAATCGATTTCATTCACTAAGCAGAGAGACTTCACTTCTAGTTTTAGTAAAATTACGAATTATTGTTTGATTGATTTTCGTGAAAACGACGCAGCAAAAACAAAGCACGTCAGTTTCAAAGCACGGCCTGCTACGATCCCCAATTGTATAGTTATATTGATGTTATCAAAATTTCATTGCATTTGACATAGTCAACACAAATGAAACATTTAAATGTTAAAATCAATTTAAATTACTTGACATTTGTTGAACAAATCATATCTTTGAAAAATTCAGCAAAGATTCGCTAAAACTAGTCAAAGTTAGCCCATTCAACGGTACCTTGAAAGTACTTGTGAACTTCTCCGTAAATAATATCTGAATTTCTTCAAAACTCAATCTCATTGTGTACGAAGGATTCGTGTTTCAAGCGATGATTTTAAACCCGAAGGCATCCCCAAATTAAAGTTAACCAATGAGGCAGCACACTTCACACCCACACGACTGCATCGCCTTCGATCAACCCAACGCCATCAACCGAATACCCGTATCGGAATTTACCAACAATGTTGCAGCATCGATCACTGGCGACGATCGCTCACATGAGAGCCACCAGCCCCAACAAAGTGTAATGAGATTGCAACTTTTCCCATCCAACAACAAAAGAACGTCAAGTGAGCGCCGATGAGCAGTGATAAGAACGCTCGTCAGGAAGATGTTAGAAAAATGGTAACCTTTTTGCTGTTCTTTGCCGTTCGGCCGTTCCACAACCACTGCAACTAGGCAGCCTTCTCTAGAATCGATGATCATCATTAGCCGGGCACGTTGTTGCGGGCTGACGCTGCTTGGACACAGTAGTGATCGTTGCAATTTATCAGCTGGGATAAAACCGGTGCTGCGCTCATCAGGATCCGCGCAAATTGCAGATGTTGGACGGTCTTCACGCGAGCAATCGGTCTGAAGGGCGCGGAATTGTGTTTGACGTAAACAAAAAAAAGGAAATATTAGAGATGAACAAGCGGAAAATCACAGAAACTTATTGCCTTGGCTTGGCAGAGCCGCTCAGCGGTAAGAGAGCAAGAACAAATGATAAGCGATTAATTTTCGCTGCACTCTAGTGTCAGATACAATTTGTTAATAAATGCTCACTGGCTGACGACTCATGGGAAATAGTCGTCCGGGAGTCTAGATGGGGTCTGTGGTCCAGGTTACGAGGTTACGTGCACTGACTGCGTTCACATGGGTTCACATATCAATCCGGTATCTACCAAGTGTGAAATGAGTTGCAATTGTGTGCCTCGCGGGAAAAGAGGTGTTCCCAGAGAGTAACAAGTTGCTATATATTTTCATTCCACGGCTCTCCGCCTGAGGGGTATCAAACGGATAGGTCTGCAACTGGAGGGCGTTGTGTTTCTTTGCTATGAAGCTGATTATGTGCCTGCTGAGTGAGAGTTCCTCCGAAGGGGCTTTTCCAATTCAATTGGAATTGATCGTTGATTAAAGTGGAACAAAAGAAAACACATTTTTGGCCCACATCTTGTCCTGCCGTACCACACAAACGCAGCGGATTTCACGAAAAACAATGCCCACTGACCACTTTATCACACTTGGCCGGAATTTTTCCAATGCTGGTGGAAGCATCAGCAAACATAATCGAACTCTAGCTGCCGGCTGCGCAAGGAGTTTCCCCGGAGCAGTCAATTGTTTTCCGTAATCCGAATCGGTAATACTTTGTAAACGCACACACACACACACCCGCTTAACAAGAGAGTGAAGGGCCTCTCGTTGGCATGCCACGTGCGAAACTCATCCGCAACCACCGTCGTCGTTTGTTGCTCCATTGCACCATGCTCGCAGAAGATCAAGATCATGGGTTAGAAACAAGAGTAAAAGCTTTGCATACCAGCATTGGAATAGTAGTAAACGAGGGGGCGTCATTGTCTTCCTGGAAACTAATCGCGCCAAGTATAAAGGATAAAATGAAATGAAATGCACGCAACCAATTGCCTGCAATGATGCAAAGTAAAGCTATAAATTGGTTTTGATCAATTATTCGCGTATGGCTTTTCAGTCTTCGAAAAATCAAAATTCTGCTATTTTGTAAAGTGGTTTGCCCCAGACCATCTGTTGATGGGTTCAATATGTATTGTCCATGTCATCTCCCTGGCGTGACAAAGCAGCCTCAAAAAAACATCCACAAAAACAAAGATGTCTAGCTATAAATATCGAAGAGATCTGTCCTCATTCGGAATATAAAGCCTAGAGCTTTGGAAGCCTTGATATTTTGTATCAAATGTGTAGCTTGAACCTTATTCGGGAATCGAAAATATCTCCAAGGTATTTTACGTAGGTCGATCGTTTGAATGTCGTGTCTCTGAGCTTGAAGTCAAAAATGGTCAGATCTTTTATACTAGAAAAGTAATCATCCCGCATTTTTCCGGATTGTCCACTATTCAAATAAGGTTGCACCACTGAGCGACGGTTTGTAGCTTCTGTTGTAGGATATAACAATCATTGATTTACTAGATTTGTTTTGTTTGTGTACAATCCATATTCCAATGACCGGCAATGCTTTTATGGAAGAATCCTGTTAGCACATATGTTTGTCAGTTTGTATATTGATTGTTGTTTTTTGAATTCTCCCAATGCGCGGAGTAACGGTCTATGGTGAAATTTGTCAGAAGCAGATAACTTCCCATCTAAATGAGAGGCTCTTAGAGTGAACAGTAATATATTGCTAGAACGAAAAAATGAAGAAAAAGTATTGATAGTTCCGTTAGAGTACGGCAGACTGTGAAATTGAGAGATGCAAGTTGAAAAAGAGTTTGTGAAGCTAACCAAACAGCAGGAGATAATTTCTCACCCATGTTAGGCATTGGGAGAGCGAGACAAACAAATCGATAGAACCAGATCAAGCAAAAAGTTGTTTATGAACTCGATCGGTCGCACCTTCTTATTACAGTCAAGAGAATATCCTCCCCTCCTTGCCTACCCTGCATCTGGGCTAGTTTGGTAAAATAATATGTGCCCGATCGGAAACTACCGTTCAAATGCCCTTCCACTCGTTTTGAACTTGCATCTTTCAATTTCACAGCCTGCCGTCCTCTAACAGAGCTATCAATACTTTCTCTTCATTTCTTCGTTCTAGCAATGAATTACTGTCCACTCCTAGAGCTTCTCATGTTGATACGAAGGTATCTGCTTTCGACAAATTTCATCAATTTGTATATATTTATAAATGCAGAAATTTTTAGGCTATGAATATCAAAGGTGATAGTTCTATTGTACATCCAACATACACTTCCAGAATTCAAAAAAAAAAAATAACTTGTTTGCTATTATTCTGGCGCGTATCTAGGATTATGAATTTTATAATAATAATAAGAAAAAAAAATGAACGCTCTCACCGATGTTTTGTTTCGTCATTCTTCTGTCCGTTTTGTTCCTTTGCCTTTCTGTTGGTTGTTATCTTCCTATTGGTCTGCCTCGACCTAGGCTAATTTCTAGAATCTTTAGATAGTTACAATTTCAATTCGGCCAATTTGTTCATCACCGATTCGTACTTTAAAACTGCATATTATATAAGCAAAATCGCCTTGCCATAGAAGACTTCCAAACAAGTATACTGCTATTGATCACCCTCTCCAAATATATTAAAGTTTTTTATACAAGGTGTTTTTTAACCGCTTTTTTTCACGGATTCCGGAATTAACACGGTGACAAAAATGCGCATCAGCAGATACAGCTGCAGCTGATTGAGGATAGTGCATACCATGCAAATCAAGTCTTCAACGCCGATGAAACTGTCTATTTTGGAAAATGATGCCTTGTAGAAGTTACATAGATTTAACTGAACGTACGGTATCTGGGACCAAAGCCTTAAAGAATCACGTCACCTAGCTATTCTGCATATGTATGTACATACGCGCACATATATACATACACACATGCATAAAGGGCGATACGGTCAAAATTTGGTCAATATCAACTTGACGTATTTCTTTCAATTTTGCATTTAAAAAACCTGAACACCCCTCATTTTGAAGGTGTGTGTGTAGAATGTTGCTCTTATTTTGATTTTGGAATTCACTCTTCAGTTGTCAAAATGCCGTCCAAGCAAGAAGAGCAGCGTATCAAAATTTTGCTCGCGCATCGCGAAAATCCGAGCTACTCGCACGCAAAGTTGGCAAAATCGCTAAAAGTTGCCAAATCAACCGTAACAAATGTAATTAAAGTGTTTGGGGAACGTTTGTTGACAGCCAGGAAGTTTGGATCGGGGGGAAATCGAAAACCGGAAGCCGCTGAGACGACAAAGAGAGTTGCCGGTAGTTTCAAGCGAAACCCTAACCTATCTCTCCGAGATGCCGCAAATAAGCTGGGTGTATCGTCTACAACCGTGCATCGAGCCAAAAAACGAGCCGGACTATCGACTTACACGAAGGTAGTGACTCCAAATCGCGATGGTAAACGAAATACGACGGCCAAAGCGCGATCCCGGAGGCTGTACACGACGATGCTGACGAAGTTTGACTGCGTGGTAATGGACGACGAAACCTACGTCAAAGCCGACTACAAGCAGCTTACGGGACAGGAGTTTTATACGGCAAAAAGAAGGGGAAAGGTAGCAGATATTTTCAAGCACACGAAACTGTCAAAGTTCGCAAAGAAATATCTGGTTTGGCAAGCCATCTGTACCTGTGACTTAAAAAGCAGCATTTTCATAGCTTCCGGGACTGTCAACCAAGAAATTTACGTGAAAGAGTGTTTGAATAAACGTCTGCTGCCTTTCCTGAAGAAACACGGTTGTTCCGTACTGTTTTGGCCGGATTTGGCATCTTGCCATTACGGTAAAAAGGCCATGGAGTGGTACGCTGCCAACAACGTGCAGGTGGTTCCCAAGGACAAGAACCCTCCCAACACGCCAGAGCTCCGCCCAATTGAGAAATACTGGGCTATTGTCAAGCGGAACCTAAAGAAGACCAAAAAAAACTGCTAAGGACGAGCAGCAGTTCAAGGCAAACTGGCTTTCTGCGGCGAAGAAGGTGGACAAGGTGGCTGTACAAAATCTGATGACAGGGGTCAAGCGTAAGGCCCGGCAATTCGGATTTGGAAAAGCGGAAGCCTAACTGAATATTTTTCCTGAATTTTATACTAATTGAACTTGAAAAAGAAATTTAATTTGATTTTTTAAATAAACGATTTCACCGATTTACACGCGTTTTCCCTTGACCAAATTTTGACCGTATCACCCTTTACATACGTAAACACAAAAATGCATACGTATAGTCTCACATATACGCATTCACACATACACGCATATGCACATACATACACATTTACACATTTATACATGCATATTATTAAAATACATTACAACATTCGCACAAACACACTTGCATTTTCATACACACACTCACATGTTTGAAACGGTCAGAGAGGAGCGTAAGATAATCTTCCGTGAAGCTAGAGTGGCCTTCAAACGGGAGATTAAAATCAGCCAATCCAACTGCTTCAAGGAGTTGTGCCGGGAAGCTGAGGATGACCCTTGGGGCAAAGCTTATCGGGTCGTAACAGCGAAGATCAGGGGTCCAGTGACGCCAGCGGAAATGTGCCCGGATAAGCTGACGATCATCGTGGAGGGTGTAACCATTGCAGGTATGCAAGTCTCCAACGACGAGCTGTCATTAGTGGCGAAAGTTCTGAAGCTGAAGAAAGCTCCGGGTCCGGATGGCATTCCAAACGTGGCTCTAAAAACTGCGATACTGGCGTTTCCAGATTTGTTCAGGATGGTGCTGCAGAAATGCCTAGCAGATGGTTACTTTCCGGATAAGTGGAAGATCCAGAAATTGGTGCTGCTACCGAAACCAGGGAAACCGCCGGGGAATCCAGCATCGTATAGGCCCATATGCCTGTTGGATACACTGGGGAAGCTTCTGGAAAGGATTATCCTTAATCGACTGACGCAGTTCACGGAGGGCGAGACCGGCTTATCTGAAAAGCAGTTTGGATTCCGAAAAGGGAGATCGACGGTGGATGCTATCAGGACGTTCATTGAAGTTGCAGAGAGAGCATCCAAGAAGAAGAGGTGCGGCAATCGGTTCTGCACGGTAGTAACGATCGACGTCAAAAACGCTTTTAACAGTACCAGCTGGGAGGCCATCGCCACAGCGCTGCATGGTATGCGGGTCCCCCACTACTTGTGTAGAATCCTTAAGAGATACTTCCAAAACCGGATTCTGGCCTACGAAACGAACTCGGGGCAGAAGTCGATTAGGGTTACGGCGGGCGTTCCGCAAGGCTTCATACTCGGTCCAACGCTGTGGAACATAATGTACAACTGAGTCCGAAAACTGGAGTTGCTCAAGGGCCTGAAGATCTTCGGATTCGCGGATGATGTTGTCCACACGATAACCGGAGAGTCGCTGGAAGAAGTAGATATGCTGGTGACGGAGTCGACTGACGCAGTTGAAAACTGGATGAATGCAGTCAAGTTGCAGCTTGCTCACCACAAAACGGAAGTGATGCTGGTCAGCAACTGCCGAAAGATCCAGTGGATGCAGATTACCGTAGGAGGGCACGTCATACCGTCCGTGCAGGCTTTAAGACATCTAGGAGTGATGATCGATGACCGGTTGAGTTTCAACACCCATGAAGGCTATTCCTGTGAAAAGGCGGCTAAAATGGTCCGTGCGCTTGCAAGGATCATGCCGAACGTCGGTGGTCCGAAAGGCAGCAGTAGGTGACTTCTGGCGGCCGTATCATCCTCGATACTGCGGTACGGCGTTCCAGCATGGGGAGCCGCGCTCAAAACGAAACGTAACCGCAGGAAGTTGAACAGCGTGTTTCGTCTGATGGCAATTAGAGTCGCGAGTGCGTACAGAACCATCTCGTCGGAGGCAGTTTGTGTTATCGCCGGGATGATTCCAATCTGCGTAACCCTAGCAGAGGATATAGAATGCTATCAACGGAGAGGAACCAGTAATGTGAGGAAGACGGCGAGGCTAGACTCCATGGTCAAATGGCAGCAGGAGTGGGACAACGCGGAGAATGGAAGGTGGACCCACCGGTTCATCCCCAATGTGTCGACGTGGGTGAACAGGGAGCATGGAGAGGTGAACTTTTACCTCACACAGTTCCTGTCCGGGCACGGCTGTTTTCGCCTATACCTGCACCGGTGTTGTCATGCGTCGTCACCTTTCTGCCCGGCGTGTGCCAACGTAGAGGAGACTCCAGAGCACGTGGTGTTCGACTGTCCGAGGTTTACGGAATTGCGAAGGGGAATGCCTGCCCCAAGGCCGAATAATATCGCAGAGCGAATGTGCAACGTGCAAGCGCCGATTCTGAGGAGTATCCAGCGCAGTGAGCAGTGTTCGGCCTCGGGTCGTCGGGGCGCCGGTGAACCGGAAGTCTTCTGCCAACCGGAATCGTCGGGCCGACCTCGGCACTCGAACAGCCAGCCTGCTGAAGAAAGAAGAAAGAAGAAGAAAGTGCTTCGGGTATGTAGGGCACCGCCAGTGCGGACGTCATCCACCACCGGAACTGTCGGACCACCTCTGCAACCCGAAGACGAAGTCGGCGCAATGCACGTTAGCGTCCCCTGCGATAATCGCCGGTAGTCGGGGCACCATCAGTGCGGAAGTTTCCTTCACCGGAATTGGTGGACCACCCTCGACGCCGGGGGGAAGCAGGAGAATTCGAGAGATGGATACAACGTAGCAGCGGAGCAGTGGATCATCCAGCCAGTCGGCGAACTAGCTAGGGGTCGGAATTTTAGAAGCATGAGTACAGCATACGACCACAATACGCAACCGAGATTCATAAAGAAGTTGAATAGAGTGAGATTGGAGTGTGTTGACGAGTGAAAATAAAAATAGAACACTTGACAGTGGAATACCAACAGTGGCCAATAGCTTTGCTGCTTTCTGTGGTATTGTCTCACCCATATTTGAATGTGTTGACTGTTGAACAAATACCCAACGGTTTCTTCGACTGTCTAGGCACTAAGCACTTAACGATTCATTTGTTTCGAGAAATCTGTGTCAATTGCAATTGAATTTTTTGCCACCTTTCTAACTTTTGAATGTATTTTACTTCTTTCGCGAAGGAAGTGAGCTCCGAGGCGAAATTCATTCCACACACCAAGTTCCCCTAGAAGGTGCAACTGTGGTTGATAATCAGCGAGAAGAGGATATCAAAGCCTGAAACGTAAGATCCACTCCAACAATTTTGTCGCGAAAACTGGGGAGGTATTGATAAATAAAACGAAGAAAGAACTCAAAAACATGCCTACACATGGCAAATGTTCCGGTTAACTGCCGGAAGGTCGCTCGCAAGGGCGTAGAATATTTTTGCAAGTTAGCTTAAATAATTACCTTCCATGGGAAATTTTTAAAAATTATCTGTCTTAGTTTTTTTTTATCACCACCCGAAAGAAGTCCATTTTGATACAATCAATTGCGCTCCGGGACGAATGACCCCTAGGGTTAAAGTCCCGTAAAAAAAATTAAAAAAGAAGAAGAATTGCGCTGTTATGTGTTGGTGATTCTCCCTCAAACGAGCTCAGGTCCAAAGTGTCGTCGTTCGCGGGTATTGTGGGGGAAGATATGCCAGTATCTAGAACTAGATTTTAGAGAAAAATACCACAACCGTGCCAAAGTGAATTTTGATTCGGTGTTCAGAATTTGTAAATTAATCAGTGCAAGAAGAGTGTATTAGACACACATATCATGTTCCTACCGGGAGGTTTCCGACACGTCGGCGACGGACTGGTTGATGTGGACGAGTGCCGACGGCAGCAGCTGCGGTCCAGCAACACTTGGCCATCTAGGATATCGAGGAGAGCTGGTTTGCAAAGCAACAAATAATTTATTTTTACCATATTTTGAAGACAATAGCTAATATCCTGTTTTATTTTATTTTGTCTATTTCGTTTTGTTTTTCGTTATGCTTGTCTCTTTTCAGTAACATTGGAGCGGCCCATTGCTTTTGGCGAAAAGTGCTACATATTTTCAGCGTATCGTTAACCAAAACGAACCCTGCTACTAACCTTTCCCCAACTATCCAACATCCCAGTGATTTCTCGTGGAAGTGCAGAGGATTTCTCGGCTTCCTTCAAAGCGAGTATCATGTCAACACGTTCCTTCCCATTCCCTACTTGACCAGCATTCGGACACGGCCGGCGCCGGTATTGCTTTGTAATGGGTCACCAGTTTTTACACATTGAAGATGTATGTTAGTCCCAAACATCATCTGTTGGTTCTTTGTGCAAATACAGCTGATCTGGCAATAACGGAATTGCATCCGTGGGCGGTCAATCATGCTCATGCTCATGCTCACCCGAAAGAAGTCCATTTTTTTAATGCAAACGTTAACGTTGTTAGCTTGTACATTGAACAAAAAATCCAATTATAATGCTATGCAGCTGAACTGAAACTGAAAGTCGATAAAGTGAGTAAATCGCCGAAAACAGGCTCTTCTCACATGTTACGCGAAAAATTATGAGACAAGAAGCACGCTTAACTGTACTGTTTCAACTCAAAATGGTAGGTTGCCAAGGAAACTTTCATCTTGATGTGGAAAATCTCTGAAAAACCCGCTTCTTGACAATTTGTTTCGAAAGAAGAGAAGTCGACAAAGCGAAACAGATGAAGTCAGGTTCACCCTTGTTCGTATATTTTGGTTTGTGTTAACCTTTAAGTGTTCGACAAAAAAAAACACATTTAATTGTTAGACAAGATACCTGGGTACCCACCAAATTCAACTGATTGTTACTCTGGCAATTATTGACCGATTTTAATTATTTTGACACCGTTTGATTCAAAAACTCATCTGCTTTATGAATATTATCGGCGATGTCCATTTGGTTTTTTCTGGTTCTCGAAAATTTGAGATTTCAAGACTGTAGCTCGGTACAGAGACACTATTTGGAAATATCAAAGAATTTCCGGGAATGGATGCCATTCTATGAAAGGTTTCCGTGGTACCTCGAGTGGCCATGAACATATTTAGAAGGAACCCTTGGCAATATGGGTATCAAAATTCATGAAATTTCTCCAGTAGGATAGAATTCAACGTTTTGTGGCCATCTGATGATTTATTCCCGAACCAGTTTTTCCAGAACAGGTTTTTTTTATCCCTTAAGTATTCGACAGGGTTTTTAAAGGGACAAAACAAATCGTTGTCCCCCCTTCGGTCCTCCTATGTTTATGCAAAAAGATGCCTTCGAACATTTTATAAGATGCCACTGAATATGAGTTTTCTGTTTTAAAATAAACTATGTATTTTGTAATATAAAGCTTGAAAATCGCATTGATTTGAAATTGAAACGAATGGCTCTACAATAACAGATGTAATTTGATTTCTTTTTTTGACGCAAACCAATCTAGTTTGTGACAGCACGAGCAAGAGCATGATTGACCGCCCGAGGTTGCTTCTACATTGTTGCCAGATCAGCTGTTATTACACAGAGGATCAATAGATGATGCATGGGACTAGCATACATCCTCAATCTAGAAAAACTGGTGATCCCAAACTAAGGCAATACCGTCGCCGGCCCTGTCAGAATGCAAGTCAAGTAAGGAAAGGGTAGGAATATTTTGACGCTTTGTAGGATCCCAAGAAATCCTCTGCAAGGTTAAATAAAGTTGTTGGTTTTGTAGTAGGATCCGTTTAGGTAAACGATGTGCTGAGTGTCTGTTGAACAGCAGTGAATAAGGTAGTAGATTTAAGATCTCTCTCCCTCGCTCCTTCTCTCTCTCTCTCTCTGCCATTTAACCCTAACGGTGAACTGGTCGGTTTTCCGTGCCGGCTCAGGCTTAGGATATTAATAGCGGTTGGCACACGTTCCCCAACAGATTTAGTATAAAACTGCGGCCCCGGTAGCGTTCTTGAACCTTCTTTAACGTATGTTTCGTCATCCATCAAAATGCACTGGTCGACATTGTCCAAAATGCAGCTGTACAGCTTTCGAGCCCTGGTTTTGGCACGAGACTTTTGTTCCGGAGTTTGTTTGGGCACTTTCTGCTTTTTGTACGTCTTCAAGTCATTCCTGCGCTTGATTCGTTGAATCATTCCGATGCTGGTCCTGAACTTCTTGGCTAGATCGCGAGTAGAGGCAGATTTGTTCCGTTGAATATAATCCACAACTTTTTGGTCCAAATCAGGGTTGCTGGAGCCGGTTTCCGGCCACTTCTTGGTAAATCCTTGAGGAGCACTCCTTACCAAACTTTTCGATGATGCGTTTTACACTTGCCGGGTGAACATTTACTCTTTTCGCAATCTGGTTGTAAGTAACACCCTTTTCGGTGCACCAAGTGTGCAGAATTTTCTTTTTAGTCTCAAATTCAATTCGCGACATTTTGAATACAACTTTATCAACGGAAATGAATGAACCGAATAATCATTTTTGACATGTAAACAAAGCAAATGGCGCTTACACGCTAAAAATATATACAGTAGTTTATGCGTAATAACGCATCGAATGTTCATAACTACTTTTCGATACACTCCTTACATATCTAATCTTTAATTTTAGTAACAAACAAATGGATGTCAGATATATGTTGAACCCACGCTTGTTATGTTATTAGACTAAACATATGAAAATAAAAAAAATCTCAGCTCATGAGACCCCGAACATTGTCAGAACGAAACCCTGACAGTAGATAAGTAGTATCCCACTCAGAAAATAATATGAATTTTAACAGGCATGACCAATTTCCCTTCATTTGACTCCAAACCAAAGCAAGCTTAAACAACCAGATTGTTTGCAATCTTTCATACGCCATACCACATTGTCGGAATTCTTTCATACAAAAGACGCAATTTAGACAATATGCAGCTTTAGGTCACACGAAATATCCCAGTAATTTCTGTCAAATTTAGCATTCCCTTAATGTGCATTAGATAACGGAGAATTAAAATTAAATGTTTCTTTCAAACTGTGCAATTTAGTTTGTGACAGTACGGAGAAGAGTTTGTGCTTAGATGACCGCACATTAAATAGTTGACCATGATTGACTGGAGCCATCAAAACTGCGTACAGATCCAAATTAATGGGGTCAATGGTCAGCAAACCACTCTCCATGTACGTGTTTTACTTAACATGTTTTATATTTCCAATTCATTTGTCTTACATACTAATTTTAACATTTTAAGTGTTTCAGCCCATTGGGCTTTTCAGCTTTGTTTAATTTTAAATTTTCTGTGTTTGGTGTGTTTAGTGTGCTATGTGTTTTACATTAAATTTTCAGTTCAGCCCTTGGGGCATTGTTAGTTTTAAAATTTGATAACCTACCTAATCTCAACTAAAACTACAATTGGAAAAACCTAGGGGTGGGGAACCAGATTCCAGATGATCTGGTGATCCGATGTCAGGCAGCGTGCCCTGTACCGATTGATAGACTCACTAAAGCGATCGTCGAGCATTTTTATCTCGGCCAGACGGTGGACCTCTGATGTTCTTGTCCTCGGAGGGGTGTTCAGGATCATCCTGAGGAACTTATTTTGAACACGCTGAAGTTTCAGGTGATGTGTTTTTGCGCAACTCTCCCAGATTGGCATGCCGTACTCAATGACTGGAAGTATTATTTGTTTATAGACAGCAAGCTTGTTTTTCAGGGATAATGTAGACCTTCTGTTGATCAATGGGTACAGTAGCTTCAACAGAACGTTACACTTTGTGACAGTTTTGTCAACCTGTTCCCTGAAAATAAGCTTGCTGTCTATGGTAACGCCAAGATAGACAGCTGATTTAGCCCATTCCACCGTTGTGTTGTTTAGGTTTATTTTACAATCCTCAGGCGGAACAAGTCTAGGAGAGTTTGAGTGTGGAAATAAGATGACCTGGGTCTTCGCCGCATTGATACAGATCTTCCAATCGGTGAGGTAGTCAGACAGAAAATTCAGGCTTCGCTGCAGTTTCGCGGTAAGCGCTCTTATTACCCTACCATTGTGGACGACTGCGGTATCATCGGCGAACAACGACAGAGATCCATTTTCAGGGAGCGGGGGTATGTCCGAGGTGAATAGATTGAACAGAAGTGGACCTAATATACTTCCCTGCGGAACACCGGTGGAAATTTCCTGTGCATCAGAAACTGCACCTTGCAGCGAAACACGGAATTTCCTGTCCGTCAGATAATTTTTAATTATCTTCACCAGAAAGATGGGAAGATAGTATCGTTTTAGCTTGTACACCAGGCCATCATGCCACACGTTATCAAAGGCCTTCTCGATGTCGAGAAGTGCCATGGCAGATGATTTCGAAACAGACTTGTTCCGTCTGAGGATGTTACTGACTCGATTAAGTTGGTGAATAGTCGACCGACCACGTCGGAAGCCAAATTGTTCGTCGAGCAAGATGTTCAGCTCGTCGGCAGATGAAAGAAGCCGACGGTGGATCGCTTTCTCAAATAGCTTGGATAATCCTGAGAGAAGGCTGATGGGCCTATAGCTCTTGGAACATGAAGGATCTTTCCCAGGTTTCTGGATGGGGATGACTTTGGCTGACTTCCAACACGATGAGAAGTAGCTAAGTCGCAGGCATTGGTTGAAAACCATTGCCAGATGGTTATAGAACTGGGGGCTCAGTTGCTTGAGCTCCAAGTTCAGGATGTTATCGAAACCTGGGGCCTTCATGTTCTTTGAGGATTTGATATAAGTCAACAATTCGTCAGCTGAGATCTCCAACTCCTCTGTGAAGTCGTTGGGGCTTAGATGGATGTTAGTAATAAGCGCGCTAACGGCAGCTTCATGTGGACTGACGATGTTTTGTCCGAGATTATGGGAGCTGACGAAGTGTTGACTTATCTCAGCAGCCTTCTCTGCAGGAGTTATCAACCGATCCTTAGAGCCATTGCTGTCTGATGGGATCAACGGTGGAATGGGCCTTGGCTTAGTTTTTAAAATTTTTGTCAACTTCCAGAACGGCTTAGCACAATCTGGGAGAGAGCGGATCTTGTTGGCAAAATTGTTATTTTTAAGGTCCACCATTCTGGCCTTAATAATTTTGGTCACTCGATTACAGTGACGTTTAAGCGTTACCAAACCGGTTCGCTGGTATTGCCTTCGAATGGCGTTGCGCAATTGAATAAGTTCTTTAGTGGGTCTATCAATGGGTACAGAGTCACTCACCTGATCAATCACCGGTACGTGTTGCTCCCGGGCCTGGGAGATCGCTTGCTCGATGCTCTGCAGCTGCCGCTCGATGTCATCAACGGAATCAAGGTGCATGTCGAAATTGATGTTGTCGTCAACATGTTGTCGGAATCTCTCCCAACTGGCGCGATGGTAGTTCCGTCTGGTGATTCGATGCCGGTTGACCGAGGACCCAACTTCAGCCACCACCGGATAGTGGTCCGAGCTGAGCTCCTGGTGAACGATCGGCTGGGCGATGTTGTTTCCCATGTTGGTGAGGAAGATGTCGATCGTCGAATGGACCCCGGATCGGCTCAACCGGGTGGGAGTATCCGGGCCCAGGACGGTGTAATGTCCCTCTTCCAGGTCTTCCTGTAAAATAATTCCGTTCCGATACCGCCGGGTGTTCCCCCAGGTTTCGTGTTTCGCATTCATGTCGCCGGCGATGATGAACTGCCCCTGCCTCCGAGTTAGCTTACGGATGTCGTTACGTAGGGCCGTTGTTGTTCCGTTGTTGGTACTGGCTTGCTTGGGACAATAGGCCGCGATGATGGTGATTGGGCCGACAGGAGTTTCGACCTCGACTCCGATGGCTTCGATGGACTGCAGCTGAAAACTCGGAAGCAGATGGCAGTTGATGTTGTAGTGCAGGGCGATCGCAACTCCTCCTCCACTAGAGCCGCTACGATCAAGTCGCACAATCCGGTATCCTGGGATGACGATGCTGATTTCCGGTTTTAGGTGTGTCTCGGTGACGATGGCGATGTCGATGGCCTTCCTGTTAAGGAAGTCACCGAGCTCAAGAGTTTTGTTCCGGATGGAACAAGCATTCCAGTTGAGGATGCTGATGGTGCGTTTACGGTCCATGTTTAAACAGAAACTTCATCGTCACGGACGTGGCGGCTTTGAGCTGTTCCTCCTTGGAGCGGCAGGAACGTAGTTGGCGTTAGAGCTCTTGCACGAACTCCACCATTTGCTCCGAGTCGTAGAGCTGTCCATCGACGGGTGGTTGCGTGGAGGTACTGCAACTCGGATTGCCCCAGCCTGGAGGAGGAGTCGGGTTGGGGGCGGCGGCGGCTGCCGCGAAACGATGATGAACCGAAGCTGACGGGCGGTTTGCATGGCGGTGATTTAGTGGGATCGGTGGCAAGTTTGGCACCTGGTACCGAAGCGACGGGAAATTCTCCTCGTTCATCGGAGGAGGTGGACGGCGTTGTCCTGGCCGAGTCTTGGTGGATGCCTTCTTTCGGATAGCCAAAAACTCCGCACGTTTTGGGCAGGTCCGATTGCTGCTCTCATGATTTGCGCCGCAGTTGGCACACTTCATTGGGGCACCTTCGTCCATCGGGGCACAATCCTTGGTGGCGTGTGCTCCGGCGCACTTGCCACATCTCGGTTTCATGTGGCAGTTTCGAGTTCCGTGGCCGAAAGCAAGGCAGTTGCCACACTGCGTCACGTCGTTTTGTCTTGGACGATATCGGTCCCACTCGACGATTACGTTGAAAAGGGCCCGTGTTTTCAACAGTTCCGCCATCGTGACGGATCCCTTCTCGAGGTGGACCAGATAAAGTTGGTCCCGGTAGTTTCCGTGTTGCTGGCGCCTGATGGGAAACACCTTCTGAGGCTTTAGTGCCGCCGCTTGCAGCTCCGCAAAGATTGATTCCGGAGTGAGTTCCGGAAGACCACGCAGGATCACCTTCATAGGCTTGCTTCCGGGTACATCGTGCGTGTAAAATTCATGCTGCTTGGCGACTAGGTGAGCGCCGACAACACGGTAGTCAGCCTCCGACGAGCACATTACTTTAATGCCATTACTGCACAGCTTGTACAGTGGATGGATTTGGATAGCTGCAAGCTCGGTCCTGAGAGCAGCAATGTCCTTGGATGTGGTGAAAAGCGGGGGAACTTTCACCTTCTTTGGCACCTCCTGTACCGGAAGCACGGCGAATTGATTGCTCGCTAGTAGACGAGCGTTCGGATCCACTGGATCGGCGTCATCATGGCGCAGCCGCTTGGAGCTGCCCGGCTGCGGTAAAGATTCGGGAGCAGATGTCACCGTTGGTCGATTTTTTCGACCCATTGCCACGGCAATAGGTCGAGCGGGAAATGTTTCCGAACTTTGCAACACTTTTTTCTGCTTTGCCACCACCAGAAGATTGTGCCCCGATGGACGAAGGTGCCCCAATGAAGTGTGCCAACTGCGGCGCAAATCATGAGAGCAGCAATCGGACCTGCCCAAAACGTGCGGAGTTTTTGGCTATCCGAAAGAAGGCATCCACCAAGACTCGGCCAGGACAACGCCGTCCACCTCCTCCGATGAACGAGGAGAATTTCCCGTCGCTTCGGTACCAGGTGCCAAACTTGCCACCGATCCCACTAAATCACCGCCATGCAAACCGCCCGTCAGCTTCGGTTCATCATCGTTTCGCGGCAGCCGCCGCCGCCCCCAACCCGACTCCTCCTCCAGGCTGGGGCAATCCGAGTTGCAGTACCTCCACGCAACCACCCGTCGATGGACAGCTCTACGACTCGGAGCAAATGGTGGAGTTCGTGCAAGAGCTCTAACGCCAACTACGTTCCTGCCGCTCCAAGGAGGAACAGCTCAAAGCCGCCACGTCCGTGACGATGAAGTTTCTGTTTAAACATGGACCGTAAACGCACCATCAGCATCCTCAACTGGAATGCTTGTTCCATCCGGAACAAAACTCTTGAGCTCGGTGACTTCCTTAACAGGAAGGCCATCGACATCGCCATCGTCACCGAGCAAGCGCAGGCGATAGATCGCGAACCGAACACGCAATCGCGAGAAAGCGGACGAGGGGAAAAACGGGGGAAAAAACTTTTACTGCGAGTGAGCGAAAAACACGACCGAACGTGTCGCTTGTTCAAACTGGAATGCCATGTACGTGTTTTGAAGGTTCTTCAATTTATTTGGCCAATAACGACGCCAGCCTCGTCCTCACCAGTCATCCATGGCTTTCTTGTTGCTAGCTTAATGCATAAGGGCCAGCAGTTCCTCGCGCTTCCTATTAACACGAATTTGCGTACCAAAACGACGCTTCAAGAACTTCAGGACACGGTTATCGTTGGACAATTTCAGCAATTCCATGACCCGCTTCTCTTAAGGAGCATGACCGCAACGTCAATGACCAGAAAACCCCAAGTAGCACACTACGATCATAATTAGTTGTAGTAACTTGATTATGACTTAGCAAGTCATATTTATGTTATCTCAACCGAATGGCAACAAGTGTGCTACTAGGGACACTCGAACTTGGTGTGCTTGGTTTGGATACCCTTGGTGCAAGATGGGTGGATTCCTTCAACCTAACGTACTGCTTGGCGGTTTTATGACCTCTGCTCAGATCAACTCAGATTTATTAACGCGGAGCCATATTTTTCTCCTCTGTGTAGACAGCTGGACAATTATAAACGCTGTATATCAGCCTTAGCTGGGCAAGAATATTCGCGCATTTCACAACTTTTCTTCCGTTTCCTCCACGGTCACCTAAACCATGGTTGATCGAACCCTCAGGTAGCTTTGCTTTCATCGCGTTATCTATGTTCATGACTGTAAAACAAGATTATGAATCTGCAATTTAGTTAGTATATATAATAAGAAAAATGCTCATTCGATAGAATCACTAACCTCTGATTTTTCTAGTAGTACCTAGACTCATCTAATTAGTTAAATTAACTGTTTCGGTACGTGAAACATAGAATTGGACGTCTTGAAGAGCGTAGGCCTAATAAAAAACAAGATGCCAGAATGTCCTAATTTAACGGCGAGCTCCCAGTGCTTGCAGTTTAACCGACGAAAACGCTAAGGCATAATAACACTCTCAAAATAAACATAGCGTATTTTGGTTATGATCAATTCTTAACTAAATAATAAATGGTTGAAATTGAATGGAGATTTCCATGGAATCAATATTTGCCTCCAGTTTCTTCGGTTTCGTGATTTTGGAATACCGCTCTTTCCAAATGTTAGTCTAGATTTCTTGGATAAGGAGTCGAATTTGATACACCCTCCTTTTGGAAAGAATCATACGGTTTTCTTATTTTTTATTCAAACATTTAACATGATTTTCTTCATTGATGCCTTCATGAATTATGTTTTCCTTTTTTAACAGTCGACTAGAACATAATTCAACACATCTAAATAGATGTTCAAAAAACACCTAGTAAGTTAAGACAACCATAAAAACTGATTTATCTCGATTTTTTTCATGCACAACCCGCTCAATAGATCTGCTGCTCGCCTGTTTTGCGTAGCTGTTCCTCAAATATGCGGCAATTGAATTTTTGCAATCATCATAATTAAAACTCTTCTTACATCAAAACACATTAACCCGCTTCTTGTCAGGTTCAGGCCGTCAGACCACGACAGACTCGACACGGCCCATATCAGGTCATGTCCATTCAACAGCGCATACCGCAAAAAGCCTTCCAAGGTATCTGGCCATAAAGTGCACCGAGCAGCAACTGTACTAGAAAGCTACCATTCCCGCACCCAACGAGTTTCGAGGAGCAAAAGGATCCGAGTAAAAAGGCAAAAAAAAACCGAGCTATGAGTGAACAGTTTAATTTAATTACTTAACCACAATTGCAGCCGTGAAGCTTTTAGCCTCAGCTCCTGAAATGTAGCGGTGGTTGCTTGCTGATCGAAGCAGCAACGTCATCAGCAGATGTTAATAGGTGCAAAGTTTTGACAGATTATGATCAGCGTACTCAACGATGGCCTTTGTCCAGAGCTGCCGTAAAGTGCTCTTTGGACGACGGTGAAAAGCATTCACTGCAATGGAACAGTTTATTCAATCGATTCAGGTTCGCTCCTGATCAGATGTTTGCCAGGGCTGATGGTGATGATGGTGCAGTTCTGATCGACTTAATGTAGTTGTCATAACCGGATCAATAGTTTTTTTTCTTTGTAGGTCCTACTTTGTTACTTCATTAGATGCTCAAATCAAACCAATTTCAGTACCAGCGACCATCAACCCAATCAACCTGCCCGACATGACATACAAACGTACGTTTTTCATTGAACCGAGCGTCCGACCTTGATGATCGCACACACCTTGGGTCGATTCAATGCGGTCCATGATCACTAGTTAGAAGCGATGGCCGGCTTGGCGATCAGCAGATACTTGAAACCATTAATTTTCACACTTTTCGGACACTAATCTCATAATTACAGGCTATACGTTGAAATCGAATTATGTTAATGAGATACTTCGGCGCACAGCATCTATCCGTGAACGATAAACATCAGTGTACCCTGCACGAGACACTCCGCCGCATCCATCGAAGCTGGTTGTTAGTTTTTCGAGCCCTCGAAACAAAATATTTTGATAGACAGTTTTCCTCTATTTGTTTCAGTCATCACTCTCGATCTGATCGTGCTCTATTTCAAAACCAACGGCACGGGACTTCAATCTACTGCGGTGAGAAGGGATGGTCCCTCAAAGCATCTCATATGTGAAAGCAAAACCTAATGATGAATGGGGAGAAATTGCGTGGTACCTGTCACAAGCTGCTTCTCTTTATATCTTGTAAATATTTTGGGAGATGGAATTCAGAGCAACTGGATTGGACACGGCAACCATTCGTACCTTAAGCAGAGCAAGACGAATGCAGTGCAGCCGTCGCGTTCGCCTCGCGCTATCCCCATATTGAGCAGCGCGCTCTGAATTGGACACTGATTGGCTGGTTCGGCGGCGGGCTGGACCAAACTGACAGTGATTAATAGTGGATGAGATCAAATGGTTTAACTTCGATTTATGGCCGCAGTGCAGAGCGGAACAAACCTGAAGCTTGAACTTGGGACTGACATTGTTGTTTTTGACTCAATCAGGTGTGGTTCGTTCCGAGCAACTTGTTCTTTCTATTGGCTTATGTGCTATCAATGTATGTTTTGTTTCAAAACACGGTACGTTACTTCTGAAATCTGAAATAAGAAAATCGCGCAGGGAAATGATATGCCTCAAATTTTAATGGCAGTTTGCAGGTTTTGGTTTATTTTCGGTTTTTGTCAACGTAACTAGAGCTTATCGTCATTATTTTGTTCTACTGTTTGGAATTTTGTTTTTAGAAGAGAAAAATTAAAATTTTCATTTCAGTCCTTCAATTTTTTTTTACATATCGGGATCACGTAGTTATCAAAGCCCTGCAAACTTATCAGAGTGTTTCCAGAATGTACACCGTGTCCAATACACACTCATACACCTTTTCATCTGGTCGTAGTGGCAAAGTTACAGTTTATATACTATCTCTGTATTGATGTTATCTTGCACTGTGTTTACACAAATCAATGGAAGTTTGGTTTGAATAATTTCGTACTGTGGTGATGACAAAGTTTTTGATAGGAAGCGCCCGGGCGCTATTTTCATGAGTTTAAAGAGCCTGTGGGTGAAGCGTAATGTTGTGAATCGAATCCTGAAAAGGTATCGTGTGACTTCCTAGTTGGATGGCCGAATGAAAATGTTATGGATTAATGGTTACCACGATTTATGGGTTAACATACTCTAATTATTATGTTTTTTTTTGTATTCTTCGTGCGTGGAGTACCGATCACCAGTATCACAACGCTTCACGGCATTTTTCTCCGAGGTCTCTACGTTAGAGATGACCAGAAAAAACATGAGTGATCTCAGACGTTGCGACAAACTCAAAAAGGAGAGAGTTCCTTTCCCATGTGCGCATCAAAACAGAGTGCATACAAACTACCGCTTGAAACTATCACAAAGCTTATGAGTGGTACATGAGCGCGACCAACACGTTACTTTTGTCTGTTGAGGTGGCGGATTCGTCCGTGCCTCGACCTACCCCGCAGTGGGATGTTAGACAACGGCAACGTCCTTGGTTCAAGTACTACTTTATCCATGCCCTTTTGCTCAATTTTCAATACTTCTATTCTATTTCCAACCTACCGTACACTGACAGAACTTCCAACACTTCTCTTCATATCTTTCATTCTAGCATACATTACTGTCCACTCTTGGCGCCTCATGGCGATGAGCCAACATCTCCTTCTACAACCAAATTATTTGTTTCCTTTCTATTGGTTGTAGCTGGTGTAAGATGTCAAAAACTACACCATTCCTTACTTTTTTTAAAGATTGATTTCTCTGTAATAAAATGCAGGAATTTGGGGCATGGGGGCGCATACCAATAGAGAAGCTATTGGTGAGATCTGAAAGGCTACGCTACAAATCCTTCAAGCCTCATTGTATTGAAGTTCTAGCATTTTTAGCACGAAATTATGTCCAAGCTCCATTGCTCCAATCCATAAAGTATGCAAAGCACGATCGTTGCCTTAGCAATGTTTGTCAAGGAACAATGTGAAGTTTCAGAGAAGTGGCCGGGCCCAAAGAACGTTCAATTTATCGTTGATGTTATAATTTCACTGACTTGGGCTACTTTTTTTTTTGTCTTGATTATCGAGATTTTCAGTCAGTCAGTCAAACACCACTTTTGGGCATTTTCGTAACTCCTCCGGGGCACACTGGGACCAATCTGAAAAAGACGGTCAAATGTGTTTTCACACTGTTCCTCACATTTTAGCGCTTTGGTGTCTACGGAAAAGTTGTTAGAAATGTTATTTCACATTTTTTTTAAACTTATCAAAAGTTTTACTTAAGTGATACTTTACTTAAAACAAACTAACTTTGTGTGGGTACAAGATAGAAGGTTCAAGTCTTCAACAAAGTTTTAGAACTATATATTTAACGAAACTTTGCTGAAGATTGTTAGTACCTATATCGAAAGCATTCTGATATATAATTGATTTAGAATATAGACTTTCTTAAAACTTGTTTTTTGACTTTATTGTGGCTAAAACATTACCAGATTGGTTGAAAATGTTGAACAAAGTTATCAATATTATTAAAATGCACAACTTTGCTGAAGACGTCATAAGTCTAAACGGCTTTATTTGAGTTTTAAAGCGGATTTAAGTTAAAAAATATACATATTTTCAACAACAATAACTGACACCGGCAAACTTTTGCAACCAAATTTTGAATAGTTTGGTCAACCATCACTTAGAGTATACGTGTACAAAAAATCTGCGCCGGGTATCATCGGGTACATAAAGTTTTCAGTCCGTCTTTTCGGGTGTACCAATTTCGTTTTCTATCAATATTTTTTAAATCCCTGACATAACCGCACCCTTGAATCCTTTTGCGCAAGGGCTAGCACATTTAAAGGTTAAGTAGCCCAGGATAGTTTCGTTTGTTTACAAACTGCAGTTGAGTTTGAGTTTCCAGTTGATTCAGATTGTGTAAAAGTGTTCAAAGTGTGGCTGCAAAAATAGGGTACTTCAAGTACCATCAAAATGCAACATATCCGTGATTTCGTTCTGAAAAAAAAATCAAATTGTTTCTATAAATTAGAAGAAAAATTAGTAATCTCCATTTAATTCCAACTACCTTTGCTTATCTTCGACAGATACGCGTATTTCGTCTACAATGTGCAGACTTCTTCAGTGTCTCGTACTAATAACTCGACTGGACGTTTGTCGCAGGACGAAAGCAAGCGTATAAATAAAGACGTGTCCAGGTTGTGCTCTGAATTTAACACTCGCTGGAATAAGGCAGGAAGAACACAGAAAAGTTTTGAAGTAATCAACAAGAATTGGTTGAATTGTAGTGCATTTACTTGTGGTAATGTGAAAGTTGGAATGCCCAGAAAACCGTTTTCTGACCTGAATAAAAAGAACAAAAGGCGGAGAGTTGAAGGATTGAGGCAGCAGGGAACCGCGAATGAATTGGCGTATGCAGCAGGAATGAATTCTGCGAAGATTTGGCTAAACTTTTGCAAGAAGAATTACAGGCATGTCCTACCAGTACCAAACGAATGAGACGAGCAATGAAATCCAAAACTGATTTACAAAAGCATCGTTTGTTGACAGCTGATGAAGGACTTGCGTTTTTTATTGATTGCGATTACAGTAAAGATCAGTGGATACTGCTTCGAAAGACGTCTAAGCAATGCAACGCACCAAAAATATACCCTAGCTACCTCTGGCCCGTGAAAAATGTCTGCCAGACCGTAACAGTATCGTCATCTCAGAGGTATCTTGTTATGGTTGTATTTGAAGGAGGGTTTTTAACCCACTGGTAATTCGTTCTTTACATAGGTATCTGATAAGGTTGACGTACAGAGTTTGCTGGATCACACAGTTCAGCGAATACTATCTTTGGCTTTGGAGATAGAAGGTTTGAATGATGTAGCTCTTGAAGATCTTGAGCTTTAATCGAAATGGGGTTTTGACGACTCATCGGATCATTCAAACTACAAGCAAAGGTTTGAAGGGGTAGATGAAGATGACAATGCAATTTTTATTACATCTATGGTACCATTGATACTACGCCTCCGTAACAATCCAGATCGTATTTTGTGGATGAGTCGTATGCCTCCATCTTCAAGGTTATGCCGACCGATTAGAATCCAATTCAAGAAGGAAACTGTTGCATTGTCCTTGCATGAAAAGGAATTCCTTGACGCACGAATCGAAAGATTAATGCCAAGCTTGATCTCAAATTTTCGTATCCATCATACAATGATTTGTAGTATGATCGTTGGAAAAGTGTGCTCTGCTTTGACCGGAAAAAATGTTGTGTTTGCCAAGCATCCCCAAAGCAATTTAACAACATTAGAGCGATGGTTTAGATCAGTCAATAAAGCCACATTCGAAAAAAAAAATCATTCGAAAAATTACCGGGTTGGTAGACAATCATTGAGAACTTTTCTGTCATAGTGAGCATACTGGCATGTGGCAGGCAAAAAAACACTGACTCTTCTAAAGCATTTTACTACGAAACGGCCAAATACTATGTTGAGTTATACGGATAGTCTTACATACATGCCGCAGTCTGTTCACGGAATACTGATACACGGTGCAGACATTATAAGCAGCATTACTACCAATCGGAAGTCTTTCAGAGGAGCCACAAGAATGCCGCAACAAAGATTTAAAATGCTATAGAGAAAATGAAGCGCGAAAGTGTTCAAGATAAGTTAACAGTAATTGAACATTATCACAAATATTCATAATTACTGAAATATTTTCATTTCTCTATAGGACTGCTACCAATTATGATCTTTTCACACAATTGCAAATGACATCCCACCCGTTGATAGGGAGTCTAAGACGACCAACTGTCAAAACATCTATGCAACTATTACCAGCTGAAAAGAAACTTTTGCAAAATTCCCAAGCCCAAGCCTGATTCAGACACAGAAGCTGAGGAAGAAGGTAATCAGTTAGGCTTTATTATAAAGTAACATGATTTAATGCTTTTATTATAGCAATAAATCAATTTAAAGTAGCGAAAACCTATTAAAAAAATGAAATACATTAATTTTAACAAATTTGTCTGAAGCAAAGAACTAAGAACCGACGAGCTCACAATAAGTATTGATTCCTATGCAGAGATATATCAAAGAAATTAATAACAGCTTTGTGAAATTGAATAATACCGTACCTATTCTTAGGTAAATTAATTACTGGCGAAATTTTATAGTCAGAGTTCATTAGTAACACTTACAATAACACTAATTACATATTCAGTAATTTAAATACGTTCAAAGCAGCTATATAAATCTGATTACTTTCATTAAAACTTGAATATCCATTGCCTACGAAATTTATCACACTAAGAACTGCACACTCATATGAATTCACAGATTTCAGAAATATTTTACCGGAATCTTGACAGCAGATCGTTTTGTAATCAATTTTTACGGATGCCGGTAGAATTCAACAGATTTCACGAAATATTTGTACATTTGTAAAAATTTATCGAAATTTAAAAGATAGGTACACCCGAAAAGACGGACTGAAAACTTCATGTACCCGATGATACCCGGCGCAGATTTTTTGTACACGTATACTCTAAGTGATGGTTGACCAAACTATTCAAAATTTGGTTGCAAAAGTTTGCCGGTGTCTGAGTTATTGTTGTTGAAAATATGTATATTTTTTAACTTAAATCCGCTTTAAAACTCAAATAAAGCCGTTTAGACTTATGACGTCTTCAGCAAAGTTGTGCATTTTAATAATATTGAGAACTTTGTTGAACATTTTAAACCAATCTGGTAATGTTTTAGCCACAATAAAGTCAAAAAACAAGTTTTAAGAAAGTCTATATACTAAATCAATTATATATCAGAATGCTTTCGATATAGGTACTAACAATCTTCAGCAAAGTTTCGTTAAATATATAGTTCTAAAACTTTGTTGAAGACTTGAACCTTCTATCTTGTACCCACACAAAGAAATAACATTTCTAACAACTTTTCCGTAGACACCAAAGCGCTAAAATGTGAGAAACAGTGTGAAAACACATTTGACCGTCTTTTTTTCAGATTGGTCCCACTGTGCGGGGGTGAGATTCGAACTCGTGACTAAGGCGTGCGAGGTATGAATGTTAACCCCCACTTGGGCTACTTCTCAAATCGCAATTTCTGATTGATTGTTACACCAATTAGCTTAAACTCATGCATTGTCTGGACTTCTAGCCTGTAGATACTGACGTTTGGTAGCAACATACAATGCTTTTTTCAAACGGAGTCCAACTGCCCTATATTTACAAAAAAAAACAAGAGTTATATCATCGGCATACACAATGATGTGTACACAGACTGGGATGCGTTCAGACTCTGAGGTCAGTGCAATGAGGAATAGTCCGACAGATATGACAGGACCGAATGGCTAGACTTCATTCATAGTTTCGAGAGGAGTGAATCAACGGATAAGCGGCAGTTTCCTCAGGAGAGGGTGGCCAATATCATCGTACTCCACTGCCTGGCCGACACCACGACACAGGGCCTTGTTGAGCTCCTCAGATTTTACATGCCTATTGTAAGGGTTGTATCGAAAATAAATAAAATAAACCAATCGAAAGAAGTATTAAAATTCAAAATAGCGAAACGTTTCGGAATTCATCACGACAGTGTAAAATCTTTCATCAACAAGTTCGGGTAACACTACTCGTTCGAAGAGATGCCAATAAGAGGAAGAAACCAGGTCCATCTGGCCCAAAATTGGTTCGGAAGGAAGTCATCCTCATCCTTTGGGACAGATCAATGTCGATGCGTGATTTGGCCAAAAAGGCTGGTATCTCCGTCAGAACGGTGCAAAAAATCAAGAAGTGCAACAACCTGAAGCACAAGCAGAAAATGGCAAATTAAAGAGCTGAGTAAAAATCCAGCGCATGACAGGCCCTCCGATGCTGTTACGGTTAGGACAATGTCAAAAAGGTTCGTGATATGGTGCTGGCTGACCGGAAAATGAAGGCTACCTAGCTCAAGGTAATGCAACAAAGATTAGCACACGCAATATTTTGGGTGAGATTCTGAATATGAAAAAGTTATCTTGCCGCTGGGTGCCACGCATGCCAACTCCTGACCAAACAAGAACACAAGAGCACTTTGAAACACGAAGGACTTTTGGCGTCGATTTGTAATTGTTAATGAAACCTGGATCCACTATTACATACCAGCGAACGGAATGAGTGCCGGGCAATGGACTGAAGCCAGCCCGAGTGCTAGGGAGGCTCAATGGGTCGGAAAGATTTTGGCGTCGGTTTTCTGGAATTGTCATGGCTTGCTCTTCGTGGACTTTGGAACTTTGGAAAGAATAAAACCATCAACAGCGAGTTTTATTGTGCATTATTGGAGCGATGGATGGTCAAAATCGCCCAACGGCCTCACATGAAGTGAACAATAATTGTGTATTTTTGTAAAAAAAAAAATCACCGGTGCACAAGAGCATCACAGGCACGGCTTAAATGAAGAACTCACGGCTCCAATTGCTTCCACCTCCACCGTATTCACCAGATTTGGCTCCTACTGACTATTATCTGTTCCCAAACCTCTAACGGCTCATCAGTGAAAAATTCAGCACACGCGAATAAATCATCGACGAGGAGGGGTGTTTTTCAAACCTTCCAGAATATTACTTTTCGGAAGGGATCAAGAAGTTGGAATATTGATGGAATCAGCATATCGAGCTAATAGAAACTACCTACATTTAATAAAATTTAAAAAAAAAAACAGGTAAAGAAGTATTTTCATTTTCAATGAGATTACTTTTCATCCCACCTAGTATGTGAAAAGGGACTCCATATCGCTTCCAGGACTGCAATTTCACACCAAGGTCATCGAAAAAGATGTGACCATTTCCTAAAAGTCATTCAAAGTTGAAAAATTTGACCACAGAAGGTTCTCGTATGACAGGCACTGTGTGTTTGCAGAAAACGATTCTTCCGTTGTGAAAGTAGCACAGGTTCCTTTTTTGCTTTGGCGTCAGCCAATTACTACAAAACCACAGAACAATGGATGCAAGAAAATGCAGTAGATTTCGTTGAGAAAACGAATGCAATGAAATGGAATTAAATTGAATGAAATTCAAAATCAGAAAATTCTGAAAATGAAGACGCATTCATTCAAGTTTTCTTGTTTAAACTTCAATAACAAGCATTGAATTAAATGTTGCAAATTTATCCTATGCGAAAAAATGTGTTGCCAGTTTGTTTCTGATACATTCCTTAGTATTTGGTGCCCAAGCAACGCAGAGCCATTGTAATTGGTTGCAGTAGCTTGATGGTGACTGAAATGAGTCAAGATGAAGCTACCACAACCGAATGGCAACAAGTGTGCTGCTAGGGT
This sequence comes from Aedes japonicus, assembly GCA_034211315.2. NCBI lineage: Eukaryota > Metazoa > Arthropoda > Insecta > Diptera > Culicidae > Aedes > Aedes japonicus. The sequence continues at coordinate 201,865 of JASCZW010000980.1, read as the reverse complement.
GGTTTTACATGAACGATCTTTGCGGCGACAGTATTTCCTCTTTCTTCTCAGTCCAAATGTCTTTTTTAATCATCACTAAGATTGCTGCTTGCCAACATCTTCGCAAATTGATCAGCAAAGGCCTGAGCGGTGAGTTCCGGTTTGTACTTGTATCCCGTTCCAAGCTTAACGACATTCTCCAAACAGAGGATCTTCTCATCAACTCTTAACCTTAACCTCCCTCCATAGCTCGCTCGAGCATTTAAATTCCAATATGTGCGCAGTGACCGCCGACCAAGTGGCCATTGCATACTTGATAACTTTTGTATTGACCCGGGAAAGTTGAAACTCTTTCAACCTAGTAGCCTGAATACAATGATTTGACGTCACAGATTCTTACGCCTGTTCTTAACTACGATATTTACCTCTGACTCCAGACAAGCAACAAACTCCATACCACTTCTACCATCAGTCTTGGAGATGTGACCATGAAACTCAGTATCACAAAGTGCCAATCGAAAGTGGACTTCTCCACTCCATCAAGAAAAGGAGGATGTGGTATTTTGGCCGGAACTTAGCCTCGGCCTATTGTCCAAAGAGAACACGGAGGGAGATGTAACGGCTGAAGATATATGCTGAAGATCGCCAACTCTTGCAACGTCCAGCAGCTCCCAACTAACATTTTTAGTTGCCTAAGCCGAAGTTAAGAACTTATAAGCTGTTTTATAATTGCATAAAAGCTAGTGAAGCTGAATAAGCTATAAGTAGAATTAAAAAATCGATACAGTACTTATGCGTAATGTAACACAGCTTTAACACAACATTTAGCTCTAGGTTGCATACAAAAAAAGCCCTTATGCGAACAATGTTTGTCTGCATTTACACAGCTTGTTTATGTAGCTAAGAAATTATTCGGTTAAGCTTTTGAATTATCATTCTGTGTTCTCTTACACAGTTTTATCTGTTAGCTTTGTTGTAGCTTTTCAAAAGCCTTTATATTAAAAATACCTTAGCCGCTATACAGCTTAGTGATTATAGCTGTAAAGAATATTGTATAAGTACACTGAGCAAACAAATAGAGAGTAATTCATTCGAATATCGTATGAAATCTTGCCAGAAGAAATAATTGCAAATTTTATTCGATTCTCTAATGGAAAGAAGTTCATATGACGATCGTATGAATATTTTCCTCACATGAAAAAAAAAGTAGCAATCGGGATTGGAACCGTGAACCTCGGCATCCAGAGCCGAGCCACAATCCCACGAGACTATACGAAATCAATTGAAAGTGTATAAGAGGCATGCTTTCGAGCAGTGCAACAATAATCATTTCATACGATCTCTTATGGAATGAGCGTTAAAGTCTAAACTACACTCAGGAAATTATCCGTACGATCGGAACTATAAACCAGAAAGCAAGTGTCTAAACTTCCAAGTACCAGCTATGGCCTATTTTGTGCAACATACACCGTATGTCACATATCAAACCAACGATAATCGGAATATTTCACGGCATATCTAAGCCCCTTACAGTCAACAATTTTTTGCAACCATTCGTCGATCAACTGGTTCCTCTACTTTTAAACGGATTAATTTTTAACGTCCAAATAAATACGCTGTGGATCAGGTGCTTTATCTGTGACTTGCTTGCACGAGCGTTTGTTAAAGGTATACAAGATGTTATGTTTGTAGACTATTTTACCGAATGGCAGGAGCTATTTTGCTCCTCGCAGAAGGTAGGTAGATAGCTCCGGTCAATGTTCATTCATGAAAATGAGCATCAGCTGATCAGAAACGTCTCATAAAATGGTCTATTACCAGCAGCATATTTTTTATAGGCAAGTACTGTCATTCTATGCATCATTGTACCATAGACAAACAGACGATTTATTTTAGAATATTTGCTCTCGAGCGAATAAAGCTTGCTATTTTGCTACGAACAATATTGCACACATGCTCGATACAATGTCAGGATTTCAGATGGTGAGCGTTTTTTGCACTGTAAAACGGCTAAATTAAACACGGATACAATTTTGTGTGTATAGGATTAAATAGAATCTTGTTGCATTTAAACGAACAATTTCTGTTGAAGTTTAATGTATTTAATTGTTTTCAAAATAAGATTTACTTCTTATACACAATAAGTGAACAGATTGATAAACATGTCTCGGTGTCTTAGTGGTTATCCTATTGGGCCACTGAGTAGAAGATCTGGTGTTCAATCCCCGGTCATAGTGGATTTTTTTTAATAACAGGAAATTCATAATATAGCAATAATTAATAGATTGCTATAACAACCGTTTTAAATGAAATTAATATTAATGTCGTTTAAAAAAAATAAAACAGATGAGTCCGAGCGCGGCACAGATGGCAATGAAAATTGGACGGTGATCATGTTTAGACTATAATAATCTCGGTAACACTGATTTTCAAAACAGTATGAACCTGTTCGTAAAGAGCTTCAGCAATCATTGTTGTACAGCATTATTAGAACTAAAATATGGTTTGAACACTTTGAATACGGCTACCGGAAAAAAACAAAGTGTCGCTTTTTTCCGAGTCCAATCTTTAAACATGATTAAGAAAAAGACAAAGCAAACTTGAAAATGTAACACCATTTGAAGCAGTGTCAATCGCTTCTCTATGAACGACATGATCCGTGCACGGCTGGTGAAAAGCTTCAAAAGGAGTTAAGTTGTATCATTCTAACGCACAAAGAACAATACAATAGCTTCTATTTTTGGTTCAAGAAACTTGCTTCGGAAGACTCTCAGAGCACTTAAATGACATACTTCACGGACTGAACTACAACAGACTGAAGAAATTTCGAAATGCCTTATCAAACTTGCAAACGTAGGACTTACTAACAAAATAACAAAAATACAATTGAAAAACAACAGACCATAGGACTCAACATTCTCAAACGTGGCTCTTTCCGAGGCATGTGCAACAGCGTCTTCTTGGACTACAGGGTGCGGAAGAAAATAATGCGGAAATGTTCAAACTTGAGTATTGGGTTAATTCGTGTAGCTAGCGACTAATTTCTGTCGAAGGTGTGTTTGTTTATGTTTACTTTCAAGTGCTGCATCCAAACATTCTATTTGTTTTATTGCAAATTCGTTAAAAGTTTCGCAAAAGAAGTGATCACCAGATTGTTGCTCGTCCAGAAGAAGCCGAAAGAGATTGCCAAGATGGTAGCGTTTACCGCATAAAAAAGTCCCTGCAGGATGGTACTAAGCAGCGGAAGCCGAGAAGCGAACGTTTGCGCTTTGCACACACGCCGAACGTGATCAAATCGGTCCGTGCAAAAATTTCTCGCAACCCGGTGCGTTCCGAACAAAGGAAGCCAATATTTCGGAGAATCACCCAAGAAGAACTGCAAAGGAAGCCAATATTTCGGAGAATCACCAAAGAAGACCTGCATGCATCAGCCAGAGTGAAACGCCACTTGATTACGGACCGGGTCAAGAAACTACGAGTGACTCGTTCAAAGAGATTGCTTTCCTTGTTGAAGAAGGAAAAAATGATAATCCTGTTCTCCGACAAAAAGCTTTTCAGAATCGATGCTGTGGCCAACAGCCGCACGGACCAGGTTATCTCACCGCAGAAAATGGAGAACGTTCCGAAAAAAGTGAAATTCAAATTTCAAACCAAACATCCGGCTGGTGTCAGGATGTTTGGCTTGGTAGTGTCCAACGGTTTGAAAATGCCTGTTGTCTGTTTTCATTGATGCTGGAGTAAAAATCAATACCGAAGTGAATATCGGTATTTTAAAGGACCAAGTGCTTCCCTGGGTGAAGGCCAACTTCTCCGAGGACCTACAGCAGGCTGAAGCGCCGTGTCACACGTCCAATCGAACCCAACAATGGTAGAACGATAACATGAAGTTTTGGCAGAAGGATTTGTGGCCCCCTAGCAGTCCAGATCTTAATCCGTTGGATTATTCGGTTTGGGCATATGTTGAAGCACGAGCCTGCAAAACATCACACCCTAGTGTGAAACCCCTGAAGTCAACCATAACACGCACATGACAGTCAATGTCGGAGGACTACGTCCGAAAGGCATGCTCTGGCTTCCGGCGTCGGCTCAAGGATTTTATTGATAAAAATTGAGGAAATTGACATTGAATAAATTTGTTTAAAAGGACTTAATAAAGATAACTGCACTCGAAAATGTTGATATTATTGCTGAAAATGGGATTTGAAAGAAATCTAACAAATTTTCGCATTATTTTTTGCCGCACCCTGTACTTGTTCCGTATACGGCTGGCAAAATGATTCGAAAGGATTTACGCAACAATATCATCAAAGGCCTGGTGAAGTGGTTTCTACTCGATTCAGAGCCAGTAAACCTTTTATATAAAAAAAAGTAATTCCCGATTGGAATCAATTTCAAATCAAGAAGTTAATAGTGAGTCATAAAAATACATGAAGCTTGACGTTTTCTGAAATTCTATCTCATACCATTACTCTCGCTGTTATATGGATCTGACAGAAATCGGTTAACATAGGAAAAGAGAATATCACAATCAGCAACTCATTACTTCGAATCACTGGAGCCTTTTTTTTGTGTTTCGATTATTCCATGAAATCACTGTATTAATTATGCTTTGAGTTTCCAAACAGGGGTGATGATTGTTTGAATTGACGTATGGGAAATATTCAAATCTTTGACCATTGCTCGACTTGAATGAGTGAGATTCCGGCAAAATTGCTCCCTTACGCGTTTCACCATCATTTTGGTCCTAACCGTTGAATGAGGCCCATACCTTTGATTGATTTTGTTCGCACTTACTGTGTTGTGTTTTTTTTATAGGTTATAAGATAAATTTCTACCCTAAACACCGATGTGTTGAGGCTGTCTCAAGAACTCACACGGGCTAATTTTTTTCAAATATAAATCCACCAGCTCTCATTTTACGTCCATGATTATAGCGTGTCCAAAACAAATAATACTCTAAAACAAATCTCATCCGCCGAATGCAAGATCATGACACGTACAATGAAAAGCATGCGCGCAAAGGTAAAAGAAACAGTACAAGAGATACACTGAGACAAAGAGTATTGACGGATTGACGAATACATGCAGACAAGCCAAGAGATTTATAAGACCATGTGCTGTAAAAGCCCGAATCTTAAAGGGCGATACGGTCAAAATTTGGTCAATATCAACTTGACGTATTTCTTTCAATTTTGCATTTAAAAAACCTGAACACCCCTCATTTTGAAGGTGTGTGTGTGTAGAATGTTGCTCCTAGATTTTGGAATTCACTCTTCAGTTGTCAAAATGCCGTCCAAGCAAGAAGAGCAGCGTATCAAAATTTTGCTCGCGCATCGCGAAAATCCGAGCTACTCGCACGCAAAGTTGGCAAAATCGCTAAAAGTTGCCAAATCAACCGTTACAAATGTAATTAAAGTGTTTGGGGAACGTTTGTCGACAGCCAGAAAGTCTGGATCGGGGGGAAATCGAAAACCGGAAGCCGCTGAGACGACAAAGAGAGTTGCCGGTAGTTTCAAGCGAAACCCTAACCTATCTCTCCGAGATGCCGCAAATAAGCTGGGTGTATCGTCTACAACCGAGCATCGAGCCAAAAAACGAGCCGGACTATCGACTTACAAGAAGGTAGTGACTCCAAATCGCGATGATAAACAAAATACGACGGCCAAAGCGCGATCCCGGATGCTGTACACGACGATGCTGACGAAGTTTGACGTCAAAGCCGACTACAAGCAGCTTCCGGGACAGTAGTTTTATACGGCAAAAGGAAGGGGAAAGGTAGCAGATATTTTCAAGCACACGAAACTGTCAAAGTTCGCAAAGAAATATCTGGTTTGGCAAGCCATCTGTACCTGTGGCTTGAAAAGCAGCATTTTCATAGCTTCCGGGACTGTCAACCAAGAAATTTACGTGAAAGAGTGTTTGAATAAACGTCTGCTGCCTTTCCTGAAGAAACACGGTTGTTCCGTACTGTTTTGGCCGGATTTGGCATCTTGCCATTACGGTAAAAAGGCCATGAAGTGGTACGCCGCCAACAACGTGCAGGTGGTTCCCAAGGACAAGAACCCTCACAACATGCCAGAGCTCCGCCCAATTGAGAAATACTAGGCTATTGTCAAGCGGAACCTAAAGAAGACCAAAAAAACTGCTAAGGACGAGCAGCAGTTCAAGGCAAACTGGCTTTCTGCGGCGAAGAAGGTGGACAAGGTGGCTGTACAAAATTTGATGGCAGGGGTCAAGCGTAAGGCCCGGCAATTCGGATTTGGAAAAGCGGAAGCCTAACTGAATATTTTTCCTGAATTTTATACTAATTGAACTTAAAAAAGAAATTTAATTTAATATTTTAAATAAACGATTTCACCGATTTACACGCGTTTTCCCTTGACCAAATTTTGACCGTATCACCCTTTACTTAATCCAAGCAAAATAGACCTAGGAGTAACTACTGGTCTGTTGACTGGTCACTGCCCTGGGTATCACCTAAATAAAATTGCAAGAATTCATTCTACAGAATGTCGTTGAATTTGAAGCTGAAACTGCAGAACATATACACACATATACTTGTCATGATGAAAAAATAAAATCGATTGATCTAAATACGACTGAGTAATAGCGAAAATGAACGAGAATAGGACCGCTGCCAGAATACTGCTCCACCCTTGTTGCCCGTAATTGCCCCGTGCAATCCAAGTTGTTTTCTAAAAACGTCGAACGAAATGTCTCCTGATGATTGCTATCAATAATTTACGGTTCCGATCAACATTCGACGCGTGTGGTCCAGCGATCAAACAAGTAATGACATTGAGAAATGGAAATTCTCTGATCGAAGAAAATATCTGTTTTATAACACCGAAGAGAAGCGTATCCTATTCGGACAAGGAAATAAAAATCAAAACTTATGGCACGTACACAAAAGGTGAAAAAAAGAACAACCATCAGAAAGCCGAGGGCTTCTTCCTAATCTCGGATGACGGAAAGATCATCTCGAGTGGAGTTCCAAATTTAACAAAATGTTTGCCAGCTACGTGACATGGTGTAAGAAATGGAACACCACCACCATCATAAAATGCTTCAAGAGCAAGAAAAATGAGGCGAACATAAATTTCCGAATGTTACGATTATGATGGCAATAAACCAAAAAACAAAAACCGATGGAGAAACAATGTTTTCTCATCATCAGTCGTACTCCTTTCGAGGGCTGGTGGTGGAGATGGATCAAGCCGGTTATAGTTATTGGTTTCAAACGACCTGAAAATCGAATTCCAATTTCTTCAATGACAGAGATGAGTAATGGCTCCGTTCCTCCAATGATGCCTGGCTCGGGTTGATGGGGGTTATCCGTTTCAAATTTTTCGAAGCACTTTATGGCGCGAGCTCGTGGACAAGTGCTTTCGTGATGAATCATGATGGATGCTCTCTATAGGTGTCGTAAATCTCCCTCTGATGATGCAGTGGGAGTAAAGTTTATTAGCGACTGAAAGACGGCAGACCATTAGAATGATGGCGCCCATGATCAAGTGCCTCTTAAAAGTGATAACCTTTGGAGTTTTACCACACGTCAATAAGAAGACCACCTCCGCGACCGGGTCGCGATTGTCATTCAAAGATTCTTGCTTGGAAGATGTGTTCTTCTGTGCATTTCTAATAATTCCATTGCACCGCTTGAATCTATGATTTATTTTCTCCAACCGCAGGTACAATTTCTTCATTAATCTTTCAACACAATCAACGCAATTTTCGGAACATCTTCCTTTGGTGCCTCAAACGTACAAAAATAGACATCAATGACAATCGAAAAGCTCCTAATTACTTCCTGATTCCTATTACACCAATTTCATCCCGGACCGCCCTGCTCGAATTCATGGCATTTCCCTTTTCCGAAACCAAATTGGAGCATAAAATGAAACCGCCGATAATCACCTCCTCCTAGTTCTGATCCCAGCAACAAATTGCCGATGGCTTCCGCCACCAAACTCGTCTCTTCTTCGCCAAAGCCAGAAATTTGCTCTAATTACGCAGAGGGAAACGTTCCGCCCGCAGTGTCTGAATGAAACCCAAGTATGGACCGCACAGGACGATCCTCACTTTGTTCCTTGCGGCAAACTCTCACTTCTTCCCTGATTCCTTGGGTCAGTTTTATAACGTTATACATGAAATTAATGATGCGGTTTGATTTTTATTATGCGGCCCTTTACCCACACTTACAAGCATGGCAGCATCCTACGCCGCACATCCTCATCCTTCATCCGGTCCACACGGTGGTGGCCGGAGGGTGCGAATCGTATTCCAAATTTTATGAAGCATCGAAAGTTCCCTTTATCACCCATCGCCGTTCCGCCAGTAAACTGCTTTTATACACACCGTAAGGTCGTAAGTAGGCAATTTCTTGGCTGATTATATTCCCTCCGAGGGCTGGAGCACCACATTTGACTGGCTACGAAAAATTGCACTCCTCTGATCGTCGTGTGAAGACAGCTGTAAGCTGATGGCCAGCTACTGGCGCACAGGGATGATGGAAAGCCCAGAAGTCTCGATAGGCCGCAGACGGAAGCTTCTTCATATTTGGCTTGGATGATCGAAGAGTTGAGCACAGTTTTTCGGACCGGGTCGGGTGAGAGGTCTGGGTTTCGATTCGGGTGAGCAACGATGTAGGGGCAGCGTTTAATGATAGTCATTTTCTTGTTTTATACGAACTCCAGCTACATTAAAAACGCATAAAATTTGCAATCACTACATAGTTTGCATGAAATTTGTTTTGCTGTTTTTGTGCGTGCCGGGTGGTTGTCGGGCTGTCATCAATCCACCTAAGGATCATCAATTGATGCTGATTGGTCGATTTCCATTTGCGAGTGGATTATATATTAATGTCTTTATAACAAATATTTCAAAAGACATTTCAACAGTATTATTTGCGACATAAATATAACATTTATGAAAATTATCGCATTAGTTGCCAACTCGAATTGTAAATTTTACAATAAAAATACAATTCTGTTTGTGGTTTGGAAGCATAAAATGTATGGTGGAGGTGGTAGCTCATCCAAACTTCCGTTCCGCTTCCTAGCACCTTGCTATGGGGCTATTCATGAACCACGAGTAGTTTCCTGGAGACAAAGTATACGATCCATACAAAATTTAAAAAAAACTAATTAATAGAGAAAAGTCTACGAGGGGCGAACGGGGATGATCTGTGATTTTCAAAAAATGTGTATTTGGTTTATAAAAAGGCCTTGTTCAGTTACCAGGCAACCAAAAATTCACGTGATCAGTGGAAAATATCCTCTAGAAATTCACTTAACTTTCCTGTGATTCAAAAAGTAGAAAATGTTTCGGAAAATCAAGTAAATCATATGTGTCCAGTGAAATGTAAATGATTAGTCAAGTAGAGCTTATAATTCTTCACTCTTAAAAATAATGAATATTTCGAGTGATGTAACTCTTGTTTCTCGTAAATACATTGCTACACAGAAAAAAATAATTGATTTTAACAAGCGCGTGAAATTTCCCCTCGTTTAGTTCTTAGCCAAAGGAGGCATAAACAACGAAATTGTTTGCAATTTTTCAAGCGCCATACAATAAAGTGATATACGGTTCCGCACACAGATGAAAAGAAACATTGCATTTTCTGCGTTATCTAATGCACATAAAAGGAACGCTAGATTTGGCTGAAAATAATGGGACATTTCAAAGATTTCAAACATTGTTGTATAGCGCATTAAAAATTGCAATAAATTTCGTTGTTTACGCCTCTTTTAGTTTGGAATTAAACGAAGGGAAATTTTACGTGCTTGTTAGAGTAAATAATTTTTTCCTGTGTACACACACTACCAAAATATCGTTTAAATTTCTGTCGCTGAGACCGACACATGCAAGCGTCCTTTAGCGCATAAGAATGTGTTGAAAGAGATGAGAATATAAATTCAACCGAACGCATCTTTTGTTGAACTGCGTATGTGTCAGTTTCAGAAGACATAATTTCACACGAAATCTCTCTTTACGTTCCCCAACTTTTTATAAATATGAATAACGTCTCGTGTAAAATTCATAATTTCTAAGTGTGTAGTGTAATACTCAGTAAATGATTATCATATTCATATTTGTCATATTTGTCCTACTAAGGTGACAACTGTGATGGACGCTACCTCAATATATTCTTTTAAGATTCTCAACGATCACGTTTTGCAATAATTTATTTCATATGTTCACATATATTTGGAGATAAAGAAACAAATTGTATTCCACATGAAAAGATAGACCTGCACACTTAGAAATTATGAATATTACACGAGACGTAATTCATGTTTGTAAAAAGTCGGGGAACGTATAGAAATGTTAAGTGCAGGGATGCCAGATATTTATTCCAAATGTCTGTGATAAAAACTTGAAATGTCTGGAAATGTCTATAAAAGTCTGTAAAAGTCTGTAAATTTTTTTTAGAAAATTACATATTTTAAACGAAAATACGTAACAAGAGAGCGAGTTATGTCATTATCGCTATTTGTGTGATTATGTAAACATGTCTGCATCTATTTCTTGGACTGTATGCAACCTTACACTATTGTTTCATGATTTTAAAGTGACACTGAAGCTTGAAGAACTCGCATGACACAATTTTCCATAGTTTTTTCCCCCTGTAACGCTTTTTCCAGTTTTGTCTCTAAAAATCAAATTTTATTTTTCATTTGATAAATTCAACAGACTTTTTTTTATTCAACAATAACCATTGATGGTGTGTACCATACTTCAATATGGTGTCATCATCACTCATGCTCATCAATATCATTATGGTCGTATGAATGATTTTTGTATAGACTGCTTATTCGGTTAGTCAGTGATTATCTCTTAAATTTCAGGGAAACTCTCTCCTGATCTTCTGCAAGGCTCTTTGCTTTATTCTGGAATGTTTCCTCCTGAGCTTCAGGCAAAATTCCTCATGAACTTCTTGGCAGTCACTCCTTATATTCTTCGAAATTCACATTTAAGAACCCAACCTTACCTAAGTAACCACAAGCATTATATTATTGCACTGATCCAACCCAAAATCAATTACAACACTTCATTTCAAAATGACGTACGATAGTTTTTTTTTCAACCCCTGTGTCTGTGACAGAATACCCGGGTACCTTTTCAGGTTCTTTATAATGATATCTTTAGAATAATTGCTAGGAACTGTTTCTATTCCATTGTGGACCATATGCCGACTTGTTTCCGGAACGGCCATTCTGTAAACGGTTCCTGTTGGGCCTCTAGTAGCCTTTAACACATATGAAAGGAAATCGTAGCAGTATAGGTATCAAAATTCATGAAATTTCGCCATTTAGATATTTTTCAATGTTTAGAGACCATCTGATGGTTTGGTCTCGGACCTGTCATTCTGAAACAGGTTCCCGTGGGGCTTCGAAAGACCATGAACATGTTTAGAAGGAAACCCTGGAAATATGGGTACTAGGCTGATGCAAAATTCGAAATATTTGCTCCCCTAAGCTAAATCGACGCCAATTTGGGTCCTGATAGTCCCCAAAAAATTTTAACACATTTGGTTTTAATTTGGCTTTGCACACGCTATTCAAAGTTTGTATGGGAATTAGTATGAAGAATCTCAAACTTACATTTCCAGATCCCTAACATCTTGATATTTTGTCCTTAAACCAAATCTTATATACATTCATATAGTGTAAGTTGTCAACTATCAAAATGCCGAAGATACCTGACATGTAAATTTTATACAAAAATAGTTATTGACATATAGACATTGTTCGCCTCTCACCCTGAGGTCAGGTCAACGGTGATTAAATCGAGGTGGAAGAAGAATTCGTGTTTCTTGGCCCATTGGTGACTACCAATAACGACAACAACAGAGAGATACAAAAGTGTATTTAAGCTGATAATCGTGTCTACGCTAAGACAGAACAAAGTGCGACGAACCAGAAAAATGACCATTTACAAGATAATATATAGAACTCTACGGTCACCAAACATGGAGGACCAACGCACTCTTGGTATCTTTGAAGGTAGAGTGTTGCAAACAATCTACGGTGAAATGCAGATGGAAGTCGGAAGAAGTAGGAGGCTAATGAACCACACTACCACACAATCACATCGCTGAAAGCAGACGGTGGGTTGGTGGGCTGGGCATGTCGTTAGAATGTCGGATAATAGCCCAGTTAAAATGATTCTCCATAATGATCTAACAAAGAGAAGCGGCATGCAACGAGCAAGGTGGATCGATCAAATAGATGACGATCTGTGGACCCTTCGCTGACTGCCAGGCTGGCGAAGTGCACTAGTACCGAATCGAATGGGGACAGCAGAGCCCGATCAGGAGACAACAACATATGAATTCCTAATTTTGATCCTATTAACTGGGCTTTGTGTTAAAGAGCTCATACTAAGAGGTAAAATACCAAAACAAAATACCTAAGAATTGCAAGCAAAACATCTCTCGAACAACAAAATTTGTTATTTTGGGTACCTGGAAATACCAGAGAGGTACTACTTTGGTATTGTCTTACCTCAATTTGTTTTTCGCTTATCGCATCATCCAGTTGTTCAACATCTTCAATTAATTTGTCTAGTGTATTGCCTTCAGCGTTTAAATTTTCAGAGCTGTCAAGATCTTCGAATACTAAAAATGATTTTACAACATTTGGATATTAAAGTGATACCTTCTTTCGCATTCTATTACCTTGATTTATTGAACTTATCAAAGGATCAGATGAGTTCAAAGCACGAATAGAAACCTCATGTAGATTATCAACTCGTGACCTTTTCCAAGCATGATGGATAAAGATTGGACTCGGAAAAATGCGACACTTTGTTTTGAGTGTAACTTTTTATTGCGTGAGTAAAAATTAATGAAATTTTGGGTAATACTCGTTTTAAGTGTTATGTCTTATCGCGATCTGTCAAACTGTTTTCAAAGCGCATTCGAAACAAGAAGAGCTACGCCAGCAAATCTTGGGCGCGGTGATCGATAATCCTGGTCAGTCGCACAGAAGGATCGGCAAAAGGCTTGGAATCCACCATTCCACCGTGTCCCGCTTTGTGAAGATGTTCCAGGAGACGAAGACCATCGAGCGGCGCGCTGGAAGCGGCGGAAAACCCAAAAAACGGAATACCCAGAGAAGGCGCGGAAGATAAGGCAGTACTTTAAGAATATCCCGAACCTTTTCACCCGAGACGTGGCCAAAAAGGTCAATTCGTCGAAGTGGTGCGTCCAGCAGACCATGAAGCGGGCTGAGCTACGTGTTTTTAAGGTCAGGAAAGCACCAAACCGGATTGACAAGCAAAACACGGTGGCCAAATTGCGTGCGCGGAAGCTGTACCGTGAGTGGCTGGTCAAGGCAGGCTGTCTCGTCATGGCAAAGAGACATATATTAAGGCGGACACCAAACAAATCCCCGGCCTCAAGTTTTTTGTCGTTCTGGTAGAAGGAAAGTTCCGGAAGAGAAAGATGGACAAATTCGCGAAGAAGTGCCTGTTGTGGCAGGCGATCTGAGAGTGCAGACGGCACAGCAAGCCGTTCGTTACAACCGGCACCATAAACGGGCAGATTTATCGAGAGGAATGCTTGTAGAAGCGTTTGCTGCCCTTCCTCCGCTCTCACCGTGGTCCCACGCTGTTCTGGCCGGATCTCGCATCTGGAGCACCGATGAGAGCAGAATTATTTCACCGGGGAGAGTCACTCTGGTGAAACCTTCATTGTTAGTTTTATACCCAGTGTTCTAGATGCTTCTAAACTTAGTTATCTAGATGCACTTCCACAGTTATTAAATTAAGAGCTTTCGATACCTATCACCAATGCATGAATTTGTAAACTGAGTGGCAAGCACAATGATACTCTTATGGCCAGGGAGGTTTTTTTTTTAAGTTGATCGGACTAGGAATCGAACCCGCCGCTTTCGGATAGGTAGTTCTGTACCTTTAACGACTAAAGGGTGTATTCGATAAAAATGGCACACAGAAAATCTTCTGTAACTTTTGAATCGTATGAGTAAAAAACCTTGAAATTTGAGTAGATCTTATCCATAGTGTATTATTTACATCTGCCAAGTTTCATAGTTATACATTCAGTAGTTCCAGTCATGTCTTCGAAACAAGAAATTGTCCGTGAGAAAATTTTGTGCACTCACAATCAAAATCCAGGGGCGTCCCACCGGTGGATTGCTAAAAGGCTTGGAATTGCAACTACAACTGTGTCTCGTGTAATAAGAACCTTCAAGGAGCGTCTGAGTGGCCAAAAGAAGGAAGGGAGTGGTCGTTAAAGTGGTCCAATGGACAGTAAAATGGCCAGGAAAGTCGTACAACAATTCAAGAACCGTCCAAACATGTCAATTCGAGATGTCGCTAAAAAGTCTAAGGTGTCAGTCGGTTTTGTGCAGAAAACCATGAAGCGTGCTGGGTTACATGTTTACAAAGTGCAAAAAGCCCCAAACCTGAATGAAAAACAAAACATCACTGCGAACACCCGCGCCCGGAAACATACGTCAAGGCCGACTTCCGTCAACTTCCTGGGCAAGAATATTTCGTTGCCAAGTCGAAGTTCGATGTTCCGGAGGATGTTCGAAAGAAGAAACTGTCGAAATTTGCAAAAAAGTTTCTAATCTGGCAGGCGATTTGCGGATGTGGTGAAATAAGTGCTCCCTTCATCACATCCGGAACAATAAACGGTGTGATTTATACGGAAGAGTGCCTTAGGAAGCGTCTCTTGCCATTCATTAAGAAGCACAAAGGATCAACTCTGTTTTGGCCTGATCTAGCATCCTGCCACTACGCTCGAAACGTATTGGAGTGGTACCGAGCCAACGGAGTCAATTTTGTGCCAAAGGATATGAACCCACCAAATTCACCGGAACTTCGTCCAATTGAAAAATTCTGGGCAATTATGAAAACGGAACTTTGCAAACATCCCAAAACTATAAAAACAGAGCTAGAATTGAAGAAAATTTGGGTAAAAACAACAAAAACACTGGGAAAATCGGTTGCACAAAATTTTATGGGTGGAGTGAAAAGGAAGGTGCGGGCATTCGAGATGGGAGACGAAATTGAATAAAACAAATGTTGTAAATCAAAACTCATTAGTAGTTCTTCATTCCCTGAAAATTTCAAGAAAATCCGATAATCAGTTTAATTTTGATGAGTATATATGTGTGTGCCATTTTTATCGAATACACCCTTTGGGCTCTCTGAGGCCCCTATTTCGTAATGTTCACTCCGTTTTCCAGTCATGGTTTTTAATGTTCAGATCCAGGTTTCACTCAAGTCAGTGCGGCGCAGTCAAGGAGTGCGTCGTTCAGCTCTCGTTGGGTTCTGGCTTTGACACGTGCGTTGTCGATGAAACGCAAGCAGTAGGCAATCACGTTTGCAAACGACGATATGTACTCCACCGAGAAAATAATGGATCCGGCTCAGCTGCTGTATGGATGACGTTCATGACTTGTTTTGCCTCCAGGAGTTCTTCGGGAACGCTCGACGGCAATCATATTGGCCAGGAATGCGATGGTTCCGACAACCACGAAGGTCCGCGCTTCCACAAATTGCTGTGAAGGAAGTCTCGAACGAACAGGCCTCGAGATACAAGGTCAGCAGGGTTCTCTACACCAGAAATATGATTCCACTGACATCCATGTGTGAAGTGTTGCACCTCAGAAACGCGATTGGCGACAAAGGTTTTCCAGACGTTTGGTGGGGAGCGAAGCCATTGCAGTGTAACTGCCGAGTCGGACCAGAAGAAAGCTGCAGAAATAGGAATTTCAAGAGCCTGCGCTTGACACGGTGGTACAGGTACGCTGCGAGGACTGATGCGCACAATTCTAGGCGAGGGATAGTTAAGCGCTTAAGTGGAACAACTTTAGACTTCGACATAAGAAGATGAACCATTATTTCTTCCTGGTCATTTTCACAACGTGCGTACGTACATGTCCCATACGCCGATTCTTATGCATCAGCAAACGTGTGAAGCTCAACACGGGAGTTCGGGTGAAATGCGTAACGTTGCGTACGATAGGTTGAGATGAGTGGATACTCGCTGCAGAAGCTCTCCCATTTAATGCGAGTGGGTTCTGGAACCGGCTCGTCCCAATCGGAGGAAATTAACCATAATTCCTGCATCAATATCTTGGCTCGTACAGCTACAGGAGATATCAAGCCCAGTGGATCAAATAGCTTAGCGATGTCCGATAATATTGATCTCTTCGTAGGTGGGGTGTCACGGAGCTGAATCATGGGATCAAATCGGAAGGAATCATTTTCAGGCTCCCAGCAAATTCCCAGTGCCTTTACTGCCTCGTTGGGGGTGAAGCTCAGCGTTGATTGTGTTCCGATATGCTCGTTGTCCAACCCTTCCAGTACTTCAAACCTACTGGACGTCCATCTTCGCAGCTCGAGTCCGCCTTTCTGCATCAGCTTTGCTAGTTCCTCACGGAGACGGATTGCCTCTTCTACAGAATTGGCACCGCCGATGAAATCATCCACGTAAAAGTTTTTACGAAGAACTGGCCCGGCGAGAGGGTATGCATCGCCTTCATCAATGGCCAACTGTTGAAGCGCACGGGTTGCTAAGAATGACGAAGGAGCAAGACCGTAGGTGACGGTAAGCAACTCAAAGATTTGGATGGGACTCGTAGTTGTCATTCGCCACAGGATGCGTTGGAGAGGAGTATCATCGGGATGCACGAGAAATTGTCGGTACATTTTTGCGATGTCTGCAACCATCGCAATAAAATAGGTGCGGAACCGGAGAAGTATTGATATCAGGTCATCATGCACGACAGGACCGACACAGAGAGCCTCATTGAGTGAGTAACCCGTGGATGTTTTAGCCGAGCCATCGAAGACAACTCGGAACTTCGTAGTAGTACTCGATGCTTTTATCACGGGGTGGTGTGGCAAATAGTATGGGATGGAGTCATCCTCGCTGCGGGGCTCGACCAACCTCATATGGCCGAGGGAAAGGTATTCTTGTAGAAATTTGTGGTACTCTTCCTTGATGGCTGGGTTCCTCTCAAGTCTCCGCTCAAGCATTTCGTGTCGACGAGTGGCATTGATACGAGATTCTCCCATCAGGACATTGAAGTCTGCTTTCCGTGGTAAACGAACCATATAGCGCCCCTCGGTGGTACGCGTTACCGTGGACTTGAAGAGAGATTCACAGTATCGCTCCTCAACCGAATAGTTGTCCTTCAGAGCCAGGTCTTCCGTCTTCCAAAATCGTTCGATACTCTCCTCTAGCGTCATTGTTGAGACATTCAAGATGTTGAATGAAAGCGAGTATGAAGTTGAAGGATTGTTAGGCTGTGTTCTTGTTGAACCGGTGACGACCCATCCAAAAACGCTTTTCACCAGTAGTGGAAGATGTTCACCTAGATGAATGCGAGCGGCGCTAGGGAAGAAAGATTGGAAGTGCTTCGCTCCGAGTACCATATCGATGCGCTGGCTCTGGTTGAATTCAGGATCAGCAAGGGCTAGCTCTCCAGGAATTTGCCAATCTTTTACAAGGATGTCCTGTGCCGGTAGGTTTGCGGTTACCTTGTTCATTATTAAGAAGTTGACGTCGCACTCGAACTCACCATTCCGTGATGCGACCTTCGCTACGATGGATTCACGAACTGCTTGCTCGAGCTGACCGGCGCCCTGTATGGTAACATCAACGTTCCTTTTCCTCAGTCGAAGTTGCCGCGCCATACGATCGCTGATGATGTTGGGCTGCGATCCACTGTTCAAAAGAGCTCAAACCAGATGACCTTGACCGAAACCATCAACAACCTTCACAAGCGCTGTCAGAAGGAATACGTTTTCCCTGGGATGTTGCATTGGAACGCTGACTTCAAAATCACGAACGGTTTCAGTGGCTGCAACTGATGTGCTTGGGATAGGAGCGGCAGAAGTGGAAGCAGGGGTATGCAACAGAGAGTGATGACGTCGATGGCAGTGTTTACAGTTGAAATCCGAGGAACAATTCGTTGCTGTGTGCTCTGCCTTCAAGCAGTTGAGGCAGAGGCGCTTTTTCATGGCAAGCTGCTGACGTTGAGGTACCGAGAGACCGATGAACTTCTCACATCTGCTGATGTAGTGCTCTTGTGTACAGACTGGACACTTGGATGTCGTTTTAGTGGTGGAAGCGTACGAAGTGAAACGTTGCTGGTGTCTTTTTGCCCCATGTTGCGAAGAACTTGGTACGGATGGAGACGCATGGTTGTTCACAGAGATAGACTCGAGTACGCGCATTCGTCGCTGCAGAAAGTCGATGAGACATGGATAATCTGGGTTGTCCACAGTCGATGCATGAACTTCCCACGCTTTGAGAGTGTCATCGTGACGTCGAGTACAGAGCAGATGTTCCAAAATACTGCTCCACTGATCTGTAGGCTCTCCTATTTGCTTCAGAGTCTTGGTGTGACGCTCGAATTCGTCCACCAATGCATGTAGTGTCGATGCTGTTTCCTTTTTCATCCGCTGAATTTCGAAAATAGCCTGTAAATGCCACGTCCTCAGAAGGTAGTCGTTCGCGTACCGCTTAACTAATGTATCCCAAGCCAAGTTGTAATTGGCTGCGCTGATAGCTATTTTTTCAATCAGCTGTGCAGCCTCGCCTTTCACAGCAGCCTTCAGGTAGTGGAATTTTTGAATTCCCGGAACGTCGGGATTCGAATGTATTAAAGCCAAAAACGTGTCGTGGAAGCCCAACCACTGCATATAATCTCCATCGAACTCGGGGAGCGAAATTGTGGGAAGCTTTAGCCCAGAGAGAGCGGAATTATGGCCAACAACTTGAGGGATTTGTGCGTTTCGAGGAAGAACAGGAAGTTTTGAGGTCAGATCGGCTTTTAGTGCAAATCGCCGGTTTTCAAAGACAGCACGTGCCACTTCATGCACTTCATACCTTCTTCATCCTGCTCGTTGACCTCCAACTCCTTCTGAACGTCCTCCAGTCTGGCCCAAACGCCTTCAATATGGTCCAAACGAATCTGAACCTGCCTTGCGTCCCGCTCAGGATTACATGCTGCCAGAAATGCCTCTGCCCGACCCAGTGCTGCGATGAGTGTCTCTCGTCGTGAAAGCGGCGCTTGTAGGTGCTCGTCTACGTCAGGCACCGACATCGTGTAACGACGAAACGAACTCCGAATCGAGGAACCCGAAACTAGTTGGCACTGTCAAAAGAGAAGACCACGGTAGGCCCGGAGAGAAAGAGGAAGTTGCTTGGAAATGCACTCACCGTTTCCAAGGCTTAATGTGCCTTGTATGATTAAAATTCACTGATAAGTCACTGAAGAACCCGCAAAATTCCAAATCGATTCGATTAATCCAAGGGCTCCAGAAGATTGGTAGAAATCCTTTGAAACTCCAACGCAAGCACGATGTAGCACATGCTCAGTGGTAGAGATGACGTGGTCTGGCCCGATGAATACTTCAATTGTTCCTCCGTCGAGCAATGGATGTGGCTCCAACGTGACGAGCCCCAATCAGGGCAGTCACAAGGTCCCGAACGTTCGAGAACCGTCAGCGGTACATACAAATAAAAAGAAACGCAGATCTAAAGCGCACCTGAGAGATACGTGGAATGAATTGGACAGGTAATTAACTAGTGCCCAATTCAACGGGCCTTGTATCAAATACAATGAACTGGAAATCTCGAACAATCTGCGACAAGCTAGTGCTCCACAATGGCCGAACTAGAATGGCACTTCCTTGTGGGGTCCCCTATTGTCGATAGTGACCGGATGATGGCGATCCCGTAGAGTTTGTAGGCCGTTAATCTTGGTCACGGCACCAATTTTATGTTTGAAACTTATTCCTACGTTGTGTTTTTATTCAAAAGTTTTCGCCAGGCAGCAACCCCAGTGTGCTCGGCGAGAAATCGAGAGCAATCTTTCTAAGACAGCCGTACTTCAGGCGCGGATTGTTCACTCGATAAAGGCTCACGCGAACAAAGAACTTTATAAAAATGAGTATTTTACGGTACGACCGATTGAAATACTGCCACTGTTAACCACTTTATTTCAGTGAGGACCCTTGCTTTATTTGTTTTTGGTTGATATATTCACTTCTAGCTACTGAAGCATACTGACGATAATTAATGATAGTGATCTAAGCTAAGCTGATGGGTGGTGATGACGAGACGAAGATGAAAACCCAAACGCCAACAGCCGAGGCTGAAGGGTTGCCATTTGCGCTACATATTTTCGCTCGAACGGGCGAAAATGCGATGCTGCATGGGTACGCTACCAAATTTTACATTGTGCATCAACATACCCGCCACCTTGAAGCAATTCAATATTTCTAAACAAACTACAGCTAACTACAAGCAGGTAAGAAAATTCAATATTACAAAATTTCAACTTAATTATTTTTATTTTTTCCTATTGATCTATCTTCACAGGTGATTCACGGTGCGTTCTTCTCTGTAAGCCGGTATACATCATTGGATGCTGAAGTTGCGTCAGGAAGCAAGCAGATTTTTGTGATGGGACGAGTTACTAATCCTCTTGTGGTTCGAAGCGTGACAACACGGGTGATTTGATCGCTTCCTGGGTGCAGACATATTATTCTGGCTAGCGGCCAGCGAGTGGGTGATTGCTGCTCATTGACGATAATGACCATCCGTCCCGGTTGGATGGAATTATTTCGAGACGCTAGCTTGGTGTCCTTCTGAAGCTCCTGCAGGTATTCCTTGCGCCAATGGATCCAAAACTGCTGTACATGCGGTTGCAGCTTGTGGTTGTGCTCCAATCGACTCTCCGGGATGTGCAGCAAGTCTGGGCCGGGCAAGGCATGCATAGAGGTGCCACTGATTAAGTGCCGCCAAGTCATTCGGGTCATCGGACATCGGCAGGAGCGGCCTAGAATTCATCGCAGCTTCAATTTGGCACAGGATAGTTGCCATATCCTCGTAAAGGGTGATACGGTCAAAATTTGGTCAAGGGAAAACGCGTGTAAATCGGTGAAATCGTTTATCTAAAAAATCAAATTAAATTTCTTTTTCAAGTTCAATTAGTATAAAATTCAGGAAAAATATTCAGTTAGGCTTCCGCTTTTCCAAATCCGAATTGCCGGGCCCTACGCTTGACCCCTGCCATCAGATTTTGTACAGCCACCTTGTCCACCTTCTTCGCCGCAGAAAGCCAGTTTGCCTTGAACTGCTGCTCGTCCTTAGCAGTTTTTTTGGTCTTCTTTAGGTTCCGCTTGACAATAGCCCAGTATTTCTCAATTGGGCGGAGCTCTGGCGTGTTGGGAGGGTTCTTGTCCTTGGGAACCACCTGCACGTTGTTGGCGGCGTACCACTCCATGGCCTTTTTACCGTAATGGCAAGATGCCAAATCCGGCCAAAACAGTACGGAACAACCGTGTTTCTTCAGGAAAGGCAGCAGACGTTTATTCAAACACTCTTTCACGTAAATTTCTTGGTTGACAGTCCCGGAAGCTATAAAAATGCTGCTTTTCAAGCCACAGGTACAGATGGCTTGCCAAACCAGATATTTCTTTGCGAACTTTGACAGTTTCGTGTGCTTGAAAATATCTGCTACCTTTCCCCTTCCTTTTGCCGTATAAAACTACTGTCCCGGAAGCTGCTTGTAGTCGGCTTTGACGTAGGTTTCGTCGTCCATTACCACGCAGTCAAACTTCGTCAGCATCGTCGTGTACAGCCTCCGGGATCGCGCTTTGGCCGTCGTATTTTGTTTATCATCGCGATTTGGAGTCACTATCTTCTTGTAAGTCGATAGTCCGGCTCGTTTTTTGGCTCGATGCACGGTTGTAGACGATACACTCAGCTTATTTGCGGCATCTCGGAGAGATAGGTTAGGGTTTCGCTTGAAACTACCGGCAACTCTCTTTGTCGTCTCAGCGGCTTCCGGTTTTCGATTTCCCCCCGATCCAGACTTTCTGGCTGTCGACAAACGCTCCCCAAACACTTTAATTACATTTGTAACGGTTGATTTGGCAACTTTTAGCGATTTTGCCAACTTTGCGTGCGAGTAGCTCGGATTTTCGCGATGCGCGAGCAAAATTTTGATACGCTGCTCTTCTTGCTTGGACGGCATTTTGACAACTGAAGAGTGAATTCCAAAATCAAAATAGGAGCAACATTCTACACACACACACCATTCAAAATGAGGGGTGTTCAGGTTTTTTGAATGCAAAATTGAAAGAAATACGTCAAGTTGATATTGACCAAATTTTGACCGTATCGCCCTTAAGATGAATCGCGAACAGTTGGGAAACGACGATTCGTTCAAGGTGGAATCAGTAAAGGTACAATCGTTCAAGGAGATCCGGACGAGCCAGACAACTGACTCTGTGGACGCAAGGAAGGTTAGGGATTACTTCATGCGCAATCCAAATCATTCGATTCGGGACGTGGACGATTCTTTCGTTTGATTCGTCCAACAGGCAATGAAGCAGGCTGGACTTCATGTCATTAAGGTAAGAAAGGCGCCTAATTGAATCAATAAACATAATACAGTGCAAAAACCCCGCGACAGGAAGCTGTACGGTGAGCACCGAAATGCATCGTAATGGACGACGAGACATATGTCAAAGCGGACGCCAAGCAGATCCCTGTCCTGGAGTTTTTCGTCGGTATGTCCAGCCTGAATTTTTCGGAGAAGTTACGGAAGAAGAAGGTCGACCAATTTGCCAAGAAGTACTTGGTGTGGCAACCGATTTGTAGCAAATTTCTCGAGAATTCTAACTTAATCATAGTGAATTGCCACGATGATTGTACAGAACAGGAGTTCATTTTTACAATAGAAGTGGTAGTTTACTTGAGCGAGTTTGCATTTTCAAGAAATTTGCTATTTGCCATGCATGCTATGGATGATAATGGTGTGAAATCCTGCCCTTATATGCAATGTTTTGCTCAAATTCAATTATTTACAATTTTCTACTACCTTAAATTCCAAATAATTGGGGGTATACATATATTTGAAATTTCTTCTATATACAACTTCACTTAAATAGGAGAGTATGGTACGCTATGTCCACGCTTCTTACCTCACCTGATGCGTTGATGCATTGTGGTTCAACACTATTCATTTGAAAAACTTATTTTACAAAATCATCTTTGTAGTTAATGCATCGTAGTAGGCCAGTCCGCTTCAACGCTTGTATCATGTCTTTGATCTGATGCAAGCATCAATATCTACAAAAAAATCGGACATTATCCAGCCCTATTATTTCCAGTATCCTTTCTTGTATTGACCGTGTTTGTATTAGATTAGATATTAGGATAGATTAGAATTGTTATCATCACTTCTTCTCAGCGTTTCAAGTTTATTACTTGCTTTCAACTTCGTGTTCTCAATGCACTTTTACAGTTATTAAGTTTTCCCTTGGTATCATTTATGCATTAGTCTAGTTGTGTGGCAAGTACAATAATACACTATGCCAAGGGAGTCAAGAAATTGTTCCTTAATAATAAATTCCTAGACCAGACCGGGAATGGAGCCCAGCCAGCCCATTAGTTTTTCTTAAGCTGAAATCTTGATAGACGACTGGTTAAGACACCAGAACCGTAACCGCAATGTTCATGATTTGATTTCAGGTTGCTAACTTTTAGGTTTAATACCTTTTTAGGGCAAACTTACTTTTGCATGAAAAACTAATAAACAATGCATAACAAAATAAAAATCGTTTCGTAAATAATGCATTATTGACCCATACAACTCTGGTTAATATTCATAATTAAATGGATATGTTCCGTACAATGTATCAATATGATCCATAAAGGGCGATACGGTCAAAATTTGGTCAATATCAACTTGACGTATTTCTTTCAATTTTGCATTTAAAAAACCTGAACACCCCTCATTTTGAAGGTGTATGTGTAGAATGTTGCTCCTATTTTGATTTTGGAATTCACTCTTCAGTTGTCAAAATGCCGTCCAAGCAAGAAGAGCAGCGTATCAAAATTTTGCTCGCGCATCGGGAAAATCCGAGCTACTCGCACGCAAAGTTGGCAAAATCGCTAAAAGTTGCCAAATCAACCGTTACAAATGTAATTAAAGTGTTTTGGGAACGTTTGTCGACAGCCAGGAAGTCTGGATCGGGGGGAAATCGAAAACCGGAAGCCGCTGAGACGACAAAGAGAGTTGCCGGTAGTTTCAAGCGAAACCCTAACCTATCTCTCCGAGATACCGCAAATAAGGGAAGGTTCATTAATTATGTCACGCAGTAGGAGGGGAGGGGGGATTTGAGAAAACGTGACGATCCATACAAAAAAATTTGAAGGTCCATACAAAAAACGTGACAAGGGGGGGAGGGGGGGTCATAAAAAGTCAATTTTTGCGTGACGTAATTAATGAACGTTCCCTAAGCTGGGTGTATCGTCTACAACCGTGCATCGAGCCAAAAACGAGCCGGACTATCGACTTACAAGAAGGTAGGGACTTCAATTCGCGATGATAAACAAAATACGACGGCCAAAGCGCGATCCCGGAGGCTGTACACGACGATGCTGACGAAGTTTGACTGCGTGGTAATGGACGACGAAACCTACGTCAAAGCCGACTACAAGCAGCTTCCGGGACAGTAGTTTTATACGGCAAAAGGAAGGGGAAAGGTAGCAGATATTTTCAAGCACACGAAACTGTCAAAGTTCGCAAAGAAATATCTGGTTTGGCAAGCCATCTGTACCTGTGGCTTGAAAAGCAGCATTTTCATAGCTTCCGGGACTGTCAACCAAGAAATTTACGTGAAAGAGTGTTTGAATAAACGTCTGCTGCCTTTCCTGAAGAAACACGGTTGTTCCGTACTGTTTTGTTGTGCAGGAGGTTCCCAAAGACAAGAACCCTCCCAACACGCCAGAGCTCCGCCCAATTGAGAAATACTGGGCTATTGTCAAGCGGAACCTAAAGAAGACCAAAAAAACTGCTAAGGACGAGCAGCAGTTCAAGGCAAACTGGCTTTCTGCGGCGAAGAAGGTGGACAAGGTGGCTGTACAAAATCTGATGGCAGGGGTCAAGCGCAAGGTCCGGCAATTCGGATTTGGAAAAGCGGAAGCCTAACTGAATATTTTTCCTGAATTTTATACTAATTGAACTTGAAAAAGAAATTTAATTTGATTTTTTAAATAAACGATTTCACCGATTTACACGCGTTTTCCCTTGACCAAATTTTGACCGTATCACCCTTTATTGCTTGCTCTCAGCTTAGTATTATCAATGCACTTCTACAGTTATTAAGTGGGAGCTTTCGCCACTTACCATTTATGCATGAGTCTGGTTGTGTAGCAAGTATAATCATACCCTATGCGCAGGAAATCGAGAAATTTCTGTTAACGAAAAATTCCTAGACCAGACCGGGGAACCCAGCCAGCCCATGAGCTTTTCTTATTTTGAAATCTTGATAGACGAGTGGTTAAAAACCATAGCCGCAGTGCCTATGGTTTGAGTTCAAGTTGCGCTATTTAAAAAATAATAATCAGCATCATTATATATCATATCTCAAATTTATTAAATTCATATTGAGCTTTCTTTGTTTCTGAGAGTTCATTGTACGCTACTGCCCTTGTTCTAAAGTATGCTAACATAGGTACCAACAAACGAAATAAATTATAATTTTAGATAAATTGTCCTCCATAGTTTACGCATGCTTTTGGTATAACCAGTAAAGATCCACATACAAGGATAATTTTGTGATCTATTGCAAAAAAGCGCATAAAAATCCGTTGGCTAACGATAGAGTATCGTAAATTTAAAAATTGTATATTTCTTTCTCAGAGGAGTAGGAGACGTGCACTGAAAGTTAATTTTAGTTTATGTTATAAAATCGAAAGTAATACTCACAATTCCATTCGTTGTTTTCCATTCGTTGCAACAAAACTGATTGTACTTTCTATGAAGATACATTCGTCAAAAATGGCACACACGCAACTGTCAAAAGCACGAAGCTTTTGTAGACACAATAATAACATTCGTGCATTGTACGTCAACAATACAAAGAGCTACGAATATTTTTTCACGAATTAATAAGAAACGTCTCCATGGTGGTTGAATGAAGGACTGGCAGATCTACTTTATCAACTCGAAATGTAATTTAATTAAAAGTTTGACCGAGTAGAGTTGTCTACCGTTTTTTATTGTTTCTGACAAGGGATTTGAACTTGAAATTTAGGTAAGTGGTGATACTGAATCCGTGGTTGATCCTACTAGGCCATGCTGACTCGTGAGAAGATGCTTGGTTAATGAGCATAAAGTTAAAGCTCTCGACAGCGCTTTCATTTTTATTTTGGGATAGATAAATTATTCCCGCGAATCCCAGACAGCAACATGAGTACGATAAAAGAGAAACATTGATTGGCTGGTCTTCACGAATTTCATTCCGTGCATTTTACAAAAATGTGTAATGATAGTATTTCACCAGATAAAAAGCAAGTTGAATGTTTCATACAATATACGAGGCATTTGTTTTATATACAAAATCCATGTTTACGAAACGCGTGAAAACTACTTAACGAAATATATTTTCAGTGTACGTGTTAAGCCCACCACGTTAAAACCAACTACAAAACGTTTTCTTATCTGCCAAAACCGTAAACCCAGTTGGTTCCATCATTTGGAAAATTTGCATGCCTAATAGTGGTAAAGTATCGACCAAGTTTAATGGCTGTCCTGGATCGGCTTGAGGAAAAACAAAACTCAAAACGGTGGCGGATCACGCATCATTGCCAATCTAATAATGCAGTGAACTCATAAATTTTAAACAATTACTGTTTTGAATATTTTATCCATTACGGGCTATTTTCTCATGCACTGCTCCGAACATGCCTGAAGCTTGTAAAAAAAGGGAAAATATATCATTCCGGAACCGCCTGTCCTGTTTAAAAGGCGCGAAAAACATGCTGTCGGAATGTGTGAAAATTGCAGCACCTGCAGCATGTGTTTCAGCTTGGAATCATGTAAACGTTTATCTCCCTTTGAAGATCTGTTTTGTCGAACTTAAAATCAAATCGAGCAGGATCGAACCAAATTTTCCCCGTAGCAGGTCAAGCAGCAAATCCGCCAGTCACTCGTTTTTCGAAGCCCTCCTCTCTCGATCAAAGGAGGTGGTGCTTCAACTTGACTCTTAAACCGCGTTGACGGAGACGTTCACACCACCAACAACAGAAATACGAACGTGCAATACAAACACACGATGCGGGACAATCACTTGCGATCCAAATTCGTCGGGAAAGGGTGGCAGGAAGCCCAAACCGGTGGGGGGGGGAGAAATGGTGGCCGTCGGAAGCGAGGCGGAGGGTAAAAGCTGATTAAAAAGTACGAAATTTTCTCATAACTTCAACAGTTCAATTATTGATTTTGATACATAAATTATAGAAAATTAACGTCAAACGCATCAATCGCTCTCGCTTCAACAGCTCGCGCGCTGACTGACTTGAAGCGTTTTTTTTTTTTTTTTCTTTCTTTGGTCTGTTGTTGTACCCTTTCATGGTCTGAGTCTTTCACTCGATCCCTGGAATTGGATCCATTCGTCGAGGTGCTGGCCAGAGGTTACCTCCGAAGAGCAGTCTTGCGGACGCGGACTATGGCAGAATGCTGCGGCGGCAGCGAAGGGCAAGAAGAAGAAGAAGACTGTCTGTCTTAAAGAGAAGTGGTTAAGTGGAGGAAAGAATTGAAGATAATAGTTGTCAAATATTTTTCTATTAAAATTTAACATCTCACTAAATGGGTCCACTGTGGGAAGGTAGGCAGATAGGTAGGAAGCCAGAACGAGTGGGTAAGATGGGTTGCTGGAGGGGACCGAGGCGGGAAGGTAAGATTGGCGCTATTGTTCGTGGCTTCAAATTCGAGACTAGACCTCTTTCAGTGTTCAAACGATAACAATAACAATCATAAATAGCAGCAACTGTGGACGGTGGTGGCCGACGTCATCGTCGAGTGGTGATCACTGGTAGATTGAAGATTGCGATGGAAACGGCAAGGTGATAAGTTTGCGCAGCAGTTTTTTGGCGAACAGTAAGTAGCAATTGTAATGAGAGCGAATGATTAGTGAGCTTGTAGAGTTAAATCGTAGTATATATTAGCGATGGAACAGCGTTATCGGATGACAATAAAAAACCGTTGAAATCGTGTTAAAAACGCAATCCACCGGAAAAAAAATCACCTCTAATAGGATTCATTACAGCGTAAAACAGTTTCCAAGCTTATGGGTTCCACTAAAACCCTCATCAGTCTTTCGAACATCCGAAAAAAAGTGCACCAATAATAATCACTTCCTCTTGTGCATCTTCCAAGCCCTAATAACCATTCTTCAACGAAAAATTGCAGCAAACCACTTAATTCCCTTGCCTAGTCCCTGCAAGCGCTCCGACTGCCGTTGGCCGTCTCTAATAGAGACGTCAATTTATTAATTTACATCAACATCCATCGCCATCAAAGTGCAGCCGTTTTATTCCACATTTCGTTTCAGATTGACTTTCCTTTTGTCGAGCGGGAGCGGGATGGATTAAACCAGGTAGAAATCCGGAGGGTCCTGTCTATGTTTTTTGGCAATTAATTTCTCGACGAGGAAGACGGACGGAACAAAACCTAAACCCATTAGAGACGGCGCTCGGTTACGGTAGTGTGAAAGATCGTGTTCTGGATTTCTGGCCTTGCTGGGGTGCACCCTTTCTGGTTCGATGCCAGCAGATTGTGAAACATCATCGATTTTAAAAAGGGTACATACC
The DNA here is from genome assembly GCA_034211315.2 of Aedes japonicus. Taxonomy (NCBI): domain Eukaryota; kingdom Metazoa; phylum Arthropoda; class Insecta; order Diptera; family Culicidae; genus Aedes; species Aedes japonicus. The sequence goes on along the minus strand of JASCZW010000980.1, from coordinate 173,226 downwards.
CAAGTCCCAAGACCTGCCTAGTCAGAACGTATGCTTTTTTTACCGTGTGCTTGTGACTTCAAGTACGCAGCAACAAAGAAAGCAAGCAAGCAAAAATTGAAGTCAATTATCAGTCTGAAGATTGAAGATCAAGATGGGTTAACCCGGTTCTAACCTCACTCTCTTTGCCGTCGGTGAACGAGTGCAATAAACAGCAAGCAGACCACAGCAGTCTAAATTGCCCCGGACCCGTAATTGAGGAGCAGCGCAGGATAAATAACTAGGTTAGTAGAACTCCTCTTGGCAGTTAAAAAGGATGCCGTCGTCCATTCCAGAAGGGAAAAAGGAGGAAGTGAATTATGGAAGATTAGAGGGTGAAAAGAAAACAAACCACGAGCATAAGTGACTGTTTCGGCCAAGAAGAATATAGTTTGTTTGTATTGTATGAAGAGTTTCAGAAGAGTTTTCTATTTCTTAACATTTTCAAAGAAAAGTTTGTCATTACAAAAATCGAAACAATATGGGCTAGAGTAGTTGGTTGATCTTCAAAAATGAATTGGCTAGAAAAAAAAATCTAGCGATGCACTAGAGAGATGTGAGAGGGTTGTTAGGTGCATTTGAAATTTTGTTGAACTATGGTTAGATAATAAATCATGGAAAATTAATTGAATTTAAAAGCCTTATGTTATGTTTCTTTAGTCTACATGCATGGGCACCAATTATACAGTATGCCACATACAAATGCGAAGTATTATAAAATATAATATTTTATGTAGGTTTAAACATTATTTTGGCAAGTTTTCTACGTGTGTTTATTATTTCAATATGAAACTGTCAATTGGTGTAAACAAATCACGGCTCACTTAAAAATGACCAGTGAGATGTATGCAAAAGAGTAAGTGATTAGTTTGTTACTCAGGCAAAGCCTAAAGGATGTTTCGATCAAAATTTGGTCTAGTTAAACTTGGCGCATTTCCTTTCATCGTGCATTAAAAGAAATGCTCACCCCTCATTTTAAAGATGTGTGCGTGCAGCACCATGCCTCTATTTTGATTTTGAAATTAACACTTCAGTTATCAAAATGTCGTCGAAGGAAGAGAAGCAACGCATCAAAATTTTGCACTTGCATGACAAAAATCCAAACTAATCTCACGCCAAATTAGCGAAATTGTTGAATATGGCTAAATCAACTGTAACCAACGTATTAAAATTTGGTGAACGTTCGTCGACAGCTAGAGAAGCTGGATCGGCGGAAATCGAAATCCGGAGGCCACAGAGACGACAAAAGGAGTTGCCCGCTGTTTCAAGTGGAACCCCAACCTCTGCGTGCGAGATGTTGCAGAAAAGCTGGGAGTGGCGCCTTCAACCGTGGATAGAGCTAAAACCGAGCTGGACTATCAACTTATAAGAAAGTGGTGACTCCAAATCGCTACGATAAACAAAAAACGTCGGCCAAAGCACGATCGCGAACGTTGTACATGACGATGCTGACCAATGCGTGGTACAGGACGATGAAACTTACGTCAATGCAGACTTTAAACAGCTTCCTGGAGAGGAATTTTATACGGCAACCGGACGGGGAAAGGAGGCAGTTATTTTCAAGCACATTAAACTGTCCAAGTTCGCGAAAAAATATTTGGTGTGGCTGGCCATCTGTACCTGTGGCTTTAAGAGCAACGTTTGTATTGCGACCGGAACCGTCAACCAGGAAATTTATCTGAGCGAATGTCTACAAAAACGTCTACTGCTTTTCCTGAAGCGACACAATTGATCCCTTCTATTTTGGCCGGATTTGGCATCTTGCCATTACGGAAAATGTCCATGGAGTGGTATGCTGCCAACAACGTTCAAGTGGTGCCCAAGGACAAGAACCATCCCAACACGCCAGAGCTCCACCCATTCGAACAATATTGGACCATCGCCAAGCGGAACATTAAGAAGACTCACAAAGCTGTTGTGAGCGAGAAACAGTTCAAGGCAAACTGACGTTCTGCTTATGAAATGGACAAAGAGACTGTACAAAATTTTATGGCAGTTGTCAAACGAAAAACCCGGCAATTCGCATTCGGTAGAAAGGAAGCTTAGCTGAATACTTCTCCTGTATTCTGTACTAACTGAACTTGGGAAAAAAAAGAATTTGACTTATCAATAAAAACTTTGATCGCCTCACACACATTACTGTTTGACCAAATTTTGATTGGATCGCCCTTCATAACATGCAGCTACCAGAGAAAATAAAAGATCATTCCGTGATGAATTTGTAATTTGCAGAATTTGCAGAAGAGCTGGGCCTTGTGATACATGCTGTCAAAAGATACACATGGAAGCTTGGTTTGAATTGCTTGTAATTTTTTTTTTGATTACGCTAACGAAATTATCAACTATTTAAGAAAATCTATTTTTCTAGAGTATTGCAAAAAAGATCAATTTTAGAATGCAACAGAAAAATTGTTGAAAATCAAGTAATTAGTAATCAATATGACCCCCTTTTGCCATGATGATCACTTGTGACCATTCTGGCATGCTTTCCACCAGGTTTCTGAGGAAGCAGGGATCCAGTTCGTTCCAAGCCTTCTCCAACGTCGTATGATACGTTTGTTTTTTTTTGTTGATTACGTCTGTTTATTCAACTTTGTTATCGAGAATCGCCCAAAGATTGTCGATTAGAGTCAATTCAATGCTCTGGGTTGGCCCTTCTAAGGGTTTGATGCGACAGAATCGCAAAAAGCCGAGCATTTTTTTTGGAATCATTATCTTGCTGAAAGGTTTAGTTGTCTTCCAACCCAATTTTCAGTAATGACTCCATATTTGCGCTCAAAATATCAATATAGACATCTGCAATCATGATCCGTTGACTAAGACCAGATTACCCACTCCAAACCACGCAAAGCAGCCCCAGGCCATAATATTACTTATACCGTGTTTCATGGTTGGCTGGAGGTGCCTATCTTGCAGTCCTCCATCACTTCTGTGCAATAATCTATGCCACCGTTTCTTCTAAAACAGCACAAACTTGGATTTATCCGACCGCACAACACTTTTCCAGAACTCTAGGGGTTTAGCTATGTGGGTTCTGGCGAATTGGAGCCGTTTTTCCTTGTTAGTCCGGCTTTACCCACGAGCATCTTGACAGATGAGGTAAGTTTTACGTACCCATCTTCAAACTGTAGATGTCTCTACCGTGCATAAACAAAAGAATAAACAAAGGCGTAAACAATGTTTGCATACAACAATGTTTGCTATCTTTCATACAACAGGCTTGATTTAGGCGTTATCTGGCTTAAATTTACATGAAATATTCTATTATTTTCTGCCAAATCTAGCATTCCCTTTATGTACATTAGATAACGCAGAAAATTCAATGTTTCTTTTTATCTGCGTATAGGACGAATATTTTAAAATGCTACTAAAAAATTGAAAGGAAATTCTAATTAAAAGCAGTTTGATGTATTATAGATGAAACATCAAACACCACTCACTTAGGACATTTTTAGCAAAATAAAAATGAAATAAAAATAATGCCCCGCTTGTGCAGTTTGTCATTTCGACACAAATTTTCCATTAGGGCCTAACTGACAAACGTAAACAATGGTTTCTTCCGTAAATTTCTCGCGGCAAAAAGGCTACCCGTGTAAGCCTCCAATTCTTTCGGATAGGTGAACTCTTCCTCTTCGAAATGACCGTAGTGGATTGATTAGGCCAGTTTTCCATGAAGAGATATTCGCGGAAAAAGCCATGGTTTACGTTTGTCAGGTAGGCACTAATGAAAAATCTGTGTTGATTTGGTTTTGTTTAGAAGCATTTTAAAATTTTCGCCCTCTACTTTAAAATGGGAGCTGTCAGATTTATCACCACTCGGTGTTTTTTTGTTTTTACAACTTGGATTCGACCTTTGCTCCCCTTAGCATAGCAATTATTTTTTCTTTGCTTCGGTGGCTTTCCATTGTACTTAAGATCACACGTTGAGAAGTATAGTGCCCAATTAAAAGTAAAAAGTAAAAGTAAAAAAGCCCCGCAAAGATGAGAATAGCTAAAGATAGTTTAAAAGTAGATCGCTCAAATGAGCACATATCCAAATTATGCGTACAAACAGATAACCTAATAATGGGTAGTAGTGTTGAAAGCAGATGAATGTTGAAATTTGTATCGTTACCTTTTAGTACTTTTACTTTTACCTTACCTAATAAGGTATTTTTTAGTTTTATTTTACAAAGTGCTTTAAAATAGACAATCTAAAAATTTATTTATTCGCATTGGTATCACTATTATGCACTTAAGGAGAAACAAATGTTCAAATGAAGAGTGTAAATATTTTTTTCTGTATTCAAAAAATGAGTATCAAAAGAGTATAAGGGAATAGTAAAGCAAGTAAAGCTAAAGTGAGGTTGAACATCGTTGTATCTAAAATTGCAATTGATACTCCTAACTTTCTGCAAAGAAAAAGATAATGAATTTTAACAGGCGCGTAAAATTTCCCCTCGTTTAATTCTAAACCAAAGCAAGCGTAAACAACGATATTGTTTGCAATTTCTTATACGCCATAAAACATTGATCGAAATCTGTCATAAAATAGACGCGGTTTAGTTGATATCCAGCTTAAATTTATACAAAATATCCCAGTAATTTCTGTTTAATGTAGCATTCCCTTTATGTGCATTAGATAATGCAGAAAATTCAATGTTTCTTTTTATCTGTGTGCCTGATGTTATGGAGTTGGTCAGTTTCGTCATTATCGACGATTTTCTGCGCTTTTTTATCACCAATTACTTTGCTTAAATAGCTCAATAATTTTTCAAGAGTGATATCTACACGCTAAAATATGCGTCAAGAATACCCATAATCACGGAATGTGCATATATCAATTTATGGGTACATTAAAACTAACCAATATTTGAGCATTTTTTTCATACAAATTTACTCAAATATGGGTAAATTTTACCTCTACCCATAAATGGGTATGTGCACTTTTTGTGATTATGGGTAAACTGAGCTTAGCGTGTATGACCTTTCACCTCACTTTTGCGGTACCTGCATCCTCCATTACATGAACATTTTTTGTGCATCAACCCAGCATTTTGACACATTCATTTTTTTTTGCTCCTGAGTGAAACTGAATCCTGAGGTGCGATTCACGTCGGAGCTAGAATAATAAAAAAATAAATGCAAAATTTATTGCTTCAAATATTAGACATGAATAAACTATTTATTTGAAGATGAATAAGAAAAATAAAAAAAATTTCTCTTAAAAAATATGACGACCGCGTCCCTAGTAGCACACTTGTTGCCATTCGGTTGAAATAACATAAATATGACTTGCTAAGTCATAATCAAGTTACTACAACAAATTATGATCGTAGTGCGCTACTTGGGGTTGCTTTAGTGACCATAAATTTATTCAATTTTGGGTAAATAGTAACGTCCTACATTGGAAAATCAACATGACCCATATCTCAGTGAAAATTACTATTTATTATCGTACGATTTTTCTCGTTATTTGGTATAGGGTATTGTCAAAAATACCACATTTTAGGTGAAACAAAAACCTTATCTTGGGTATTCTCATTTTAGCGTGTAAGCGGCCATTTTATTCGCGTCTTGCAAGCTTTCGGATATTTTTCAAGTGCTGAAAATTTCGGAGGGTTTTGATAATAACATTTTAACAGTCGATGTAAATTCGTAAAATTGATAAATTGTTCTAGGATTCATTCGATTTGACAGAACCAGCCAAGATTATCGGGGTACTTTGACTTTACTTTGGGGCTGTCAAGTTGTTACCGGGTCTGCTCAGCTTCTCTTTCATTGCTCGGGAGGCAATAAACGGATTCGTCTTAATCTCTCGGATGATTTTGCGGTCTCCTCGGTGAACCGTTTTACTTTTTTGTCCACAGTTTGGAAAAAAACATGTAATTTTCTGCCTTGTCTAATGCACATAAAGAGAACGCTAGATTTTACAGAAACTAATTAGATATTTCTTGTAACTTTTAGCAAGATAACGCCTGAAGCTAGTCTATTGTATGAAATATTGCAAAAGTTGTTGTATGGCACATGCAATATTGCATGCAATTTCTGTTTTTACACTTTATTTGGCTTTATATTAAGCGAGGAGAAATTTTACGCGCCGTTATTTCTTTCTGTGTCGATATTGACTAGATGAGATGTCAACGTATGAATGAATATATGTGACGTAGCCATCATTTTGTCTAAGACTTTGTCTTGTATGCAACTTTACTTAATAGCAAGATCAGTTTGAGTAATCGGTGTGAGTGTACAGTGATCAAATCGGTCTATGCAAAGCATTCTCTCAGTTCGTTCCAACGGAAAAATGTAGAAGGAAGTAAACGTTTCTGATAAATCCATGCGAAACATTATCTTAGAAGACTTGCACACATCTTTTAACACTAAAGTGAAACGCCGTTTGCTTAAATACGAAGCGGGTAAGGGAGCTTCTAGTGACTCGTTCGAACAGATTGCTTTCTTTGTTGAAGAACGATAAAAAAAAGGTATTCCTGTTCTCTGACAAAAAGGTGTTCAGCACTGATGCAGACCTCAACATCCGCACATACAGATTTGTTTCACCAAAGAAACGAACACAAAAAAAAATGTAAACGGACCGTGAACTAGTTCGTGTTTTAAGGAGTTTTATCTTTAAACGTTATTAAGTTCATGATTACGTGATTCAGCTCACGGTGTAAACTTGCTTGTTTTCGAATTCATGACTGCAGTTCACGGATCTGATCACGGATTTTTTCCGTGTACATACACCCTTTTCAATTGATGCTGATGCTAAAATCAATACCGAAGAACAAAGATTGTACTCGAAAAAACAGTGCAACGCTTTCTTTTGTGTACAAATTTTTATTGTATGTGAAAAAATCGATGAAATTTTGGGTACAACTAGTTTAAAGTGTAATGTACATGTGCAAAATCTGTCAAGTGGCTATGTCTTCCAAACAAGAAGTGCTTCGACGAAAAAGTATGAACGTGGTCGTGGGAAATTCAGGCAAATCCCACAGATGGATCACGACACAGTATGGAATCGACAACTCAACCGTGACATGCGGTAAAATCTTTCAAGGAATTTCAGACAACCCAGCGGCGAGCTGACAGCGGAAGAATAGCGAAGACGACCGACCTCGTGGCAGGCCTCGTGAGGGATTACTTCAAGCGCAATCCAAATTCTTCCATCTAGTTCGTCCAGCAGACAATGAAGCGCGCCAGAGTTCATATCTTCAAAGTTAGGAACGCGCCTAACCGAACCGATAAACAGAATACGGTGGCCAAATCCCGCGCCAGGAAGCTGTACCGCGAGTGGTTGGTGCAGCAGTAATGCATCGTAATTGATGACGAGACATACATTAAAGCAGACGCCCAGCAGATCCCCTGGCCTGAAGATTTTCGTCGGCAAGTTCCGCCTGGATGATCAAGAAGAAGATTGATAGAGGTCGATACATTTGCCAAGAAGTACTTGGTGTGGCAGGTGATATGTGGGTTTCAGTCAGTAAGCCGTAAAAAATAAATGGAAAGATTTTTCTTAAGTGTTTTCTTCACCAATCAACAATGAACATTCATATTGCCAAAATGACTCATTACTCTGAGAAAAAAAATAAATAGTTGCGATTAGAGCTGAATAGTCCAATTCAAGATCGACGAGTCCACACAAAAGCCTTATCCCCCAATTTCAACTATTTCACATCGGATATCATTACTTCCGGTTATTCGTTCAGCAAAACACGAGAAGATTACGATCCTACTGGTCCCATATCAATATATCTTGGAAGTGGCAACACCTTTCCCAGCCCAGCATCATTCCGATCGAACCACTTCCCAACACAATATCCATTCCTAAACGATCACCAGCCCAAATATGGTGATCATCCAAATTGATCAATTAATCGCGCGCACAAAGTGTCGACTATTAACCTGCCTTCGCACCGAGCCAAAATCGAATCTCCCCCATTCCGGGCAGCAGCAGCAGCAGACCGGCGATGGCAGTGAGTGCTTTGTGTGAACTGGGCAGACATTTCTTATTTTTCTCACACTAAATCCACTTCCGTAAAAAGTCACCCACCAATTGATCGAACCAAGCCGACACACAGACACACACACGGGAGGATGCGAGGGGGGTGAAAAATTTGCATCGCCAACACCGAAACAGCAGCGTTTAGGCTTCCTTTCTTCTATAACCTACCTGGTAGCTAAACCTGCAATTTCCAGGTTGGCGCGGCTTGTGGGACCCTTCGGGGCAGGCGTCCGTAAAGCTTTGAATGACTACGACAGCTCGATGAGCTGAGCGCGCACACGCGGCCTCCGGTCAATGTTCATAGTTGTGGATGCCTTCTAGACAAACGAGGGAAAGAGAGGCAGCACTTTATTCGTCCATTGAGGGAACAAACATAAATTTATGTAAATTTACAATTGAATTAAAATCGATCTTCGTATTTGAGTGCGGGACCGCTGCTGCCGTGCGGCTTGGAAATCCGGCGAGGTGGAGAGCGATGGAAAAGACAAAAATCCGTTAGGTTTCATTTGCATGGCGATATTTGTTAGGATGTATTGTTATTACAATATTACTACGAGTTCAATGGTTGAGGGCTACGATTTGGCTACTGTGATAGGTGATGACAGTATTATAATAAGTTCAAATGATTTAAAATGCACTGCTAACATGTGAATTTAATCGATTATTGTGATAATCAACAGCCAGAAGTGAAAATGTTTATCAATTATATTATAATAACTTTTTTACGACATTTCCATTGCAGAAAACAATGCCTTCGGAAGGCGCAGAGAAATAATAACAAGGTGGCACTTTGGATTTAAACTTATCAATATAGGGCTATGGGATGTAATGTCAGCATAGCTCGTTAACTCGGCCTATGTACAAAATATCTCATGAATTCAGCTAAAATTGATAAACATATGTTGACATCGTAATGATCGCTTCCTTTTGAAGTAATTGAGATATTTTTCTTCGATTTACAGCTATACACTTTCATGTGATTCTTGATTCCTTTAACGTTTTGGGCGCCATAACTTCTCTGGTGAACAGATTACGATCACTATTTTCAAATGAGATAAATGTAGCAAAATTGGCCCATGGCACCTTGTCATGGATCCAAGATATACAGAAAAGAGGAACACTGTATAGAATAACCGTTCACATAAAAGAAACGAGAACGATTCCACAAAAAACCGTAGACCCAATTCAAGAGAAATATTTTCAAGGGTAAGTCGTTTAAAATAGTGTGCCAGACACGATGTCTTACACACTAGACGAAAAACTGCGGTGTTAGGTAAAGAAAGATAAGCCGATATAAAACTCACCATAGGAGTATATTTCAATGCCACTCAGATAACCAAAGCGTCTGCTCTTCTATCGTAAATTATAAGTGCTATCTACACTGAAAGTTAATTTTAGTTTAAATTACAAAATCGAAGGTAATAATCACAAATCCATTCGTAGTTTTCTGCAACGAAACTGATTTATTCTTTTTATAAAGATACATTCGTAATTAAAGGCACACGCGCAACTGTCAAAAGCACGAAACTTTTGTTGACACAGAAAAAACATTCGTATATTGTACGAAAACAATACAAAGAGCAACGAATATTTGGTCACAAATTAAAAGGAAACGTCTCTCTGGTGGTTGCATGAAGGACTGACTGTTTCGTCCAGGGCTTGACCAGGCCCTACGTTGTGATTTTACTTTTAGTTTCTTTATCTGAGAACGACGACGATGGCAAATAAAAACAAACGGACTACTTTGTCGATATCAATTTATTACCACCGAGAGGCAGTGTGCCAGCTCGGTGGGTACAAGATGATAATACAGCTAAAACACCACTAAACAATATGGGTCTCTGTGTCCCTTTTATGGTGGACACGAAGCACGGATAGTGTCGTGCGCACCGCATCATAACAATAGTACATAGATGCGGAGCGCTGACGGTGATATTCCACGCTGCCCACTTGAACTACAATAATAGCAGCAGGCTGTTTGCATGCTAGCCGCTCTCCAATGGGTGGAAACAATACACGGGGGGACGCGTGTTTGACGCTATTCACACAACAGCAAGTACGTCGTGTGCTGTTTGAGATCGAACACTGACAGATCTACTCTATCGACTCAAAATGTAATTGACAAAAAAAGCGCAACCACGTGGAGTTGTTCAGCGTTTTTTTAATGTTTCTGAGATGGGTTTCGTACCTGAATATATGAAAATTGCTAGTTCTGAATCCGTGGTTGATCTCACTGGGCCACGCTGACTCGTTAGAACATGCTTGATTAATGAGCATAAAGTTATAGCTCTCGACAGCGCTTTAATTTTTATGTTGAGTTAGATAAATTATTCCCGCCCATACCGGCAGGAGCACCATCAAGCATGAGTACGGTATAAAAGAGAAACAGCGATTGGCTGGTCATCACGAAGTACATTTTGTGCATTTTTCAAAAAAGTGTAATGATAGCATTTCATCAGATAGAAAGCATTATGAATGTTTCATACTATATACCAGACATTTGTTCTATGAACACAATCCATGTTTACGAAATGCGTGAAAGGTACTTTACGAAAATAAATTTTCAGTGTACTGATAGCAGCTACTGAGAGAGATTGTGGTGGTAGATCTTCGGCAGCAGATTGATCTGCCTAATAAAGCACATAGATATATGACGATAATCAGTTATCTCCCGCACTCTGGTTGTATCGGTCGGTTATAAATACAGTCCACGTTGAATGTTATATTTGGTGTTTTAACAGTAAAATAAATTGAATTTTCAAACGAATCCGAAATAGAAATCATTCAATGTGATGGCCACCGGCCAATGCATTTAAATTAAAGCTAAAACATGCGGCACTTCGATTTCCAATCCATACCACACCACATGTGTGGCACACTGAGGAACACTTTTGACAGTTGTACTTGTAGACAAAAGATGCCAGCAACCTTGCCAATATGCACTGACTGGTTGCAAGGCTTGGGAAAAAGTTGCAATTTTAGCTGTCAACACATCGGCACCTTCGGGACATTACGGGAACTCCCAGAAAATTGCAACTCTTGTAGACACACTATAAAAAAAATAACACAAGAGAAGAGTATGCTGAGCGATCCACCTCTGGCATGGTATTTACTGTGTTCCTTTTTTTTTTACTTATTTATTTTCCGTTGGCCTATTTCCTCACATGGTGACAATCACCGACGCCAGGGAGACGACTCCACCACCTGGACCCTATCTAACGACTTATGACTATGAACCGGGACCAACGGCTTTACTTCCCTTCCGAAGGAAGACGTGACCAACATTTTTTCACCTCAGAAAAACCACCGACGTCGACTGGGATTGAACCCAGACCCACTGGGGTGCCAGTAGCAGTCACGACCACCCCTGCACCACCGACGCCGGCAATTTACTGTGTTCCTTTCTTTGGCATATTATGGTCATCACAAGGTATAATTTTGGTTTAAAAAAAAATCAATGGGAGTGTATGAGTAAGTGGTTGTCTTTTTTTAAAAATGGTGCTCCTTTACAAAATTTCCGCAAAAAAATAGGAATTCTACTAATTGCGTATTTGGAATTGAATTGTTTGAACTATCAAGTGGCCGAGGGATCAGAAGTGAAAATCATTTGAGTGATTTAAAGTATTTTTTTTTTGTTTCATCTTGGAAATCTATTCAGTTAAATGAAAAGTATATAGCTAACAATATATTGTCTAAGAAAATTAAACAAAAAATCCTCAGCCTGATACTTAGTAAATGAGACAAAGTTACATCCACGGGTAGACCCAATATGGCGCTTTTTGACCGACATTACATCCATATTCTTCGATACTCATGATTAAGTTAGTTGTTTAACTATTCGTGGTTCTGAACAACGAGCACCTTAAAAATCTTATCTTCGCAAGCAAATAACTAGTGTAATGTCATTTGCAGCCCAATTACTTTATGAGTTTTGCGTCGACCATCAGTTGAATTGGTTGAATTGGCTGCGTCGACACTTCGCTCCGCAATATTTTGCTATCGGGCGTAGCGTTTTGTCTATTGTTTCGGTTGCCTATTTTTTGTTGCGTGAGTGATCGAGTGAGCATGAAAAGTCGTGGTTCGCCGGGTAAGATGGGTCGGTGGTGAATACATAATTTATTGTGATCCAAATTATTCGTTCGCCATGCTCGTCGGGCCACTCTATCTTGAAACATATAAACCACTGTCAAATTTTTCAGCGACTACAGCGGCATCCATAATGTTGGTGTAAAGCAGTTCAAGTTGGCTCTCAGGCGTTGAGATGAATTGACTTGTTTTCCTAATGAAATAACACTATCACACTCTGTGAGTGGCCCCAATAGCATCCTTACTGTTGGTTGAAACCAGATGAAACCGGCTTTTAAGCATTATTAAAAAATCATTTTATATTCCCAATGAAAAACCACAATCACTCTTTGTGAGTGGCTCCAGCATACTTACTGTTGGTTTAAATCGGTTCAAATCAGGTATCGGTACTAATTTTCAGATATTTCACTTGACTGCTTATCGTAAAGAAATATTGTTTATTTGCAATAAAACAAATAGAATGTTTGGATGCAGCACTTGAAAGTAAACATAAACAAATACACTTTCGACAGAAATTAGTCACTAGCTACACGAATTAACCCAATACTCTAGTTTGAACATTTTCTCATTATTTTCTGCCGCATCCTGTAATTCGACACAAACGCAAAATTAAAGTGTCGAGTATTTTTAAGCTGCTCGAAGCATTAATATTTTTTCCTAGTGCTAAGAAGAAAAGATATTCACCGGTGACCATTGTTTTTGTATTTATAGGTTAAAAATTTGAAATTTTGAACGATGAAACTTTAAAAAAATGGAGAACGACACTGCCCTGGGATGCGTAGTTGACGTAACCACCATCGGTATGATTGTTGAGAAAACGAGTTTTTCCGGGTTTAAGCTGAAATGTAGTATATACCAACAATTATGGACAAATGTTCTGTCCATTTGATGATGTTTTACTAATAAAAGTGGGCCAGCAAGATAATTAGAATAGTTTAATTTTTTATCATCTTTAAAACGCATACGCCAACTTATGCGAATAAACAGGCATACTACTGAACGTTTATTCTCATAGTTTGGCGTAAAAACCAGGCTGCTCTGTTCTGAATAATATGTCGTACATTAGGCTCTCGCCGATTGGCTTCACGAACACCAACGAAAAGTTTCACCCAGCAAAGCTCCCATTTGATTTTGACGATATCTACCATCGGACTTATCAGTCCAGAAAATTTTCGACTTTTTAAAAGAGCGTCAGTTGTAAAAAAAGGAATAATGCTGCAGTTACAGTTTCTACTGTAAGGTGTTGAGAGACCTGAACATAAAATTTACACAACTGGGGCATGAAGAGTGCGAACGTTGTCAAGCCCATCGTGTTCACGAAAAGCAGACAGGGCACTCTGCTAAAGCTGATGATACTGATCAGGGAGTATCAACAATGAACGAAGTTCAATGCGAGTTGTGTAATAGTTGGAAGGATCACGGACAAGCGATTGCTGAGCGAAACGTGTACAATAAATGATGACGTCAATTTCAACCCCCACTTGATAGTTCCTTATGCAATTTTACTACCTGTGGTTTTGATTATATATCAGAATTCCAGACTTCATTCACATCCTCGCCAAGGAAAAAAATCAATTCTATCCCATTACTCCACAACTCCCATAACTCCAAATGCCTATAAAGGCAGTATGAGGGACAGTATCACTGATCGCAAGGAACCGGTCAGGTGTTTTTCAGAGGTCGATAGATGGCAAGTATGTATGTAATCTCTAATCTGCTTTCCCTGGTGCATTCAACTTCGTTTACAGGCACCCTTGATGTAATATGTAGAGAGACGTCATTCATGCGACCAAATGGTGCTTACGCCAAACCGTTCTTTTCAATTTATCTCGCAATTTTTCGAATTTCTTTTTTTATTTTGACTTGGAGGCAATGTATTATAGGGTAAAGAATGCAAAAAAAACAAAAAAGTAAATTTTGGTCGTCTTGGCGCTTACGTCAACTATGCATCCCAGGGCAGGACAGATGTTGAAAGTTATGTTTACATCTACGTTCTGCCTGTGCTAGCCATCGGTAATTAAATTTGAAATATAATACTCAAACCGTGAATCGTTTATCCTCCAGATATTTGGTCAGGTACTGCTGAAGATGCTAAGAACTCAGAGGATGGCCTGAGAAAAACACTTCAAAACAAATTTCCTCTGCTATGTGTAGAATATTTAAGTAAGGCATTTGATCGGATTGACATTCCCATGCTACTATTCAAATTACAAAAACAGGGTATTGAGCCACGTCTTCTCAAATGGCTCAAACGTTACCTAACTAATCGACAACATATAGTAAGATTTACAGGAAAGAAATCAAATCCTATTCAAATTTCCTCAGGTGTACCCCAAGTATCCCATCTAGGCCCTCTTTTGTTTATTCTTTTGGTAAACGATATTTCATTCATTCTTAAAACTGTAAAAGTCTTAATATATGCCGACGATATAAAGCTCTTCCTAGAAATAAGAAGCAAAGAAGATTACAAGATATTTCAAGAAGAAATACATATTTTCTATACTTGGTGTAACAAAAGCCTTTTAAAATTAAATGTTCAAAAATGTAATGCGATAGCATTAAGCAGAAAACAAGATATACCTGACATTATGATCACTCTAGGAAAGCAGTCTGTAGGAAAGTGCATAAGAATTCGTGATTTAGGAGTTATGCTGGATTCTAAACTAACATTCATTGACCACTACAATACATTAATTAACAGAGCTAATAACATGCTGGCATTTATTAAACGCTTTAGTCATAGTTTTAACGACCCTTACACAATTAAAACATTATACCTTGCTTATGTGAGGTCAATACTGGAATATTGTAGTGTAGTCTGGTCACCTTTTTCAATTATCCATGAAGAGCGAATAGAGTCTGTACAAAAACAGTTTTTATTGTTTGCATTACGTAAATTAGGTTGGGAAAGATTTCCTCTCCCACCCTATGAAGCTCGCTGTAGGTTTATCAGTATGCAAACACTAAAACAACGTCGAGAGTTTGCAGGGATTTCATTTGTTAATGGCATTGTTTCGCATCGCATTGATTCAACAGAGCTATTATAAAAATTAAATTTTTACGAACCCTCCCGGCAACTGCGTAATCGAAATATTTTTATCACAAATCACTATCGCAGAAACTACGCTAAATTTGGACCTCTGAATCAGATGATGGCTACCTACAATTTACATAGCGATTCAATTGACTTTACAATTACAAAATCCAAATTGAAGCAATACTTCAATGCTATACGCTAAAGGAGAACACGCCATAGAAATATTGTGAACCAGGCGCTGCTTAGTTTTATGTTTTTATATCCTCGATTATAACTAGAATTAGGAACAAAATGTTACAAACGGTCTACTTATGATTGACGACAAATAAATAAATAAATAAATAAATATTTCATTACTATGCCTGTGCTGAGAGTCTATCCAATGCGTATCAGTGCAATGTGTAACAGTTATTATTGACCGTAAGGGAAGGTCCATTAATTATGTTACGTAGTAAGGGGGAAGGGGGGGTTTGAGAAAACGTGACGATCCATACAAAAAAAAATTGAGGTCCATACAAAAACCGTGAAAAGGGGGGGGGGGGGGCTGGGGGTTAAAAAAAAGTCAATTTTTGCGAGACGTAATTAATGGACATTCCCTAATATTATCTAATCTCTGTTGATCAAGACAGTTTGGATGACCTAGGCCATCCCAAGATTATCTTCTTATGTTTATTTTTACATTCAAAATTATTCACTGTTGACGCTTGAATACGTGACGAAACTTTTTTTTAGCTTAAAAAGCTTCTGTTACATCCGTAGATTTCAAGTTCTTAAATTCGGAAAAAAATGATGGACACAAATAAAAAAAAACTGATTGATGAAAGTTATAAAATAATTACTGTTGACTGAAAAATGTAAACAGAAGTTTCATTAAATATGTTTAAATTGATTTTGTGATTTCTTAAAGTCCAAAAACTAGTGTTACAACTGTTGATCCTATTATTTTAAACTAAAGGACAGTTTAGATGACCTAGAATATCCCGAATTTGTCGTACCTTCCACACTATTATATAAATATTGTTAAAAACATATATTCCTTTTGCATACTCTAATAACGTACTGTTTCAACTCTAGATTTAATTCCTGATTTCAAAGACAGTTTGGATGACCATGATCATCCCAGTTTATGTTGCAATGTTGATTTTAACGCTCAAAAGTATTCACTGAATATGGTTGAATGCGGAGCGTACATTATATAGCTCAAAATGTTGTAGTAACTACTGTAAATGTTAAGTTCTGAACTCAAGGCCTGAAAAATCATAAAATTTGCAAACAAAAACTGTGACCTTGCAAGAGTTACATTTAATATGTTTGAATACAAATCATATTTTTGTAGAGTTGATACCCGAGCAAAGGATTATACCAAATTGATAACAAGTTCTAATACCGGGTTTTCGTTTTTTGATCACTGAATATGTTATGTTATCAAGTTGTTCGCAATGATAACAAATTGAGTTATTATTTTGATATTCAACGAGTATTTTTTTGTTATTCATTTTTTTATTTTGGCTTTTTATTCAGCCTGAATCATAACACATTCAGTTATCAAAAAACGATAACCCGGTATTAGAACTTGTTATCAATTTGGTATAATCCTTTGCTCGAGTACAGCTTATGTTACAACTGATGAGTTTCACCCCAACTCGTCTTCGTGGTTGGCAGCACCCTCTCAGAATCTAATGAAACTTTGTTAGTGTGTAGACTTTGTCTTTTCAAGCAATTTTGCATACTTTGTTTTTTCAAAATTTATGTAGACTACCATTTGGAAAGGGCTTAAGTTTTTTAATAGATTTTTTTTTAAATCAACATAACTCAAAAAGGACATGACTTACAAAAAAGTGATGCATGGGTGACTTGGGTCATAAAGAGCTGAATGTATCGAACATCTTTGCAAGAAAAACAAAAATCAACAAGCCTTACATTTGATAAGAGTCAAAAACATTAAATTTTCCTCTAAATCAGTAAAACAGAACCAAAAATGTATGTTTAAGTAAAAGTAATTCATAACTGCTCGTTCGGATATTCTTATTTTTATGGCATCGTAAAATTTGGGTTGGGGCAAAAGGAGGGTCTAGATTTGTAACAGTACTTATAAAAGGTATTGGCAAAATTGTGATAGAGGGGGGGTGATCCTACTGAAGAAATTTCATGAATTTTGATAACCATATTGCCAGGGGTTTCTACTGAAATTGTTCTTGACCACTCGAGACCCCCGGGAACCTGTTTAGGATTTACCGGTCTGAGGATAAATCATGAGATAGCCACAAAAGGTAGAGAAATAGCCTACTGGAGAAATTTCATGAATTTTGAAACCCATATTGCCAGGGTTTCCTACTGAATGTGTTCATGGCCACTCGAGGCCCCACGGGAACCTGTTCTGGAAAGACAGTTCCAAGTACAAATCATCAGATGGCCACTAAACGTTGAAAAATATCCTACTGGAGAAATGTCATGAATTTTGATACCCATATTGCCAGGGTTTTCTAAAGAAAATGTTCATGGCCACTCGAGGTACCACGGAAACCTGTTCCGGATTGACCGGTCCGAGGACAAATCATCAGATAGCCACAAAAGGTTGATAAATAGCCTACTGGAGAAATTTCATGAATGTTGATGCCCATATTGCCCGGCTTTCTTTCTAAATATGTTTATGGCCACTCTAGGCCCCACGAGAACCTGTTACAGAGCGGCCGTTCCAGGAACAAGTTGACATATGGCCCAAAATAGGATATAAATAGTTTCTGGGAATTATTCCAAACATTCTGACATACATTCCTGTAAATTCAATAGGTGTTCCGATATTGTGTCTCCGTACCGGAACACAGCCCCGGTAACCCGGATTTACGGGAACCAGATGCATTCAAATGGTCATTGCTGATTATGTTTCGAAAGCGAATGAATTTTGAAACCTAACGGTGCCAGAAGTATAAAAATCGGTTAAAAAAAGCCAGAGTTATAATCACTTTAATTTGGTGGGTACCCGGGTACCTTGTCGATCACTTAAGGGAGGATAAACAGTTAGAACGAGAAAAAAACTCATTTTTGATAAAAAAATTTCAAGGGAAAGTTTTTACTCAAATCCATCGAAACTTTTTTACAACTATAAGCAGGGTTGCGGTTTATCATTTTTGACTCAGGCATATTCATTTGCCAATATCTTCTTTCAAAGGGTCGATTTGATAATATGATGTATGACGAACTTGTAGTGCATGAGTAGACCTACAACTTTGTCTAACAGTACATTGCTCTAACTCCTATATCTTCGACATGAGAGGGTATATTCACAGTGATCTTCACGATGATAATCGCGTGATCTTCACCGCGAATATCATCGCGAAGATCACTGCGAATATACGCTCTTATTCCTCAGATATAAGAGATAGAGCTATGTATTGTTAGACCAAGTTGTAGGTCTACTCAAGCACCATAAGTTCATCATACATTATATTTTGAAATTGAGCGTCTGAGAAGAGCTATCGGCAAATGAATATGGATAAGTCAAAAATGATAAGCCGCAACCTTGACTATAAGTGTATCCATGTAGTATACAAAAAAAAAATTTTTTTCAACAAAATGGCGGCCGTTAGAGTGCGTTGAAAAAGTCGTTATATTTTGCTTGTGCCGGCTCTCCTGGTTGCAGTTTTGATCTGAATCCTGCTTACCCAAATAAATAACATTAATAACACATGCAGTTAGTAGATGAATTGAAAAAAAAATGTTATTAAAATAATTGCACTTTTGGCGTAACTTTTTTGAAAGAATACAATTTTTTCCGCCATTTTATCACATTTTTCCATATTTGGTAATAAAATATTACAATAATTTTCAATTCATATAGAAGGTAATACTATAATAAAGAAATCCTATAAGTTTCAGCTTAATCGTATAATTAGTTTTTGAGTTATCACCGGCATAAACTCCAAAAATGTTGTATTGAGAAAAACGCGTTGAAAGTTTTAATTATCGGTCTGCGCGCGAAAAAAGCGCCTTTGGAGAACGAAAAAACAAAACACTTGGAGATTGAATTTCGAAAAAAGGGTTTTAGGAGCGTATTCTATAGGAGTCTTACTAACTTTTCATGCAAAAAGAAAAAAAATGAATTTTTTGGTCATCCTAACTGTATATCCCCCCTTAAGGGGTTAAAATATTCTAAGGCCCGCCCTTCGGCCCCCCTTGCTACTATATGAAATGTTTTCATGCAAAAAGTTGCCTTCCAACTATTAT
Source organism: Aedes japonicus (assembly GCA_034211315.2). Lineage (NCBI taxonomy): Eukaryota > Metazoa > Arthropoda > Insecta > Diptera > Culicidae > Aedes > Aedes japonicus. The sequence goes on along the minus strand of JASCZW010000980.1, from coordinate 153,880 downwards.
TAAGATGTCACTGAATATCAGCTTCCTGGTTTAAAATGAACTATGAAAATTCGTAATGTAAAACATGAAAAGGTACCCGGGTACCCTGTCGATCACATAAGGGTTAACTCCTCTTTCAACTACATCATCATTTCATCGAAAGCTTCCCTTTTATCGGCATCATCTAGATGCGTATCAAACAATTTTTTACGAATTGCTTTGGAAATTTGTTTGGAGTTTTTAAGCAATAATTTACACTCCGTATAACCCTCAACGAAATTGGTGATATGCTCAAGTTTTGAACTATGGAATTGAATTCATTCACTTCACACCTTGCTGCTCATTCGCGGATGCGATGGACTCCAATGACTGTACCGTTTTTGTAAAATAAAATAAAAAGTTATTAAATATTGACCTCCAACACTTTGACACAAATTCAAATGGTAAAATTATGGGGAAAAAATTACCTAATCATCATCCGATTCCTGATTGTAGGTCCTTGAAATTCTGATCACAATTTGCTTCCAGTCTCCATCTGAACGCTTCTTTTTAGTGGTGAACTTTTGGTGATAAACAGGACGGACCACTTGGTTTAATTGTACTCCGTTGTTGCCAGATCAGCTGTTATTACACAGAGAACCAACAGATGATGCTTGGGACTAACATGCATCTTCAATTTGTAAAAACTGGTGATCTCAAACTACCACTCCCACGAGAAATCACTAAGATTTTGGATAACAGGATTGGGTAGCAGCAGGGTTCGTTTTGGTTAATGATAAGCTGTCAAGTGAAATATTTGAAAATTACTACCGATATACGACTTGAACCGATTTAAACCAACAGTAAGTATGCTTTTGGGGCCACTCACAAAGTGTGATTGTGGGTTTTCATTGGGAATACAAAGTGAGTTTTCAATAATGCTGAAAACCTTTTATGACCGGTTTAAACCAACATTAGGGATGCTATTGGGGCCACTCACAAAACGTGATAGTGGTATTTCATGAGGAAAACAAGTCAATTAATCTCAACGCCTGAGAGCCAACTTGGACCGATCTACACCAAAAGTACGGATGCCGCTATAGTCACTTAAAAAATGGGACAGTGGTTTATTTGTTCCAAGAAAGGGTGGCCCGACGAGCATGACGAACGAATAATTTTACTAAATGTAATTTATAGGACACTTTTTAATGAGGCATTGATTTCTTCCTTCCGAACTTCTTCGTATCCAGGATATTCTAGGTCATCAATTAGACCTTGAGTTCACTTGTTGTTTATTGGTTAAACAAAGTTCATCTTAACCCCAAGAAATTCCAGATGTTTGAATAAGTCGGTGTATGGGTCATTGTTCAAAACACAGTTTACGATAATCTCCCGATATGGATCCTTTGCGCGAAATGAACAAATTTTCATTCGAATAGCCCATAAGAGTCACGTCAATTGTGGCTATTTTTCACTTCTTCAAGTAACAAAATTTACTTCAACTCTCCGAATAATCCCTAATTTAAAAGACTCCAGTGACTTGAATGGTTGAAAGATTTTGTCCTTAAAAAAATCATGAATTTGAACACAGACATCATGGCAGGCGACCAACCGTGTTACAATAATTAAGAAGGATTACCCCGCTGGCTCAGATGTCGCAAAACAAACCAACATTCCAACAATTGGGCTTTCTGTCAAAATCAATCCAATCAAGATCACAGCATTTGATGCGCTCAAGCATATCCAGAAGCTTGCAACAGTCGGAATTGGTATCCATTCTACTCACATTCGTAGCCCACAGTGCAGCCACTGAGTTGAGACCTGCATCGTCATTACTTCATGCACTTGAAACTTCGCAGAGCGCATATGCAAATCACTTAGATCCGCCAGCGCGCCGGGCCTTTCGAAACGCCCTGGCGGAGATTGCATGTAGAACTCGGGAAGTAGAGCATCCTCTTCTCGAGTGTTGCTCAACCCTTGTCGGTACCAAGTTGAACACATTTCCATTTCGTCCGTAGCCGCGTGGCGGATTCAGTGCAGTATGAAGATCGAATCGATGGCAGCGCAAGATTGCTTCACTTTACGCCCTCCAACATCGACATTGTTCTATTTCAGACGCGCCCCCCTACAGGAGGAGGATGAACTGCTGTCAAGTTTAGAAGAGCTAGTACATCGATCAAATGCTAACAATGAGAGCGAAGGTGTTGCAGATCACTGCTAGATCAAGTGCGGTGTAGAACTGTTGCAATCGACGAGCCCGCAGTGATTCACGGCGATAGATTGCTTTGAAAGAAGAATTCTATCCGAAGGGTTGTGAAACAATACGTTCGATACCTACCTTCCTCTGAATGAATGGTCTGCAACAAACGAAACAACAACCCATGTTTGTGGGTCGGTCCACAATGGGCTCGTTAGAAATTCCGAATGCAAAACAAAGTGGCCCCTGTGGGAACTACTAATCGGATTATAATGATACGAGAACCGCTATCGCATCCTGCTGGGAAGTCCGCATAGTCAATACAGATCCTTCCGCGAAAACCGGGAACAACGGGTGGGACCGGCAACAGAGCGGTCGGTAGTCCATGTGATTATTGTTATTGGTTTTTGTTTACCTGGCATTAGAGGAGGAAAAAAACCCGGAGATGATAGAATTCAGATCAAAATAACCAACTCAGCGAAGGGTTCGAAAAACAAAGACGAGCGACATTCTGAACCCATAAGTCATGCAAAATTTATTGCCTTCGGGATTTTTTTTTTCCTCCACACTCCGACCAGTTGCCCTTTATTTATTTTTCATTCTTGGCTGTAGAGCGTTTTGTCTCATGCTCACACTGTTGACGATTTTTATGGCCTATGAAGACGTTTCTCACACAATAAAGCCAACCTACAGGACAATAGCGATGAAATGGGATAGAAAAATGTCAAAACAGTTGGAAATTAATGATCGCTCGAGGATTTGAACTCGGAATTCGGGAGTGAGAAATGAATTGTTTTCTGGTGGTCGAGACACCGTTAGCAATATTTTGATCACCTTCAAACATGCGGCAGCGGCGATAAATCATCTGCGTCGGTTGGAAGAGTGTCGAAGAATGTCGTTGGAATTCGAGTTTTTTTTTAGATTTTTAATGATTCGCATTCGAATGGTGATGAACATAAACTTCCTCGAGCGCACTTTCATGAAATACAATGTTGACGCCAATTTCAAAAACGAATTCAAACCAGGACCAATCCTTCATAATGTGACTAACCTCAACATCCATACAGAAATAAAAATGAAATTCCCCATGATTTGGCGCTAAAAAAAACACGAACCCCAAACACCGGTAGCCACGGGATCGTGTCCGTCTGCAGGAAGAAAAATATCTCAAATTTGTTCTCCCATCGGCCAATTCAATTCGCAGACCTCGGGGGAATTAGTGTCAGCCGGAGGCCGCTTGAATGATGACCCGGTATATATTATCGGGTGGTTTAATGGTTCAAGAGTTCGAGTTCGAGTGTGGCCAACGGATCGTCCCCAGAACTCTTTCACCTCCACGGAAAAGAACAACGACATCCGTACGAAATCGACAAGAGAATGGCACGACAAGACGCAATCGGAAAGGAAAAGTGAAAATAAAAATACCACATCGCGCGAAACCACTTCGCATCATCGTCGTGGTTTATAGTGTAATAATAAATGCTTTTAATATAATTTATGAGGTATTTAAGGAATAATATCGAGCCTGCGTATCGTATCGCCACATTAAATCTGCATGATGCAGCCCATTATTTCACAGTTTTCGTGTTCTCGCGCGGTTTGGCTGTGGTCCTTTCGGAAATGGTTCTCTCCATGGGATGAACTCACTCTTCGGATTAACCTTGACGAAAGCACGATTGCCGGTGAAGCGTGAAAAGTGAGAAAATTGCTACCTCAGTGGTGGAAAGTGAACCAATTCCGACGTGAGGCTGTTCCTGATTGATGGGACGAAAGGTGAAGTCCGCGGCATATATTTCAAGAGAGGTTCATTAACCTTGGCGCCGATCGAGCCCAAGGATATGAGCGCACTCTGTTTGTAATTTTGGCATCGATTTAAATTGAAATTCGTTCGCCGACCAATTACGTAGATTGCATACCTAAAGCGGATTGTCCAACAATATTTACCGGAGCTAGAGAGTGGTAAGCGTAATTTTGCAAATTTTAATGAATCATCTCTCCTTTACATGGGGAGTAGGCTTTCTCAGTTTTACTGAACGTTTCGTAAATTTTCGGAAGAGTGGAGGGATGGAAATCGGTTATGGATTGGGATGTTGCAAAAAAAATGAATGCTTGTAGTAAGTAGATTGACCCAAATGATAATCGATAGATTAAGATTCTAAAAACCGTAGTTCTAAAGCAAGAATTTTCAAGGCGGTATCTGACATTTATTGTATTCCTCTAGGAATTTTATATTCTTCCCACTCTTTGAATAAGGCTCCAAGTGAAATTTAAATCTATAAAGATCTGAACGACTTCTTGAATCCACTATTCATACAGCCAGACCAAGACAAATCTGGCTCTACACAGAACAAAAAAAAATGAATTTCATCGATCGCGTAAGATTTTCCCTCGTTTAATTCCAAGCTAAAGGAAGCATAACAAAGAAATTGTTTGCAATTTTTCTTGCACCATACAACAATGTTTGCAATCTTTCCGACAACAATTTAGATTCTGGCGTTATCGGGCATAACTTTACATGAAATATCCCAATACTTTTTGCCAAATCTAGCATCCCCTCTATGCGCATATTTCTTTTAAACTGTGTATAATGTTGCCCCCTCTGGAAAGGGTTTTGAAGAGACATTTCAAGATTGATTTGATGTAAAATATCACATAGGAATTTATAGGGAGCGCCTTACAAACTACTGGAAAACCAGAATTAAGATTTTTAACCATAGCTTACTTCATGCACTTTGTACAACTCATAAGGGACCCAAGTATCACACAGAAAAAAAAAATTAATATTAACAAGCGCGTAAAATTTCCCCTCGTTTAATTCCAAGCCAAAGGAGGTGTAAACATCGAAATTGTTTGCAATCTTTCATATGTCATACAACAATATTTGCTATCTTTCATACAACAGGCTAGATTCAGGCGTTATTTGATTAGAATTTACATGAAATATTCCATTGTTTTCTGCCAAATCTAGCATTCTCTCTATGTGCATTAGATAACACAGAAAATTCAATGTTTCTCTTTATCTGTGCAGGAAACATCTTCTTTGACAATAATACAAGAACTATGTTTATTTATGAAGATGTTAGGAGGAAATACCAAACATGTCTGGTCTTGAAAAAGCTTTGAGATATATTTTTTCAAACATGCTTGATAATAGACTGCTCCGATAATTATCAATAAACTAATGATTAACTGTGGTTCAGATCCAAAATAAACGGATGTTGTCATTTTTTTTAATTTTTCTCACGGGAATTTGGAAATGCCAAACCGGATTACGGAAATATTAATAACAGTGTTCATTCGTATATTCCCCGAGACGAGCATTAGTCCGAGATGAGGTAAAAAATATAAGTACTTTGGCGACTATTGTTATGCGTGCTAATAAGAAAATGGACCTGCAAATTCGTCAGAAATAGAAGCAGCCAAGAAGAAGCATCAAACAGGCTGAATCTGTGAAACCGAGGGTTCGGAGCTGTACGATGAAACATACATAAAACTCGATTATATAACTCTGCCAGGACCACAGTTTTATGTATCGCAAAAGGGAAAGAATGAGAAAGCGATTTACACCGATTAATTTAGCAAGTAGGCAATGGTGTGGCAGACCATATGTGGATGTTGAAAAATGTCTCGTCCAATTATTACGACAGACATAATGAATGGTCAAATGGTCTACGCGAAGAAGTGTCTGCAAAAAAGGTCACTACACTTGATCAAACAGCATAGCAAGCCTACCATATTTTGACCTAATTTTGCTTCCTGCCATTACTCTAAATATGCACTAGAATGGTATAGAAGAACCAATGTCATATTTGTATCAAAGGAGATTAATCCACCACACTGCCCAGAGATTTGACCTATCAAAACTGTCTGAACTTTCACGAAGGCAAAGCTGAGAGAACACATGTAACCAGCGGATAGTGTTGAAAAATTTAGGAAAGATTGCCCTCAAGTGGTGAAAATGTAAGGAGAAATCACCGTGCAGAAGCTTATGAGTGGGGGGCGACCCCGGCGTAGTGGTTAACACCCATACCTCTCACGCCAAAGTCACGAGTTCAAATCTCACCCCCGGACAAGCTACGAAAATACCTAAAAAGGTATTTGAGTGACTACGACGAGAGATGAACCAGCCTAGGGCTGAAAATCTCGATAATAAAGGAATAAAAAAAAAGCGTATGACTAGTGTTGAGGAAAAAATTAAAGAACTCGGCTACCCTACGAAAAATGAAGCTGGTAAAGATGGTAAGAAAACATTGTAACATTAAAATTCTTGGAAGATTTTTAGGATTTTTTTAGACGCCTAAGAATTACCTAAGGGGCTATTCGTAAACCAAGTAGACTAAATTGGTAAAGTAGACTAAAACTAAAAACTTTGAAGAAAAGTCTACGAGGGGGAAGGGTTTATGAACAGGCCCTTATAAGAACCGTTTTCAGTTTGTCGTGTCTGTTAGTTATTGGTCGACAGAGATTTGTAGACCCATAGCTTCTTGGCAGTTTCCGTGAGCTTGGGTCCGAAAACCACCAAAGAACTTCCATGAAGGTCTTACCAGAAAGTTCTTCAATGAAGTTCTCTGCAAAACTTCCCTGAAGTTCTCTGAAGTTTTTTTTTCTGAAGTTCTCTGAAAGACTTTCCTGGAGTTCTCTGCAGAATTTCTTTGATGTTTTCAGAAGTATTTCCCTGAAGTTCTCTACAAAACTTCTATGAAGTTCACTGAAGAACTTTTCTGAAGTCCTTTGCCGAACTTCCATGAAGTTCTTTGAAGGAATTACCCGAAGTCTTGTGAAGAACTTATCTGAAGGACTAACCCGAAGAAGCCGGAAGAACGTACCAAAAATACCTATATTAGGGTAATCAGCCTCTTATGTGCTCTAGCGATAAACATTCATCACATAGTTTACAGGCAGACCAGTGCCACGCAGTGCAATTATTCAGAACTTTGAATTCAATCGTGTGGAAGACCATGATTTCTAGAACTCATACATAATCTAGATGTCAAAATACAGATATTACAAAAAGTTCACACAATCACCTAGCGAAAGATCCAATGTGTACACGCTAAAACGCTCTGACCCCTTGAATATCTTTTTTGGAAATGCTACCTCGAGATACATCAGTAATATAGAGGCCCAGATCATAAAGTGAGTTCACATGCTCCCTAGCGCCACGGATTGAGATAAATCTGAACTGTTGAGTCAAGCGTCTGGATGATTCAATAACATACATAGGTGACATATTTTTGACAAAGAAATCAGTATTTTTTTCGTCAACCACTGTTTGAGGCAGGAAGTACCAGTTAATTGGCAGACTTCACTAATCGTTGCCTGACGTTTCTGAAGAGTGTTTGACTATATATTTCTACTGGTACTGAAACTATTGTCGTGACACACGCAGCATCTCTTTTCTTCCCACGGAAAACACTCAATTTAATCTACTGACTGAATTGGAGTGCAACTAATGAATGAGTTCTGTACATGTGAGATTTCAGGTTGAAATAACTCGACAAATTTGCTTTGATAGTCACTAATTTCAGCTTGCAAAGGACACACTTATATTGCAATTCTGGTTATAATCACAAACACATAATATGATTTTAGATGTGGCCATGCATCCGAAGTGTCCACTCATCTCCAGTTGCGTAGATGTAGCGTTGGTACTCCTCGATTTGTCCATTCAATATTTTGCCCAACCAATCCATTTCGGGCTTTGAAATATCAGCTAAGTAATCGCACTTGTTTCACTGAATGAAAATGATTTGCTTCTCTTTTATACTGACTGTGGCACGAAATTAGTATACAAAACAAAACGAAGGCAATGAACTCAGCAACAAAACCAAAAATTTAACCAAAATGTATGTTCTTAATTCGAACTCTACTCAAATCAGAAGTTTTTTTTTTCTTTCGCATGGCAATTGAAAATTGGGTAAATTTGAATGTTTTCAGTTAAGTAGCAACTTTGGATTGATTTGATTATTGCCTGAGGTTTTTTTGCTACAAGCGACTAAAGACAAACTATCCATGGAATTATTTTTAATATACTTAAAAAAATGTTATTGATTCCAACTACGGGACTGCATAGAACTTAGTTCTAGGTATATTTTAAATTCCGTGTGCGTACGAATGAAAGAGGCAAAGATTTTTGACGGGGAGCCAGGGAAACTATCATGAAGCAGTTAAACACTATAATAAATAAATACGTAAAAAGTGATATTATCAACAGAATTTTTCAGGGGCTCTGCGTCACTGTCAACCTCATATAGTGCCCCATAGTTCACATGATTTTGCCAATTATGGATATCTTAAAATTTTGGACTTCTGACAACTGAAATCGACAAAGTTTTTTCATTAGAACCTAACTAACAAACGTAATCAATTGCTTCTTCCTTGAATTTGTCGATCTTGAAAACTTGCCTCATTAATCTACCGCAGCCATTTTTCGAGGAACAAGAGTCCTATTTGCTAGAATTGGAAGCTTACATGGGTAGATTTTGCATTACGAGAAGTTTACGAAAGAGGTATTTGTTTACATTTGTCAGTTAGGCCGTAATGAAAAATCTTTCTCGAAATATTTCCCACCAAAACAAATCGATCAATTCCAAACCACAACAGGCACGTCAGAAAAATCAACTAACTCTTTCACACTCACTACGTATCCTATAATGACGTGCCGATGCGCTCATATGAAAGTGTTGGATGTTAAAAAGAATAGATTGATACATTCATCTAACCACATATTCATCACATTTATACTGAAATCCATGTAAGCTACAGCGAAATCTTTAATGATTGCCCCCCTGGAATGATCGATTACACTAGTTTACAGCATTTATGAACTCGGTAAGCTGATCATCATTTCTAATGTGAAATTTTATGCAGAATTCAAAAATATTGTCAAAAAAATTAAAGTAGAACAGTTTTCGAAATATGAATCGAAGTTGGTTTTTTTCTATAAATGAACAAAAACACACATACTTAAAATAGAATATCTTTAACGAGTATGATCTAATTTCTAATTGAAGCAAAATTAAATTTAACATCGATCTTTTCAACATTGTAACATTCTAGGAGAGGTTTTGAGGTTTGTTAAAAAAAATGTGATTAACATATGATTAGTACCAAAATAACTTTAAAAAACATATGTAGCTTGAAGCCAAAGAAAAAAAAAAGAAAATAAGGGCTCAATGGTGGAAATTGGTTGAAAAATGAGAAAGTAATGCTGATTTTTGGAAAAAGTGCAGAAATGCGGTCAAAAAAACAGAAATTCGAAAGAAAAACGCCCATCTCTCTCTCTCTCTCACACACACACACACACACACACACACACACACACACACACACATACACACACACACACACACACACATACGCAAGATTTGGTTTACCTACTGTTCTATTGTTTGTTCTGATACAAAACAAATTGTGAAAGTTCATTGTTCAGTTATCGGAGTGAGACAAATGTGCGCTGCGTTTCGTTTTTATTTTGAAATTTTTCCGGAGAATCTGAATAAAATATGGATTTCTAACGTTCTGTGTAATTCGTGCAAAACATGCCTGGCTAAGTAGATAGCAGGTAAAACGTATGTATGGCTTACCATTGGTCTTATTCAAATTTGTTGTATACTCTCATTTCAGTCACTGTGCGTTATTTGTCGCGAACAAAGGAATTCATAGAAATATTGTATGGAAATTTGTCACAAGATATTATTGCAGATTTCATACGATTCTCTAATGGAGAGAAGTTCATACGACGATCGTATGCAAAAAATTCTCACAGAAAAAAAAGTAACAATCGGGATTCGAACCATGAAACCTCGGGATCCAGAGGTGAGCCACAACCCCTACACTACACACGCTCGACAAATAATGTCGATTGAAAGTGTAAAAGAGACATGTTTTTCTCGGACTAATGCAACAATAATCATTTCATTCGATTTCGTATGGAATGCGTCTCGGATCCCTGCTTTGTAGTTCATATTTCCGATCGTATGAAAATCGTACGGATAATGTAGTAAGAGAAACTGAGATGACGCATACACGTCGAAGCGCAAGTTTGATTCTTTGTTAAGTTATAATAAATTTTTGTTAAAGAAACGTGCCAACAGTTGTCAAGAATGAAAAAAAAAAACGAAGTGAGAGAGAGAGAGAGAGAGAGAGAGAGAGAGAGGTGTATTTCTTTTTCTACCGATTTCCACCATTAACATCTAATTTTCTTCAGTGTTTTTTTGGCTTCAAGATACATATGCAATGTTCGATTTTGTTGACGTTTTTTTTGTATTAATTACATATATTCAGTGTGTTTTTGTGCATTTATTAAAAAATCAACTCTGATCCATATCTCGAAAACTGTTCTCCTTTAATTTTTTTTTCACTGCATTTTTTAATTCTGTATTAAATTTCACATAAGAAATGATGATCAGCTTACCGAGTTCATAAATGCTGTAAACTAGTGTCACAGCGTAATTTTGCTGTAACTTTATCGTTTGAGCGTTCTTGTTTTTTTTCAATCAACTTGTTTCACAAGGTTTGTTTTTTAAGTCTTTGCCTTTTAGTTTTCTACTCCTGACTCTGATTCTTCTCCAACTGTTTTTTTAAATTCATGCTTAGCTCTCACAATTCTACTCCATTCCTTTATTTGGTAGCTTGTTTTTGTTTTGCAGATTTACCTCTTTTTATTGTTACACCTAATGTATTCTGCTATTTTTAGTGGGTGGCCATCGGGCTTTCTTTGTATGTGTCCTCAATAGCCTATTATTATTACTCGATCTTTTTTAACTGCAGTCTTACCATCTAATAACTTTGATACTGTTAATCTGCCTTCTAGACTCTTTCAACTATATTTTAACATTTCTTTAAGAATTTGAATTTCACATCTAGTTATTGACCTTCTATTTCTTTTTACTAACGCTGCTGCTTTAAGGCCGTAAGTCAAAGCAGGAGAAATTACTGTTTTATGCGTTATTTTTTTTAGTCTGGTTTATATCTCTCCTTAAATTCTATCATTATTTAACTCATTGTGAAACTTAACAACTTCTTTTTCATTGTGTTCCTTTACTTTGATTGCAAAATCTTGTCTTCCTCCAAGTCTTGATGACTACTTCTATTTAAATTCCATAGATGAATGGAGACCGGACTCTCCCAGATGCATGGTCATGAGGTTCCAGAAGGATTCAAGTTCTAGTTTTATTCTGCCCTGAATGCCTCGCTGAAAACATTGTCAATTAACTCTCTGTTACATATTATTCTACTAAACATAGTTAGTTTTTAAGAAATTGGTGCGATGCTTATAGTTTCCAAAATGCCTTTCTGCTTGTTAAACATTGATAACCAGCAAGATATTGGAATGATATGCTATTTTTTATACAAAATTCAATCGACGAATGCAGAATATTCGATTAACTAATAGTCGGAAAATACCACGAACTCGACATCCCTAGCTAAGGAAGCATTACACTCCACAGCAGGTGATGAGGGAGATGCAGACGACGGAACGCTCTCATTCGGAATCGTGATCGGGAGCGCAACCATCTGTATCAACGTCATCGCATCCTGGCAGCCAAGTGGTGCAGCAATGAAGAGTCGATAAATTTATTGTTTTTTAAGTATACCCGTAACCTATCATCTTCACACCACATAACGATCGAAATATGTCGATGTACATGAATCGAAAGTTGGCAAGGACGACTGGCGTTAAGCAAAATTAGGACCCAGTTCGATTGAAAGTGGCTATTAGCGGAATCGTGGTGGAAAAATAAGTTTAATGGATAATGACATGTATGAAGCAGCCGAGTTAGTGATTATGATCGGCATACGAACAAAAATGGTTCTCCGAGCACCGAACAACCACTCCTGTCAACCCACGTCGAATCAGTCCTCGAGAGCAATAAATTGTAGAGTTTAGATTTGCTGAAATTTTATGACTAATTTAGTCTATTTTTAGCCTCCGCGGAGCGCTCGAATGGGATCAACTATTTCGAAACCATTACAGCTCCCACTGAGCTTTTGGCTGTTATTTTCATACCCTAGTGAGTGCAACAGCGTTTGCCCACAAAGGGGATCTACCTCTTCGCGATCTGCAACCTCGCACTGCGATCCCAATTAGGTAAACGATTCCGAATCAGAGATCGCCCTCCGTCTTCTCATCAACAGAAGGAGTCAGAGCCTCTGAGCCGGGTGCAACCATGTCTCGCGAAACAACGAGCGCTCCGTACGTGTGTTTGCCACCTTTTCAGTGCAGGCTAATAAAAATTGAGAATGATCAGGCACATCACGATTTGCGCGGGTTGGCGTACAGATTCGCTTCATTATGGTTTAATTAGTTGATTTAGGAGCGAAATTTATGTTCCCGGGGAGTTGATTTTGATTCCGTTCCAGTTTGCAGCCCGGTTGTTCAATTTGAAAATGGGAAAAGTTTTCGTCAGAGCTTTGAGTGACACTTCACACTTTGACAGTTCATGTGTCCAGCATTTTGGAAAGACATATAAGAAGGTGAACTCATCACGGATTCATTTTTTTTTGAGCAGTTTCATCTTCGGTTTATTCATCGCACTTCTCGTCATCGAGTCTAATAACCACTCCTCCACTTAATGAGAGACATACTGCAGGCTTCTTAAAAGACCAGATTTTGGGAGTCATTCAAAGCTTCGGATAGACTACGACTCAAATGTTTTAAATCACGTGCGACAACGGTGCTAATATGTTCGCTACAGTACGGCAGTTGAAGCAGCAGTACAAAGCCGACAGTAAGTCGGTCTACAACTCTATCGATGATTCAATCGAAGAGGACAATGGAAAACAACAGGATTTACTAACAGCTGCCTTGAGTGATCAGTTACAGAAGCACCTTAACCTAGTCCGTTGCGCGGAACACACATTACAATTGATCATTTCGGACGAGGGTGTGCGGAAACTAACCGAAGTCGCAAAAAAGTGCAAGTCGGTCAAATATTCTAGCTTTTTTTAGTTGCATGGTGCCAGCTATCCTCCGGTAGGAGGGCAAACAAGTTGGGGAGGAATATATTTGATGATTTCAAATTTTTTGGAATAACGGTCATTTTTGAACTGCTGGCTGAGCAATTACGGGAACTGAGTAAGCTTTAAAACACACTTTTAATCCTACCAATAATCAATATTTTGCCGTGCACCTATCAAACAGCTGGAAGTTTGATGAAATGTACGAACAAGCTTTCAAGCCACTGTTCGTACTAACTAAAGACATGCAAGCAGAGCATGTGTCATTGTCCGAATTTTACCTGCAGTGGCTTATCGCCACTCAGAAATTGAAGATTACCGAACCAAATCCTTTTGCTGGACAGCTGGTTACTAGTATGAATAACCGATTGCAAAATTTAAAAACATCAAGGGCATTTAAAATGGGTCTCCATTTAGATCAACGCCTTAATTACGCAGGGTCGAAGCTGTTTAGCAACGAGGAAAAGGAAGAAATTATCGTATAGACGAATATGAACAGATTCTGCCCTCAGAGAATTCAATGACTACAGTAGTTTTGTCTGTTAACCATCATTTAAAGGCCTAAACACAAACTGCTTCTCTTAACTCTAGCTTCTTCTTACTATTTCTACAGCACGCACTAATCGTCATCACCACTTTCTACCATTAACCCCTTGCATTCCACCCACTTTAATTGCATCTCCACCTGACTGCCACCATCTACCGTGCATGCTCACCACGTCACCATATCTTCTTCTACAAGTATGACTGTCGTATGTTTATCAAGAATCCTTAGAACATAGGGCAATTATGCTAACAACAGTAGTATATCCTCTAACCCTTCTACATCTCGCTCTGTAACCACAGCATTGATTCACAACAATATGTCTATTCTATTACAGATCGCATCATCAGTTTACCTCCCACTCATTACCCGAGCAAAGGATTATACCAAATTGATAACAAGTTCTATTACCTGGTTATCATTTTTTGATCACTGAATATGTTATCATGAATAAACAGCCAAAATTACAAAATGAATAACATAAAAATACTCGTTGAGTATCATAATAATAACTTATTTTGTTATCACTGCGAACAACTTGATAACAAATCCTGTATTGTAAGCAAATTTATTGAAATAATTTAAAATTATGTTATCAATTTGAAATCAAATTCTCATGCAAATAACTGAAAAATATATTTTGATTTAAAGCAATTTTTTTTGTTCAAATATGCTTTAAATATATTAAGTTTTACAATTCCACTTATAACGTTCATAAAAAATTGTGTGTTCAAAATGATAACATATGATAACAAAATTTGCCAATGGTGATAACTAAATTTGTTATGCGATAACAGCGAAAATCAAAACGATCACTGAGATAACAGAACTTGTTAGTTATATGATATCAGCTTGTTATTTTCCTTTGCTAGGGTAATGTATTCATAAATTTCAGGCCTACATTGTTGACACTGGGAAAAGGATCTATGATATTCGTCACCCGGAAGTTGTACAAAATGAAAATGATATCTTCATATCAGAACTTTTTGGCAGCTCTACGGTAGCTGCAAATCCTAGTGACGAGGCTGATTTCTTGTAACAATTAAGGGCAATTGAAGTGGAACAGAGGCGCTGTTTCAGTTTTGATGAGTGGAAATTTTGGATGGAACGTAGAGGAACCCACCCTGAGCTCAGTACGGTAGCTTCCGTGGTATTAGCAACACCATCCAATCAAGTATCGTTGGAACGTGCTTTCAGTGCATTGGACCTCATTCTCACTAATGCACGATCAAACCAGGGAGAGGACACTTTGCAAAACATGCTACTAATCAAACTTAATACGGCGTTATATGACCAGATTTTGCCAACGATGTACAAATGGACAGAGAATACGCAGTGAATTTCAAATTTATTTCAACATCTGATATAAATTTTGAGCACAATGTCATTTCTTTGAAAACTGGAATCACAAACCAAAGAACATAAACACAGTATTTCCAACAGTGTTGCCTCGCTTCCACTTTATTCACAATCTTCACATTCTACATTAAGTTTCGAGTATTCTCTTTCACTATCTACTTTTCCACTTTCAACTTCCGTCGTATTCCGTTTTCCTATTTCGTTCGATCCGTTCAAACGCAAATAACTTCAGTACAGAACACGAAGTTTATTTATTATCATTGCGATTGAAAACCGGAATAACGCACTAGTGCAAAACCGAATTTAATCACGCACTGTAAGTTTGCATAATGGTACATCTAGTGCATTATATAGGGAATCTAATGTGCAATATAGCGCACAATCTGCATTGCAATGGAGGCGGAATAGAAGTAAAATCGATTTACACAAGTGAATTTTTCCAGTTTTGAACTGTGACTAGAATATGGAATATGTTAAGGCGAATGCAGCGCACGCTTAATTTCTTTCAACCTAAGTTAGGGTGTCTATTTACCATATTACATTATTAAAAAATCAAGATGATAGGTAAACGGAGCGAATAATAATCAAATCATAAATTTGTTTACATTGCATTGGTTTTCTTTAATTAATGTTAATTGAAAAAGGCACAGTTGATAATATAAATTAGATTTGATTATGAATCATTCCCCCTCAGTAGACGATGCTTTATAATGAATCAACCAAGATTCATTTCCGTTAACCGTACACCCAGTAAAATGAACCGAGGAAAATGTCAAAAGTTAAAATAAACTGCTTGCATTTTCGATTGAAATATTTCGCTTCAATGAGCAGATAGGTTCATTTTACAATGAAACACCAAATGAACAAGCATCAAGCAGAATCAAACTACATGAGAACTGATCGAAAGTGGTTTTGATGATTTTGATAGAGTATCTGCTCGAAAATCAAAGAACTAATGTTCATTTGAAAGTGATGTTTGACAGTTTCAACGTCGCTTGACGATTTTCAAATGAAAATGACTTTGCTGAACCCTGGTGGTGAACCCGCCATCAGGTTCCACACGGTATCCTCAGATACGCTCGCCTTAACGATTCTCCATCTTTTCTTTAAATCATCGGTATCATTTGGTTTCTTCTCAGTTTCGAAGAGTTTTCGTTTAACTAGAGCCCAGTTCTTCTCTATTGGGCGAAGTTCTGGACATCTTGGTGCATTAGCTATTTTTGGCACGTATTTGACCTCTTGCACCTTATACCATTCCGGGACGGATTTCGCATGGTGACAAGAGGCCAAATCAGGCCAAAATAGAACTTTAGAGTCGTGGCTTCTGATAAACAGTAGCAACCGCTTTTGCAGACATATTATCCGGGCACATCCTTATTGCCGGTAGAGACGACTTTTGGATTTTCGACCACAACTACATATGGCCTGCCAAATCAAATACTTTTTTTGGAAATTTGAACACCTAAATTGTCCCGAAATGCTCAGGAACGGCGTTTCTTTACATTGCAGTATAAAAAGCCAGAAACGCCGAAACATACTTACTCAGAGACTTTAACAGCTTGCGGGCGGTTTCGGCGTCCATTATGATACAATAAAATGTTTACAAAATTGGTGTTAAGCTCCTTGGCACAACTTTTTGCTGTGAAATTTTGCTTGTTATCACGGTTGGGTGCCTTTTTCACTTTTTACGGCTTCAATTTTTGCCTCTGCTTCACTTTTTGTACGTATGATTATGACTTCCTAACATTGCGAGCCACATTTCGGACAGAAAGATTGGGATTGTTTTCAATAATGGCTACCACCTTCTTGTCCATTTATTGCGAGCATACTTTCCGATTTGTTCCACATCTAACCTTCTGATTCACAGTCTAGTGCTGTCAAATGATTTGCAAACACATAACACCGTACTTTTTGGTAGTTTAAGTTTCTTGGCAAAATCGATAATTTCGGACTATGCTACCTTTTGTACAAGAGAAACGTACGTACTTTCACTTGATTCGACGCACTTTTACTGAATGTAACAGTAATGTAAACATGTTGCTCCACGAAATAAAGTGGAAAAGCAAACATATGAGTGAAACGTTTCAATGATCCATGAAATAATTCAAAATCTACACTGAAAGAAAATTGTCTGAAATTTAACGTGGACAGGCTTTCATTAAATGTTCTAATCCAACTTACATGATTCACGCAATTTGAAAAGAAAATGCAGAAAAACATCCCGTTGACCAACTTGAGAAACGAAAAGTAGGTGAACTTTGACAAAAAGGGTTGAGCTTGCGTGAAATAGGCTTCAGAATTGGTAGGAGCAAGGACAACAATACAAAATACAATCGAAAACAAAAAAAAAACCAAGAGCAATACAAACAATCACCTACCACATTAACAGAAACCTCAACATAAAAGAATGTCAATGAAATAAGACAACCATAACCATTATAATGTAAGATGGATAGAAAAAGATAATATTCCTTGTGTGTTACCTAAGGGATAAGAAACAACATTTAGCACAACTGGTTTCTTTCTTCGTGTGCTGAAGTGTACATTGCTGCTATGCAACGCTAGAAAAAAAGAGTAAATTTTCACAAATATCATAAATAAAATTTTAAAAGAGCAACAGATTATTCTAGATGATGATGATGATGATAATTATTCTAGAAGAAATATTTTAAAAACTATTCTTTATACTCTTCTAGTTATATTCCAAGGAAAGCAATCAGAGTGACTGCAAAGCTGGTTTTGATGATTTCTGAACACAATGCACTGTGGTCCAGATCACGAATTTACTAGCAAACATGCTCCCAGCGCCTAAACTTGAAACTTTACAACAAAGTGATCTTCTACAACATGGTTTGTATTACTAAGGCCCATTGTTTTATGGTGATTAAAATTAGGGTGGTCCCCTTTCTGACGGAAATACAAAAACTAACTTTTTTATTTGCAGAAATAGACGTTTACATTCTTGGGAAAAGCTGTAGCGCAGAGAATTTCATGGAATTTCTATGTATAATTTTTTTTTGTAGCTTGAAAATTGACCGATTTAGAGCAATTTTCCTTAATCAACTTAGGATGTATCATCATTTTTTTTTTGCCCCAATTTTTTTATTTCAATTCCGACAACTTTTAGAACTTTTAAAGACAAATTTTGCCGCTAGCTTCAACCAGTCAATAGTTATTGAAGTTTTTCTAAAAAAATACGCCCTTTACAAATGTTGATTTTTATGATCGAGGCAAACACAAAAAAAATTTAAACTAGAGATATGTTATTTCTGTATCTTGAGAAAATTACATTAGAATCTGGGATGGTCTTAGAAGAAAAACTTCAATAACTATTGATTGGTTGAAGCAAGAGGCAAAGTTAATATATCAAAATACGCGCCTTCTAAAGGTCTATAGGTCGATTGAACAAAATTTTACAATGAAAATTTATATAAAAAAGTTAGGACAAAAAACATTTTTTTATGGTACACCCTAGTTGATGAGGTAAAATTGCTCTAAATCGGTCATGGTACATGATGTTTAAAGATTGGACTCGGAAAAAAGCGACACTTTGTTTTGGATGCAACTTTTTATCGCGTGAGTAAAAATCAATGAAATTTTGAGTACAGGTATACCTCGATAGTACGTACATTTTACCTCGATAGTACATTTTTGATTCGATAGTACGAACAGTCATGAGCTTAGATTTTTACCCTTCTTACAAATTTACCCTTTACACAAGTTGCGGCGGTAGGACATTAATTTTATTTAATATTTGTAACGGCCTTACTTAGGACTTGGTCTTGATTGCGTTGCGTCTCGTTGTGCTTATTTTTGTTTTGCTGGTACCACGTAGATTGGTTTTGAGAGCTAAAAATGGGGAATACACAAACTAGTGGACTGAAGCGCCAAAAAGCTGCCATTGTAATCGGTTCATTGAGGATATCGAAAATGGGATGAACACCAGAGTAGAAGTAGAAAATCAGAGAAAAGGCAGTGCAGTCAGAAGGATCAATCGGTAAATATATTACTTGCATTGAAAAGCGTAGATTCATCCATAAGTTCATTAAAAAACATGACATTTGTTTGTTCAAATGGAGAGAAACTTTCGAGAAAAAACTACAAAAACGAAAAAAAGCAACTGTCACCATCCCAGATTTTCAATGCGGATGAAAGTGGCCTGTACGTTAAGGACACTCCTATTACCACTTTCGTCGATTAAGATGCTTAAAATAGATGCTTAAAATAAAGATGCTATAAAATTAAAAAATACCAAATTCTTCGCACACTACGAAAACATACAGAATATGATTTTAAAGGAGTTCTTTGATACAAATACCTTTTTTGTATGACATTTTTGGTGCTCAACATAGTCATGAAACTGTTTAAAAATTACTGATTTTTGTTTTTAATGATAAAATTATTCAAATTGCTAATAAGGCAGAAAACAGTTGTTTGGGTCCATTTAAATATTATATAACACCAGAGATGGTGTAAACAAATCTGACATCATCTAACGCGCCATATTTTATGAAAAAATATGGGATTATCAAAGCGCTTTTAAAAAGCAAAATTTTTGTGTTACGTAATATTTGATCGCGTCCTAATAAAAAAGCAACCTCATTTTTGGATTCAGCGACCCAAAATTAGTTAAGAAACACGTGTTTTTATTGATTTGGAGACATTTTTATGCATGACCAGCTTTTGTATGGAGTCGCCCCACTGTGCAGAGGTCGGTCGAACCCTCCTTCCTGGCTGTCAACTCATCATTCGAAGTCCACATACATTATTTGCTACTAAGACCATTGCAAAATTTAACAGTTCTCCATCGTAACGGCCCCCTGGGTTACAGTTTGTGGGCTTCTCAGATCCCGGTGGGCTTCTCGCATTCCGGAGGAAAATTTCGCAAAACTTTTCAAAAGTAAGAAAATACAATGAGAGGCTTTCTAGTAAACAATTCTTTTTCATTAGTAACGAAGTTATCCCTACATTTTTCGTCGAACATTATGCAAGAATAATATGGTTGTCCGTACCATGATCTTTCGATCTGTGCATATAAATCGGTTGAAATAATTATAATGATAGCGTAATAAATGAAAATGAACGAGAACTTTTCGGGAAATCATGGTTTCAAACTATTCGAAAAATGTTGCCGGTTAAATTTGCTGGAAATACTCTTTATTTAATGAAACACAAATTTTAACCAAACATTTGATTTAACAGGTAACTAAAACACAAAATGTCCTGTCGGGTTAGAAGCATGTTCTGATAGAAGTTTGATCCCTTTCTTGGTAATACAAAAACTCATTTCGAAAACCAACCATAAACGTGCCAATTCTTTTAAATTTACATTCATTTGGTTGCCCACTGGGTTTAGCTAGTAGAGGGTGTCCACAGTTAATTTGCATTACTTTAAACTCGTCCTCAACAAGTCAACCGATTGTCATGAAATATTCAGGGAATAAAAATAAATGTATAATCTTGCTAAAGGTATTTTTATTTTACTGTATTTCTTTACCAAATCCAAAAGCCCAAACTTTCTTCTTAATACCATGCAGAAGATTTTGTACAACGCTTGAACAGACATTTTTGTCAACTTTCAAGCATGACTTCAACATTTCCTGTTCTGTAGTGACAAATTTAGGATGCTTACGAAGTTCGTGCTTAATTATAGCCCAATAATTTTCAGAGACCGCAACTCTGGAGAGTTTGGGGGATTAAGATCCTTCGGCTCGAAATTGACACCATTCGTCTTGTACCAGTCCAGAACATCCTAGGAGTAGTGACAAGTGGCTAAGTCCGGCCAAGAAATTGTAGGAACGTTGTGCGTTTTGAGAAACGGAAGTAGTTGTTTTTTCAGGCATTCATTCATGTATACTTGACCATTTACAGTTGAAGTTGTCACAAAAGGCTTGCTTCGTTTACCACACGAACAAATCCCCTGCCAATCATCAATTTCTTGAGGAACGTTGACCCTCGCTGTTTCCTGAGAGACTCTGGAACATCGAACTTGTCTTTCGCAGTCACATACTGGTTGCCATGATGTGATACTGTCCCGTATCAAAATCAAACTCAGTTAAAATGAGTCCAGTCAATTTCGATTCGAGATAACTCAAACTGTGAGTCAGCCGTTCCCAGCCTCTACATATCATCTCCTCTCAATCTCTCACAAATTTCCCTCACCAACTGGCCGGTCCGAGCTCCAATTCCTCGAACCACACGTCGAGCTGTCTAGCTCATTCTAGAACTCCTCTATCTCTAAAGGTGCTCTTCCGAGAACTACCAAACTTAACCTCATCAAATCAGTCAAATACTTTGAAAGCACACGCGTTCTCGCTGCTGGAAACGAGTGAGCCGTATGCCTACAAGTGGATCCCTCCGAGTTGATTAAATTACCTCCTTCCCCCCCTCGTTTCTCTTTTTCCACGCTGCCATTGCCGGCATGTCGATGTGCTACACCGAATTTAACGAGATATTTTGATAGTTGCTTATTGTTTAGTTTGAATGATCTCATTGTCAGGGTGTTCAGTCTGCTTTTTCTTCCTTGTTCCAGTCGAGAGAGGAAAAAAAGACCTTTTCTTTTCCTACGTCTTCAACAACGGCAACAGTTCAGCTCAGTCGCGTTATTGTTCCGCGGCGCTGCGAGAAATCGTTTCGGATCCGTCAAGCCCCGTCTCGTGGTCGCAACACCTGTGGGAAAAGGGCGGACGTCGCTGGCCGGTGGCGGGAAGTCGGGGGAGCCGAAATTCAACGAGCCGACCTTTGCACACGCGTGATGATAAAGCAATAAACGCTTTTGACAAGTTACAAATTTGTAGTAATAAAGATCGAGACAGATGAGGGGGAATCTGATTTGATGGATAATTATGGAAGACAGATAATTTGGTGTGGAATAGAGAGGGAAACAACGCCAAATGGGCTGGCGTGTGAAGTGGAGTTTTTGTAACACCTCAGCTGTCAGCGTGGATTCGGTTACTGAACCGGGGGTGAGGATTGAAAAATTGCGACCCCAAATTGCTCGAACCCTCAGTGAAAAGGATAATTCATTTCCTTGTTCGCGGATGAAACGTGAATTACTGGAAAGCTTGGCCATTTTAAATCGATGATATTTGCTTCAGAAACCTTGAACTGTGATAATGGAATTTGAACCCAAAGCCCTTAACATTTTCCCTTTCAATTCCAACACCTGCAGCACTCAAATGGAGACCCTAACAAATATTAAACCGAGCAAACTAACAGACTAACAGGCAACATCGAGTGCACTGCAAACAAACATTAGAAGATTCTGATCTCGTTCGGAATTCGAAGCCATAAAAAAGATCGGGTGCTTCACCTAATTTATTGACACTATCCGTTCGTCTCCTCGGCAGCATCAGGACCTCACACAGCTGTCCTCTTCTCAGTTCAAGATGAAACATCTCGAAATCGGTCAAACAACCGACGACACGTCCCTTGCTCCGTTTACGATCGAGAAAGTCCCTTCGTCGGAGGTAGAACTGGGGCAAGGATTTTCTGTTTATTTGCCCTTCTTCATTGAAATTAATGACTGTGCGGTTGGAAGTATCAATATTTTAACTTCAAAATCGCTGTAACGACTTCCAAGAAAGGTTGAATCAATGTGATTGCCTCGGTGAAAATGATTTTAGGAATCGATATCGATTCTTAGTCGATCTTCTTCTTAATTAATATTTTCTCATCGTCTAGATGCACTCAGAATCAGGACGAATCTAATCAATCACTGCTAATTCCCTTTAATGAAACCGCTCCAGTGAGTTCAGCCGAGCGAAATCGATCAATCAAAGAATTAGCATCCATTGACAATCCAGCAGCTGGAGAAGAAAAAGAAACAATTCTCGAGGGGCAAATCCCTTTGCGAATTGCAAAATCCGCAACTCGAAGGGAAGCACCGGTGCACCATATGGAGAATTCGCTCAATTCTTGCAACCCAAATGCAATCAAAACATCGTCAAATGGCTTCCTGAAAATCGTTGAACCGATCTGAGCGAGGAAACAGAGGAATGCCACCAACCACCACCGACCAGAAAATCAATTTCACAACTGCTGCTGCTGCTCCTGACTTTGGGTAACACCTTCCGCTCGATGATGGTGTTGCTTCAAACGAAAAACCCAGCAGGAGGTCAGCATTGTTTAGTTAAACGGGAGATAAGCACCCGATTCTGTTCGTTTCAGTTTTTATGAATGCTATTTGTCCTCCTGTGAGTGTTTGTGGGCTTTTTTTTTCTTGCCTGCATGCTTGCGGAGTTTTCTTGGAGAATCCCTAGGCCTCTACTGCCTCTCGGAAGGTGGCGGATAGGAATGGTTTGAAATGGAACGGAATTCGCACTTCAAGTGGCGAAAAAACGTGAGCTGCAAGATTGTCTCGGAATGGAATCTCCCGGCGTACTCCGAGCACCATGTCGGTTGAGTTTTTGCAGGAATTTAAGTCAATCGCGATTTATGTTAAATATTTATGCTGTTTCAATATTTTGAGAGTCGAAAAAGATTTGGGCTAGGGCTAGGAAATTTGACCACCCCAAGCTTCATGAGCTATTGAACATTGGAAGCTACAACGCTACGCCCACTCATAGTCACAACTACCGTAGTTTTGCGGAGTATAGGAATATCGCGGATATGTTCCCATATCTTGAGTAACGGCAAAAAATTAACTTGCAGTGGCTCCCTGCCCTTCGGTTCAGAAAGGGTTTCAGGCGTTCTGCCGAGTTGTTCGCGGCAGATTTCATGTGTGAATCGGCTGCCCTATCAACGTTTAAAAGTGCCTGCGCCAAATGGACAGCTTGTAATGATCACTTGAAGATGCGGTGGAGGATTATTGCCCTGATGATGATGATGATGATGGCGATGTAATACTACCATCTACTGTATCAAGGTAACTTTCCATAGCAATGGAATAATCTGAAAAACGATTTGTTCAGGATTCTTTTGTTGTTTGTGATCCTCAAGCTCCTGTATGAAGGGCCAAAAACGTTTGGGCGGGCCCGTAAGCAAAGATACTCACACGAAACCCGCGAATATAGGGAAGAGAATCTCCTTCCAAGAGCAAGTTCACACTCACAGCACTAGAATCGAGCCCTCAATTGACAGAATAAATCCTATAAATCTCCCAATTCAAATCGTTTCACTTGGGTGCCCTGGTGGTCCCTCCCTTTTCCCATTATTTGTTATTTATTGTAATGTAATATTTAGTATATTTTGTTGTGGTCATTTGATTGTTTACTTTGTGATAGAGAATTTGGCTAAAAGTTAAGGTGCCGCCAAACGGCGTATGGAATCTATGCTGTAGTTCACTATGATAAAGCCGTTATAGATATCTATTTCATAGTTCTATGAGATTCGAGAAACGGTTTTGCAAAAATATGAGCTATGAAGTAATAGAAACTATGTATTAGAAATCTTAGCCGCAGCGCTATCACATAACTTTTTTCGGTGTACACACGATTATTGTGATTGCAAGGTATATTTAGTCGCGAGCTTTCAAAAAAATAATTTAAGAAGTAATCAAGCGTTCGGTAGCTATGGACAGAGAACGGAAAAACTGCTGCAGTTGCTGCGTACATCATATTGAAATGGCGGATAAAACAAAACACTCGCAAAGATTGGCAAAATTTTAGATTGCTCGTCTTGAAGGCTAGAAAATTTAAGATAATATACTGAAGGAGCTGGGTTATGAAGATCCGGATCCCTAGTTCAGGGAAATTCTTCCAAAAAGTTAATAGAGAAATTTGGGGAAGTTCATTGGAAAAGGTCAGGGAAGTTCTTCCGATAAATATAGGGAAGTTTTTCAGAAAAGTTTGAGGAATTTCTTCAGAAGAGCTCATAGAAGTTCTTCAGAGAATTTCAGATAATTCTTTAGAGGAATTCCAGGAAAGTTTTTTAGAGAAATTCAGAGAAGTTCTTCAGGAAACTTCAGGTAATTTTTAAATATAGTTCAGGGAAATTCTTCAGAGAATTTTATGAAAGTAATTTCAGGGAATTTCTTTAAAGGAATATCATGGAAGTTTTTCAGAGGAACTACAGGGAAGTTCTTCAGAGAAAACTCAGTGAAGTTCTTCACAGAAATTCAGAGAAGTTCTTTAAAAAACTTCAGGAAAGTTCTTCAGAGAATTTCGGGAACATTCTTCAGAAAACTTTGGAGAAGTCCTTCAGGCAACTTCGGTGAAGTTCGGCAGAGAATTTCGGGAGAATTATTCAGTGAATTTAAGGAAAGTCATTTCAGGGAAATTCTTCACAGAAGTTCAGGGAATTTCTTCACAGAACTTCGAGGAAGTTCTTCACAATACTTCGGTGAAATTCTGCAGAGAACTTCGGGAAAGTTTTTCTGAGAACTTCTTGGAAGTTCTTTCAAAAAGTTCAGTGAAGTTCTTCTGAGAAGGTCAGGAAAGTTCTTCTGACAACTTCAGGAAAGTTTTTAAGAGAAGTTCAGGTAAATCAGTAAAATTGATTGCTATGGGGTTCCAAATTAATCGTACCGGTTCTTAGGGCTGTGAATTAAATGAAATTAAAATGACAGCTTTATTTAAAATTCGTATATTATTCACAAGTGAATTGGCTATACATTTTACGTGACTTCGAAGAAAAAATTGTAATTTTCCAATTGTGTTGGAGCATTAGGCGGAAAGCACGTAAGTTAAAAAGCCCCTGCAAAGAGCCTCAGTAATTATTATTAAGTTATATAAAGCAGTTCAGAACGTTCTAATGGATATGGTGGATGCTCAAAACAAGTTAACGTGTCAACGAACAAGTTTACGTGTCAACGTAGGAGCAAAAGGGAGGATCAGTGACGGTGGGGTATTTGCCGGTTGCTGTTGAAGCATCTGATGCAAGATCTTTAGCTCCTGAGATGCCTGTTTCGGCTCCAATGGTGGGCAAGTTGTATGGCTCATCTGACGCGAGGACAATCAGCTGCTCTTGAGGCATTCTGAAAATTATTTTCTCTTAATAGGACAGCTCAAATTTGTTATTCAAGCTCCTTGAAGCATTCGAATATTTGTTATACATGGCTGTCTTCAGTCCACAACGACTCCATCAACGACCTGGTCGATTAACCCAGAATAGTAGCTGGATTTTATTGGTTTTTTAAGGCTCGACTTTGAGAGAAGCGCCATTTCATCAGATGATGATTTTTACGCTTCAAATTGGGTACGGCTGGCTTTGGTTTCAACCCACTTGGTTTTTCAGGTTGCAAAACTGGAGATTGTACATCAATGGTCATAATCGAGGGTAGGACATCGGACCTGGTTGAATCCTGGTCTTCCTTGAGTTTGTCTTCAGTGTTATCATTTTGAAAATGAGACGTGTCATTCTGAAAAGGAAACAATTCGTGAAACGTTTGGCATGCTTG
Organism: Aedes japonicus; assembly: GCA_034211315.2. Lineage (NCBI taxonomy): Eukaryota > Metazoa > Arthropoda > Insecta > Diptera > Culicidae > Aedes > Aedes japonicus. Next base: position 127,522 of record JASCZW010000980.1, on the reverse strand, counting down.
TATCGCTGTTATAGTCTTAGCAAGAAACTTCAAGATCAACATAATAACAGGGCACAACTCCAGAGAGAAACCTTTCTTGCCTTCGAAAACTCACACATGCTAAATTTGATTTCTTATGCTTGATTAGTTCTCGAGTTATGTAGAAATTAGTGTATGATTTGTATGGGTGCGCCTCTTTCTAGAGAAGAGAGGGGTCTTTAATTATAATAAGTACCTTTCTCGGTCCCAAAAATCTTTGCATACAAAATTTCGCGCCAATCGGTTCAATAGTTTTCGAGTCAATTAGGTTCAGACAGACAGACAGACATAAATCCATTTTTTAATATATAGATTGTAACTGTCTGTCGAAACCAAGGATAACATTGTAATAGCAAAGTTTGCCTTTTTGCGTGCACTTTATTTTTAGATTTCAGCTACTTGCATTGTGAAAAATACAGTAAAACTCATTTTTTTATAATTCATGGTCGTTTTGCGTACCTTTGACTAAATTGTTTCCGATTTTTAGTACCTCTATTTTTGTATGACATGTTTTCTGATTTCTGTAATTTTTTTCTTGATTTGTTCCTCATGTTTAATCAAAGGTTTAAGGCGTGATGTGCAGTAAGTCAAACTGCTTCGTAGTAATGTTAAGAAAAATTTATGCTTTTAATATTCGCTTAAGGCTACTTTGTTTATCCCATTCAACCCAAAACGAGAATATTAACATTCGAGAAGAACTCATTCACCTGATATTACTTTATTCCTACTCATTGATGAACCTATTAATGTCAAACCTTAATTTTGTTTTAATTTTTTTTATTATTGTTTTTTATTAGGATTCTTGCTAGGGTTAGTTATGTTGTTAGACTTATTATTTTTGTGCACAGTTTAATTTTCTTTTTTCTTTACATATTAATGATTTTTTTTCATGTACTCTGTACCTTGAATAGTGTATGTTTTTAAATCTATATTAGAATCCCAAAAAATACGAGTTTACCAAACCAACCTAAATCAATTTATACCTTTTCATTCTTGTGTCAAATATTGGGCTTTAACCCTATTTTATCCGTTCTTAGTGTTTGTTTTTCAATACTTGCACTTCTTTGATTTTTCTTTTTCTTCTTTCGATGTTTTTCCATCCGAAACTTTACATTCTGATTTCTGGTATATTTTTTCTGCCTTTTTTTATTTCTTCTTATCCTTCGCCAATTGTTTCCATTCTTTACTGTTTACTTCCCTATATCTACTCAAATCTTGTTCTAGCGAGTCTTGCCACGTTTAACTTGGTTGTTTTTTTTTTCGTGTTGAATTTAAGTTTATTAGCTTATTACAGTGGATGTTTTTCTACTCTTCTCAAAATGTAACCATAATAACTGATTTTTGCTACTTTTGCTCTCCTATTTATTGTTTTTCCTTCCAGCAATATCTTTGCATTAAATTTTAATATTTGCTTGTTTCTAACAACGATTCAAAATACTTCTTAATATATGCTTTTCATAATTTGCCATATAAACTTTTTTTTTTGTCAGAACTGCCACTTTTGTTCCATATATTATAGAGGGGGCCATCACTGTTTTATATATCATCTTTCCTATTACCCAGGAGGGGTTAAGTTTTTTTCAAAACTCAAGAACTGTTCTACTTGTCTTATATGCATTTTCGCATCGTTGTCTATTTGTTGATCGCCTATCCAAGGATGCTGTGAGACATACTCTAAATATTTTATCCTGTTGCATACCTTAAAAGTTTTCCCAATCATTGCCCTGATATGCCCAAATGAAGCACGTTGAAAAACATTTCTTGTCTTCTATAACCAAACATGATGGAATTGGGTAAACGAGTGGAGACTCAACGGGTATGCTCTCTCATATGCATCCGTCAAACGATTCTGAACGGCCGTTGTGAGAATATCACCATGAAAATCTCACATGCGCATAGCATGCTACCAATTACTAATGCTTTCTCTCCTTTCTCCTGTTCTCTTCCCTATCGTATGACCGCGAGCAACACCATATGACATCGTGCAAAGGCCATAGGCCAGATTAGGTCTTTGCCCAAACTCAACTCTTCAGAAGCAGAAACACCGAGACGACTCAGAGCAATAAGCAAAGAACGGTATAAATTCATACCAATTTTAATTTCAGCCAAATTTTCTAACATAAGATAAGCAATCAAATGACCACTACAAAATATACTAAATGTAACATTACATTCAATAACATATCACGGGAAAGGGAGGGACTATCAGGACACCCAAGTGAGACGATTTGGATAGAGAGCATGGGACTGCCTCTTCCCTATTGTTAACATATCGTGGAACGAGGGCGGGCTCTTCGACGCCATTTATTGGGTTTATTCTGTCAATCGAGGGCTGCATTTGGAAGGAGACTCTCTTCAACACCAACAACCAAGGACGTTACCTTGATGTTAGGGAAAGGTCACGTCTTTGGTTCGAGTACTACTTGACCCATGCCCCTTGCTCAATTTTCAATACTTCTTTTCTATTTCCAACCTACCGTACACTGACGGAACTTTCAACACTTTCTCTTCATATCTTTCATTCTAGCAAACATTACTGTCCACTCTTTGGTGCCTCATGGTGACGAGCGAGCATCTCCTTCTACATGTTTCTTTATGTATTTGGCCCTTGAGGGTGCCGGTCATTATAAACGGCTTGCTGAATTTGTTGGACCAACCACTCACAGTCTAGCTTCCTGACGCAGGATTTGGTAAGCGTATTCTCATTTCACTTATAAAAAATAAACTTTTTTTAACACTCTTACGATCATTTTAGTGGAACAATCGTAATTGGAAAACTATGAAAATTTGAACTAACACTTCACTTGATCATTTTAGAAAAAAAAACAGAAAAACTTTTTGAAACTATCACTTGTAAACGCGAGCTGTTTCCGAAAAATTCCTCTGCAGAAAGCTTATCTTTTAACATCTTTTGCAAATAGATATGCTTTCTGTACTGAAATTTAACGGAATTCGCTCCCTTTTACTAGTGATAGATTAAAATAGTGTTTATTTTTTTTAAGTTATTAAATGAAGTGTTAATTAAAATTTACCTGTATTTTCAATCAGCGTATTCTGATTATTGTTTCGGGTAGGCGCCTTCCTTGCTTTGAAAACATTAAGTCCGGCCCGCTTCATTGTCTTGGCCACGTCCCGAATCGAATGTTTTTGAAGTAATCCCTCGTTTTTCTTGCGTTCGCGGGGTCAATTGTCTTTGCTTTTCTCTTGCTGCCAGCTGAATCGTCTGGTGTCCTTGAACGATTTTACCACATAGGACACGGTCGAATGGTCGATTTCCAACTGTTTTAACGATCCACCTGTCAGACTGAGGGACTGGCCTAGATTTTTCACACCCATGTTTTGTCGATGCACTTTTAACTTAAAAGCCGTCTTGATAACCACACCAGATAGTGACGAAATTTTCTACATATAACATTATATCTTAGCCTATTTTTACTCGAGACTTCATCTTTAGTTAGTCATGCAATAAAAAGTTATACACACAAGAAAGTGTAGCATTTTTTTCGAGTACAATCTTTATTTCGTCCTTCGCGCTTTAGTATTGGCACTTTTTATCGTTCTGCCAATACATGCCTCTACTGATTCCCCTGCTATAAATGGGTATAGTACAAGTAGAACGGCATCCTCTCCGCTCAGTTGCATTATCGTTGTTAATTCGCCGAACGTGTTTGAAGTGTCCATATGTATCAGCAGTCTACGTGAGCCAGACCTTCCTGGATCGCCAAAAATAGTGGCCACCATGATGATTCGCGTTGGTTTAAACATGATGACAACGGTCACCCGTTATCAAATTTAAATGAACGCATAACTTTTGGAGCACCCTGTAGTACTCTCCGGATGTCAATCGAATACTCTCTCGATTTTCATAAATTTCTTTATCTTTCAAACTTTTTCCCTTTCCCCTCGAAAAACTCTTTCTTTCAACGCAGCGCTGTACATGAACAGCATGGTATGGAGCTCAGATTTGCACTCCATATTCAAGTCTACTACGAATCAGAGAGCAGAACAGTGCTTTCAAAGCATACACATCGTCAAATTGCGTAGTGCTGCGACACATGAAACTTAACATGGTTTTTGTTTTAACAATGGGCACAGATATGTGCTCGTTAAATTTTAGTTTGTTGTCCAAGATAAGTCCTTGTTGAAGTCGACCCTTAGAAACGTTGAAATGTTCATCGAGTAATCAAATCTGACCGGTGAGTGACTACGAGTGAATGTGACTTTTTTTTTTGTATTTGACGGTGTTGGTTTGCATTCCGTTTATCTGACAGCACGATTTTAACCGGCCAATATCGGTTTGAAGTGCATAACAATCCAGAACAGACCTCATCACACGGTGAATTTTCATATCATCTGCATATGACAGCTTACACGTCACACACGTCGTTGATGAATAAAATGAAAACTTGATGTCCTAAGTGACTCCCTCGAGGAACACCCGATGGAATATCGAAGTCATCTGATCTGATATCACGCAACTCGACGAAGCCTTCCTTGAAGATAGATATGACTTTGAGACTTTGAGGGACCTTGTCAAATGTCTTAGAGAAGTTTATACACACGGAATCCACTTGCTGACACTTCTTGAGGCTATCAATGACAGTGTTGGTAAATATCATCAAATTGTTGATCGTCGAGCGCTTCTTCATGAATCCATGCTGAAATCCAGAGACTACTGTAATGCAGAAGACTTTCCAGTACTTTGGCTAAGCAGTGCAGGATCAAGATAGGACTTGAGTTGTCAACACTGTGAATACTACCGGACTTAAAAATCGGCATTATTGCGGTGAGCTTCCAAGCATCTTAACACCATCTATTGGTGAGCAATTGAAGATAACCATCACGGGAGTAGCCAACGAAGTTTTTATGGAAGACGGTGGAATATGATCCGATGCATCAATCAAGCAAAGTGCTTTGTAAGGAAGCAAACGGTTGAAGTTAAGCTGCGGCAGATGAATGTTGTAGCTCGGCAACTGATCGATGTATTCATGCAGCGTAGGAGTGTGATATAGTTCAAAAACGCTTTGGAAAAATCAGCGAAAATATTTGCAGAAGTCACATCGGTGGAAGAGGTTTGTTCAATCTACCGGATTATACTACCACATCCATTACGTGTATAACCAAAAGACCAAAACAACGGTGGATGTTCTTTGAAGCCAGACTGGAGGTTATCGATATATTCGCGCAAGCGAATTTCATGAAAACTGTTGTGCTCGGCTTCAGTGAGCTGCAGAGCTTACTTATTAACAGCATTCCTTGATCGAAAGTAACGTTTACGGGTCTTATGCAATCGATTCTGCATATAGCACAATTGCGGGTTCTACCATGGCTGTTTACAATTTAAGTAACTGTTTTAAAATTTAACAGGAACGGGTTTTCGGGCTATCTGATAAATATTTGCATAAAAATCAGTTATTGCTTCATCAATGGTTGAACGGTTGAGTAACTGAGATCCAATGCTACTATTTTCGCATTAAAAGCATCTTAATTATATCCTTCGAAGTGTACGGTTCGACCGTTACGATCAAGAAAATAAAACTTTATTTATAAAGACGCGTCTCTGGCGTATTAGTTAACATTCATACCTCTTACGCCGAAATCACGAGTTCGAATCTCACCCGCACAAAATGCCCAAATTTATTTGAACGAGTACGACGGGAGATGAAAAAGTCTGAGGCTGAAAATCTCGAGACTAACGATAAACAAGAAACTAACGATAAACAAAACGCGCACACTGTAATACCTGAAAAAGATGTTGTTTTGAACTTTGAATAGTATAATAAGGCTTGTTCGTGACAAAATCTGGACAGATTAAATTTTGAATTAAACAAATTTGCTGTTAGTTCAATCTAAGATGCATTTATTATTCATTTAATTGTGCATTATTAGTCATCTTAAACCTAATTACAGTTACTTAATTAGGCTCCAGCCATTAGGGACTTCTTTGCAACCGATTAAGCTGAATTTGTCCAAGATTTTCTAAATAATTTTTTTTTTATCATTATGGTCAAATGAATGATTTTTGTATACCCTGCTTCTTCAGTTCGTCAGTGATTATCTCTTAAATTTCAGGAAAGCTCTCTTCTAATCTTCTACAAAACTTTTTGCTACAAAGTATCCTCATATTCTTCTTGGCAGTCACTTCTGATTTTCTCGAAAATTCACATCTAACAACCCAAATTAACCTCTCCGAAACTTTCGGTAAATTTTTTGAACTAAGTTACTTTCTTAACCTTCTGAGCTGCGAGGAAATTTTTCCAAAAATTTTGGAAATTTTTCTCCAGAATTCTTCTTTTTGGAAAATCTTCTTAAATTTGTTGGAAGTTACTCCTTGAACTTTTGAGAAGTCCTTTTTTAAACTTTAGAAAAGTCTGCTCCTGAATTTCTCAGAAACTCTTTCTTAAACAACTAGGAGGTACCCCCTATACTTCCGAAAAGCTTCTTCCTATATATCTGAGAAGTATCTTCCTGAAATTCTGGGACTTCCAGAACATCGAGAAAGAATTATTCTGGAATTCTGAATTGTTTGATTATGAACTTCAAAAAAACAAACTGGCACTTATGGATAGTTTCAATTAAACTTTTTTCAATTCGGAACTTCTGGGAAGTCTTCTCTTGAATTCCTGAAATGTTTGAAAAATTCCTTCTGGAACTTATAGGTACTGCCTTCTCTGGTAAGATCCTGAAATTCGGGGTAGTTTTATCCTTTGCTTATTGTTTCTAAACTTCTGATGAGTCCCATCCTGGACTAGGAGGAAAGTTTCACTGAAACATTGGGAAAGTCCTCTGCAGAATTTCTAGGAAAATTCCTTAACATTTGTTGGAAGTTACTTCCTGAGCTTTTGAGTAGGCTTCATCTGAATTTTTCGGTAGTTTTCTCCTGAAGTGTGGGGGAGTTGTTCCTTTTTTTTTAGAATTTTTTGCTCAAACTACTAAACAATACTCCCTATGGTTCTGAAAAATTTCTTTCTGTTCTTCGGAGTGGTTTTTTTACTGAATTTTGAGAAATCCTGGTTCTACTGAACTTTGGGTAAACTCTTTATTACTCCAGGGTAAGTTCCAACTAAACTTTTGGGAAGTTTTTTTTCCGGAATCTCTGGAATGTCATTTTTTTTAATTCAGAGCAGTTTGTCAAAGTTTGTTTTTGAAGTAATGAGAAACTATAGGAAGTGGCTAGTTTCTTCCGTTCTGAGAAATTCTCGTCTCTAAAATTTTTCATGAAGCTCTGAGATGTCCTCTCCAGATTTGCAAGGAAGCTTTCTCCAGAACTTCTGTGAAGTATGATCTTGAGCTTCGGGAGTGTTTGGTGATTTTTGTTTGATAGTTCTACTTGAACTACCACAAATGTCTCCCTATAATTCTGAAAAGTTTCTGTCTTACCTTCGGAGAAGGTTAAGGAGTCTTTTTCTAAACTTCTAGAACATATTTTCCTGAAGCTCTTTGAAGTCTGCTTCTGAACGTTTTAGGATATGCCCTGAATTCTGGGTACCTTTACATATTTAAATTTCTATATCCCAAGTGCAAATGTAGTGAAATGATGCGTTTTGACGTACTTTAGATACAAAAATAATATTGAATGCATTCTATCTTCTATATAAATAAAAATGAGTTGGGGTTTCCTTTGTCACGATTTAACTCGCGAGCGGAAGGACCGTTTAGCAATATTTTTGCTTTGTTGGATTCGTCTTGGACACCGGAAGGTTTTCATGATGGTTTGAAACCCCTCCCTTCTCTGGAAAGGGAGGCTCCCATACAAGTGAAGCACAAATTTCTGCATAACTCGAGAACTGATCAAGCAAATGGAACCCAAATTTAGCATGCGGAAGTTTTTGGAGGCAAGCAATGTTTCTATGGTAGTCAGAGACCCCTTCCCTCTCTAGAAAGGGAGGCTGTCGTACAAATGAAACAGAAGTTTCTGCATATCTCAAGAACTAATCAAGCAAATGGAACCAAATTTGGCATGCGGGGATATTTGGAGGCAGATAAATGTTTCTATCGATAGTTTGAGTACTCCTCTCGCTCTCTGTTAGGTTGGAGGGCGGTGCTTCCATACAAATGAAACTCAAAGCTTCTGACATAACTCGAAAGCTAATCAAGTAAATGGAGCCAAATTTGGCAGGTAGAGGTTTTTGAAGGCAAGAAATGTTTCTAAGGTAAATCGAGACCCCTCCACTCTCTGTAAGAGGGGGGCTCGCATACAAATGAAACACAAATTTGTGTATAACTTGAGAACTAATCAAGCATATGGAACCCAATTTGGCATGTGGAGGTTTTTGGAGGAGATAAATGTTTTTATGGAAGTTTGAGACTCCTCCGCCATCTGGAAGGGCGCGGGAGGGGTGTTTCCATACAGATGAAACACAAATTTCTGAATAACTCGAGAACTTATTGAGTTAATGTAATCAAATTTGGCATGTGGAGGTTTTTGAAGGTAAGAAATGTTTCTATTGTGGTTTTAAACTTCTCCGCTAACTGTAAGAGGGGTCAGTTATACAAATAAAACACGAATTTCAGCATAACTCGAGAACTTATCAAGCATATGGAACCAAATTTGGCATGTGGAGGTTTTTGGAGGGTAGATTTCTATATACATAAAAATGAATTTCTGTCTGTCTGTCTGCCTATCAGACCTGTATAGACTCGGAAATTTCTGAACCGACCAACGTAAAAATTTATATGAAAGGGTTTTTGGGGCTGGGGAAGGTTCTTATGATTGTTTGAGACCCCTACTCACTCAGGAAGGGGGGCTCTGATACATATGAGTCACAAATTTCTTCATAACTCGAGAACTAATCAGGCAAATCGAATCAAATTTGGCATGTGGGGAGTTTTGAAGTCAAGAATGTTTCTATAACCCCTCCCATTTTTGAAAGGGCCGAGGGTTTAAACAAATGAAACTCAAATTTTTATTATAATCGACGAGCCCCGTGTTCGAGCAGCAAATGGAACCAAATTTGGCATGTGGGGGGTTTTTAAGGCAATCATTGTATGGTGCTTTGAGAAAGCACCCCCTCTGGAAGGGAGGGCTCCCATACAAATGAAACACTCATTCCGAAAAAAAAACCATAAAAGTGCCAGTTACATTAAATTTTCCTTTACAGTTACCCAGTTACAATAAATTTAAATAGTTGCAAGCGTAGCAGCGCACGCACCGGGTTCAGCTAAGAGCAAAATAGATCTGCCGATCAAAGTGATGGTAGACTCGACTTCTATGATTGGTCCCTATATGATGGTAGGAAAATGTCAAAGAGGCTGTAGATTGTTCTTTTTTTGTTATTACAAGACAACCGTAAAATTTAACGAGTTCCTGTCAAAATCAATACATCTAAGGAGGATAATAATCGAATCTCATATACTCTTAATATATGTCAACAAAATAACTGTCAATTTCAAATTATTTGAAATAATTCTCAACGCAACAATATATCCTTGAAATCATTAAAAAATATATTCACAAAATTTCAAATTTTGCTATTTGGTATTATCTTATAAAATCTACTTAAGCTGATTGTATGGCTTCAAACTCAACCAGAAAAATGTATTTATGGAATACATTCTTGCAGTGAAACAGTGAACTTTCTTCAACTTCAAGCTGATTTGCAATTGAATACTTCGTTTGACCTATAATCCCGTGCTAAACGGTTGCCCCTAAACCTTACACAACATTTCTCCATATGTTCGCTATGAGAGGTTATCGTGTGTCATCTTCCATTTCAATTTTTTTTAAGTGAAAATAAACCCCCACCGAACGAGCTTCTCAATACAGGTAGCAATGGATGACATTGGAGGAGACACAAATTAACACTCCACTAAATGAAACATCTTCGTTTGGCGTCGACCTCGTGCTAATAATTTAACAAGAAATACCTCCGTTTTGTTGAGCAAATATTTGGATTTTGATAAATGGCTGACCAACGGGAGGGCTGCCACGTTCCATTCCATAATTGCCAACAACATGCTGCGCTATATGAGCGATACGCGAACGAAGAGGGCTTCAATCTTCGATCAGACAATTAGCCATCAAGTCATGTCTTCCTCTCGAGATGACAGATGACATGGCACGGATGGACGGGGCAACTCTCTTCGATTGCTGACGCAACGAGCTTAATTTTGCCTGTCGAAGACTTAATTTGGCTGTGCGGCTGCTCGGGGGCCACGTTGTTGGAGAAGACTGTCCAATGTACATGGTGTGCTATGGCGCGAGCCGCACCCAGCTCCTTATCGATTCCGCGCTCGTCCAGGGCACACTCGCCTCTTTGGCGACGGTAGTGTTTGGGGACGTAGGCAATGATATTTTTGTGCCAAAAATTATAATAATAGATTGACGCCATAGATCGTCGACGAATCTATAACATACATGGTGTCCAATAGGACTTTAACCTTCTATCGCGTGCTGCTAGCAAATTGAAAAATCAAATTTCCAATCAACGCACTCTGCAAACTAGAAGAGGCTATATCAAATACGTACAATGCTCTGGCCACTTTGCATACAATGCGTACTGAAGACCATTCGGGGCTTCCTCTAGCTTAAAACCAAGCATAGGACATAAATTATATAATTTTTTATTGGTTATTAAATGGTTGCTTTACATTCGACGCTGTTCGTCTAAACCGGTGAACGTGGTGGAATTTTCAATGCAAACGAAAGGATTCATAGATCGTTGCCTTTTTCAACAGTCAGAATTGTCGTTAACAGACTTGTTCACTCAAGTGATGAAATATTATATTCCTATATCGTGTTGAGCGAAAATCGTCAAGCTAAATATATTTATTTAACAGCTCCTGCGAAACCACTCTGCAAAAACCGCATATGTGCAGCGTAATTAGAACATTCAACTCCATCCCGTAAAATCCGCCCACTTACTCGGAAACAGCATGCACTGTCTGCATTTAATTACTCCACTTGGGTCCGTCAGTTCGAATATCAGAATCCAACTGTGTGAGCAAAAAGCTCTCAGACGAAGGAAGAAATCTACGTTCCCGAATAATGAGGTCATTTCTGAAGACAAACAAAACGGGGACGAAGATGAGTTATTTCCATGTCAGCTCAACGTGCGTCGTCATCGGACGGGAAGGGAGACTGTTTCGAATGTCATTTTATCTGTTCTGCTTTGCTTTGTGGGTCACCCTTTAACCTTGCACCCAAAATAAATACAGAACGGTGAGATCTGTCTCGGAAGCGGACCAGCTCTTCTACTGTTTTCCGAAACAATGTGTGCGCAACAGAATCGTTAAAGAACGTGCATCTTGAGCTTCGAAATGATTAAGATCACCTTCTCGAAAGCAACTGCCGGAGGGGCAGAGTAGTTGTGCGGGTAATAAAAGCCTATAGTCTCTGGTTGGTCCCACGGGAAAGGATTGCTGTTCGGGAGACGGGGGATTGTGTTGTTCTCAGCGGCCGTTGGTGTGTTTGAAGAACGAAAACTATGCTCCGGTTCTGAAGTGCCTGGAATTCAGATCACGATGAGCTTTAGCGCTAATGAATGTTCTAATGAGGTTTTAAGAGCAAGGTCGGTATTGTTGTTGTTTCCGAAACAGGTGGAATATGTGAAAAATAAAATGAATAGAACGTGAGAAGTTGTCGAAATTTGGTTAAATGACTATTCGACATTACATCTTCTGATCGACATTCGGTTCGATCTTCGTACGTAGCACCACAGTTCATGGGACTGGAATTAGCTTCAACATTGAATGTGTGTTAACTGTAATAAAGAATGGAGATTTTGCGAAGGTCAAGTCCTGATGTTGCTTATGTGTGCATGTATTACTGGATATGGCGAATTGTTCATAATGAGTCTTTTTTTTTAATTAGCCTTATGATTTAATTACAGCTCACAAATTTTCTAACTGATCCGAACCATACATTGTTATGGAAAACCAAAAAAATTACAATTCACTTGTTCACTTTTTTTAATTAAAAAAATGAATTGTAACTCCTTTTTTTCCTAACAATCAATAAACGCAAACAAATTCCTGTAAGTTCCGCTAGAAAAAGCTTATCGTTTGACAAATGAGCCTACTTCGACTGTAACTTTCAGACTTCTTTAGTATCGAATGCTTGACATGAAATGGATAGTCTTATTTCGATGACGTGGGTGGGACTTTGTGCAAATTTTCTATGCTCTGCTGTGTTATACAAAGCAACCATTAAGGGCTTATGCTGAATCATTATTGATGACAGTCATTACCTCAACATTTAGAATTGATAGAACTCAGAGTCGGTACTAGATATTGAAAATTTAATCACATCAGTTTGTATGCTTACTTGCTGTGAGCAATCTGATAGACTTCGATTCGATGGTCATTCACTAACAATCGAGATTTATCAATTTGAAATAGCAAGGTGAGTTTGCGAGAGCGAGATAAAAGATAGGAAAAAATACATGGAGCAGCGATTCACCTTAATGGACATTTTTTTTAATTTATTTAATCACAAAATACAGGTCCTTTTTTTCGTTCTAAATAACTTTTAGTCAGCCTTTCATAAGAACACGCGTCGGTTTTCCAATCCAGAGATTTCAGGCTCAATCACCCATACAGTGCAATGTTTTTTTGGGAGGAAATTTGTTTCTACTTCGCTGGATCATATTCGCCATGGATTGGCTTAAAATGCCTAAGAAGCCCTTCATTTAGGAGCTGCTGAAGTTATTTAAGGAACACTGATTTAAGCGTAAGGCAAAGTCCCATATGTAGTATATCTGATGGAGAATTTAACGATTCACTGATCATTAGAACTAAATGATTTTGCTAGCCTATCAGATGAGAGATGAGAAACAAAAAAAAAAAAAAATATTTATAAGAACTTTATTGGAATAGAGTCGACAAAAGTATCTGTCAGCATTGACATTTTCAAGATCGATGTTCACAAAATAAAATCAGCGGAAGCTTTGGAAAGCTCCATACCTTATAATGATGTTAGAGAATAACGAATAACGAATCGGCGAACAAATACGAGCTCAATTGTGTGAGATAGAATATGTCAGAGCTTAAAAATATCATATTCAATTCTCAAATTGCACCCTAACTGAGACACAATATTAGTCATCGTGCACTGTTCCGAGCGAACATGAAGCAAGGTGAATCAACTTGTTTTGTGTTGCTTTACTTTCATCATTCATTCGTTCCAGAAACCAGTGAATGTACATAAGCGCAAACAACTCATTCGATGTCAACGTTCTACCGTGAAGAAGAAAGAACAGTCATTCATTTGGAGAAGCAATGAAGCGAAAACACCAACACTTCTCGAATCGATCCTGTAAATGATTTTACTCGAATAAATACCCCACAAACTCTGTAATGATTTCGGCCTTTGTTGCGCTTTTTGGCTTCCTTTGCCTTCAGCCATGTTCGGGAATATTTGAAAAAAAAAATCCTGTAGCAGAAAAAATCATTCACAAACGCGAAAATGAATTACTGATTACCAGAACATTCAGTCAAGCAACCAAAATCTCTTGAGGCTTGAATAGCCAGGTATGTGCTTTGCTGTTGTGTGAATGAGTTGTGTGGAACACAGGGACAACGGAATGACGGAGCACAGCAAAATAAGTAAACACGAATGTATTGCGTGACTGATAGAACGAAATGAAGAGAACGAAAATTCTACACACTGAATATTTTTTTTACTCATCGTTCACGACAGGTATCGATTTTTTCGAGCTCTGGAATATGTATTGCTTTGGGATAGGAGAGTGCAAAATGAGAGGAGAGAACTTCTGTATCGAGTTCGCTCGGAATTGATTTTCATTCTGTTGACGATTGTTGCGACGCTTGCGCGTAATTTTTGAAATCGTGCTTACGATACCATAAGATGTATGAAATGGAGTAACGTGGAGTGAAAAAAAGAAGACCAGTGCATGTACACTCGGTAGCAAAAAATAAGCCGAGCATAATTTTGCCTCCAAAAACGCCATGTTCAACCTACTGTAACTTTGTCAATTATCAATATTTTTTGCTGAAAATTTGACAACACTATAAACAATGTATAGACCTCATATGACAAAAATTTCATGTTGATAAAATCAAAAAATTAGAAGTTATCATAACATATACGAAAAGAGTCATTTTTGGACATATCAATTTTAAAAATCCGTATTTCTGTGAAAAATTTAGATAACATATTTGAAATTTCACAAAAGCCAAACAATACATTCTTACACCAAATTCACTTCGGCTTTTTTTTGCACCGATATTTTGCATGGTCAATATCGGGTGAAAAAGGGAAATACTCATGTTGGAGCGACAACTTTGACGCCAGCTGTAGACGAAACCACTTAATAAAAAACAGTTCAAATTTCGTCCACATTATTTTCTATATATTTTCTGGCTATTGTGAAATTGAAAATATGTTATCTAAATTTTTCACAGATATATGGACTTTTGAAATTGGTATGTCCAAAAATGACTTTTTTCACATATATAATGAAAACTTTAAATTAATAAAGTTGATCAAAATAAAATTTTGAATACATAAGTTTTAAACGTTGTTCATAGTGTTGTAAAAGTTTCAGACAAAAATATTGATAATTGACAAAGTTACAGTAGGTTGAACATGGCGTTTTTTGGAAGCAAAATTTTGCTCGACTTTTTTTGCTACTGAGAGTAGAAAACGGCCATTGGCTTGTCAGAAGCAGCAAACGAAGAGAATGCGCATGCGTGCGTTAAAGGCTGCCATATAATTTCAACTGCGTTCACCACGTAGTTGTGTAGGTTACAGGCAGTTGGCAACGTTAATTTTTGCGCTTATTTTATCATGAGTGCATGAAGCTAATTTCGAAACAAATTCGAGAATTTTCATGTTAACAAATGAATAAGCAAGTGTAATTAAAGAAGCGGCCATGGGTGAGATGTATCTGGCTATAACTATATAACAATAACCTTATTTTTAAATAATACCAAATACGTGCCTGGTTTGAAAATTTAACATTTCTAAACCTGGAAGTGTGTTGCAGTGCCCTTATCCGAATGATATCGGTAATGTTTACATGCGGGGCTTATTGTTGTGAAAGTAACCTCGAAATTGGCGTTACTCTCCAGACATTCTGAAATGGGTTGCTGGATCTGCAGTAGAGCTATCACTTTCTAGCTCTCTGATTAAAGCTGCTTCCAATGGTCACCTGAGGGATTGTTGTAAACAGATTTCTTCCATAATACCATTGCCGGCCAATGAGTGTTAGATAGTACACGCACACAAACACTTAGAAAACTTATTTCAGTTTTCGGTGGTTGTTTTTTGTCGGACTTTCAACGACTGAACGTTGTCCGATTTATCGGATTTCGGTGGATTTTTAAAGTTATCTGTAAATAAAATTACCCGAAAAATGTTGTATTTGGCCAATGTCCGTTGAGTCGGATTACCGAGCGGCTACTGAGGGTTCGGTACAGAATTGCCGAGCACTGTAGGGTTTTGTATGTGTCTAAGGTCATCCGCAAATGCCAACATAATCGGAAGGGTAATGCCTCCATCGTGGTTGAGTTTTAAACTAGGTATTTCATAGTGAAAATAATAACGAATGCAGTAGAGGGGGAATGAGCCTTCATGTGAAGAGTTTCAGAACGAAAAGTTCAAATAAACCGTATTATGCTAAGCGATTCTTAGACATCAGGACTCATGTGGCATCGTTTCTGAAAATATAGAACTGATGTAAATTCTTTTGCAGAAAAAAACAAATGTAAGTGCCGGCAACAGTGATGTTTAAAACACGTTCTCTCTAAGTGTGCTTATATTGGTATTTATTTTTGTGTATTGAAGGAGGGGGGGGGGGTGTTTGTGGGTGTGGAAGGATGAAGAAGATACGTTACGTCGCGTTAAAAACATTATCGTCTTTCCTGTTCCGTTTACTTTAGGTTTCATTTGCACGTCACGAGTTATACATGAATTCACTAAACTTGATTTTAACTTTAATTTTATCTTTCTTTATTTTTATTTTTAAGCTTACCATTCTTGAACTAAAAGCTTTATTTCGTAACATTTTTATATTCCAGTTCTGTGAACCATGCACATTTGTGACTCACCCCAATAACATTCATATTTTCTGTTGGTTTAAATCGGAATCAAAATTTTAAATAACTATACTATACATCTCTGGTCAACCGGATGTCTGGAGAATAAACCGGAAACAACGTCTAAAAACTTATGGTTATCAACATGATAACCCTACCTCAATTCAGCGTTCCGTTTACCAAAACGAACCATGCTGCTAACCCTACCCCGTATATCCAACATCCCAGTGAGTTCTCGTGGAAGTGCAGAGGTGTTCTCGGCTTCCATCAAAGCGAGTATCACGTCAACATACTCCTACCCTATCCTTATTTGACCTGCATGGATGCGGCCGGCGCTGGTATTGCTTTTTTTTAATTCGAGATCGCCAGTTTTTACACATTGAGGATGATTGTTAGTCCCAAACATCATCTGTTGGTTCTCTGTGTAATTACAGCCGATCTGGCAAAAACAGAGTAGCAACCGCAAGCAGTCAATCATGCTCATAGGATGTATGAAATGGAGTAAAATTAGAAGATAAGCTGTTATAACAATATTTAGACTAACTTCTAGGATTTATTCACACACCCATTCCGCAAGTAAATGCGAACCAACAAGCTAAATTTAACCATACCGAGCGTTTTTAAATTTAAATCCCGATCAGATCAAAAAAATTGCAGATAGGATTGTGCTTGGTAAATCTCAAATCGTTCTCGTTCGCCTCGTTGCTGGAAATGTAAAATCTAAGGCATGAAAGCACCAATAAACAATGACATCTAATTGTAAATAAATAAAGAGTTCAAAAAAATTAACATCTAATTGGTTTTCAAGTGTGAAAATCCCGATTCATAAAGACTGTACTCGAACAAAATGAGACTTACAAAACTGGTCACCAAAAATTAATTTTTAGTCGAATTTTCTTCACACTTTCAGAGAATAAATACAAATATTATGGCTATTTAGGTTTCAATTTCGATGGAATATTGGATCTCTATACAATGACCAAATGCCCATACTTTGCCTTTGATAGAGTGTATATCCCAACTAGGGGTATCGAAATTGAAGGTGTGGTCTCCGAAACGAGTCTGACCCCTGAAATCCTGCTGAAACAGGTGGTTGGTTGATTTAAGAACCCTCTGCTATCTCCAGTTAAGATACTCGATGTGCAAAAGTTAGGCACAGTATCGATCACTAAGGGTTAAACGAAGTGTACACCGTCAGACTCGTTTAGTGTGACCCAACCTTGAGTTGAGAAAACTTTAATTACCTGTGCGGTTGTTCGTACCTCGGATCATGATCTGCCAAAAATGCAAGCAGATGGGACATACCACCTCCCATTGCGGCAATAAGGCACGTTGTTCCGACTGTAGGGAGCAACATAAGGATGGCACCTACGCAGACAGCACACCAAAATGTGCTTTCTGCAAGGGAACCCCTCCTCATGCTCTCTCGTCGAGCTCGGCGTACAAACAACGTTCTCTGAAACAACGTTCAAGGCTGTCTTTTGCAGAAATGCTAAAGAAAGCCTCACCATCACCCAATGCCAATACAAATCCTTTTGCTCCTCTGTCATATGACGAATCTGAATTTCATTTGGCTGAAGAAGGAACATCAGTCAGCTTTCCGGAAAGTGCTTTACGGAAGCGAAGACGCGTCCGTCCACGGATAGTTGCAGAGTAGAAACTCGAAACCAGCCTCTCCTTTTGAAGAAAAGCCTTTACATTGCTTCTGTGTATATTCCTCCTAGAGTCTCAATAAACCAAAAACAACTTTCAGACATTTATTTGGTTCTTCCTGCTCCGCGGTTGATCATGGGAGATTTTAACTCTCACGGTACAGGTTGGGGAGAACTCTACGCTGACAACCGATCTTCCTTGATATATGACCCTCAATATGACAGTTCTTAATAATGGAGAAGTAACACGTTTGGCTGGTTCATCATCAGTTGGCAGTAGATATCATCGTTGGATTGCACATGGAATGTGATTCAAGATCCCCACGGTAGTGATCGCTTGCCCATAACAATTTTGATTACCACCGGGTTAAATCCGTGAGAATCCATCAACGTCGCGTATGATTTAATCCGTTTCATCGATTGGACAAAGTTTAGGACAGCAATAGATGAAGCCGTAACGGCGGTAGAAGAACTTTCACCACTGGAGGAATATAACTTCCTCTCCAACCTGATCTTAGGCAGCGCGCTTCATGCTCAAACTCGACCTGTTCTGCGTTCTAAATCCAACCGTACACTGACGGAACTTTCAACACTTTCTCTTCATATCTTTCATTCTAGCAAAAACATTACCCTACACTCTTGGTGCCTCATGGTGATGAGCGAATATCTCCTTCTACACCAGCATCCTACGGTTAATTTCATAAGATAGTGGCGGGGTGTTGTAGCTACAGCAAGGATCAGATGCATCAGGAATTACCGGTTTATTCAGTTTATTAAATTGACTCCTACTGCTTCCGATTTTTTGCAAGCTTTTGAGAGCAGATGTTATTCTTTTCCAGTGCACACCTGGGGAACTAGTGAGCTTCCTTTTACTGGGACGTATACCTCCGGAGATCCACTAGCATCAGCTTTGTCAGAGTCCAATTCATCAGAAGACAAAGTCTGCTTGCACATGGTACAAGTACATACCCTTGGTACAAAACCATGCACTAAAAAAAAACATTATCAATTTCAACACATTTTGGGAGAACTGATCTGGTGAAAGTCACTTGTAGCGTGTCCAACGGTGAATAGGTCTTTCTTTCATCTACCATCGTTGCTGGATGCAATTGTTTGCATTCCAGAATATCAATGATAGATGAAACAGAATCTTTTTAAATTCCATAACGTCTTCACACTGCAGGTTCGCTGCAGAAACCACTCCATCTATCTCCACATCTCGAGATGGGATGTAAACGTAATACTCCGCATTATAACCAGCGTCGCTAGCAATAACACTTGAAATTTTTGATTTTGATTGACCTGATAAAACTCGGTACCTGGATAATGACGCGTCAAATTTCGTATGATGCCCAGAAAGTCCAGGGCCTTCGCTTTCTGCCAAAGTTAGACATCCTAAAGTATAGCAAAAGACGGCTAATAGGAGAGTGACCTAAATCTATCCTTGGGATTCTAGGATAACCTTTCCAAAGACAAATTGCCAGATAACTACAAAACGTTGATAAAAAGCTTCCTGGAGTAATTTCCTTGAACTTTGAAACCGATATTGCTAGGGTTTCCTCCTTAGTATGTTAATGGCCACTCTAGACCAAACGAAAACCCGTTATGGAATAACCGGAACGAATACAAATCATCAGATAGCCGTAAAACGTTGAGAAATATCCTACTGGCACAATTTCATGAACTTTGATACTCATAGTGCCAGGGTTTCCTTCTAAAATTGTTCATGGGCACTCAAGGCTACTCTAGGCCACACGGAAACCTGTTCCGTAATAAATGGTTCAATTATAAATTATCAGATGGCCACAATACGTTGAAAAAATAACATAATGGAGAAATTTCATGAATGTTGATACTCATATTACCAGGGTTTCTTTCTGAAAATGTACATGGCCACTAGACACCCTACGGGAACCTGATTTAGAAAGAAGGGTTCGAGAACAAATCATCAAATGGCTACAAAACCTTGAGAAGTAACCTAAAGGAGAAATTTCATGAATTTTCATACCCATATTACCAGGGTTTCCTCCTAAACAAGTTCGTGGCAATCAAAGCCTCAGGGAAACGTGTTACAGAATGGCTGTTCCAGCGACAAGTCGGCATATGGCCCACAATGCACAGTGGGCAAGAACTGTCGAAAACTAAGGAAACAAATCTGTAAGTTTTGTCGCTTTTAAGCGCGGCTTGTAAACAAGGCCATTTTCACTTGGACATTGTCTGGGAAAATCGAATGGAACTAGTTTCAATCACCACACGGATATGGTTGTGGATTTATCGAGTTTAATTTAACCCACTTCCCCTTATATTCTTGAATAATTTATAGACATCTTGACACGGAGAGGCTCAAGATCAACAAAAAAGTGCTATTCCCTCGTGAAATTTACTGGAAATCGAATATGACTGTTCTTACTCCACTTCCCCTTGTATTATTGAATAGTTTACAGTTATCTTTGCACGAAGTGCCTCAAGATCAACAAGGTAAGGCTTGTCCTATGTAAAATTTCTTGGAAAATTTAATAGAAGTTGTTTCATCTACCACGCGGCTGTGTGAACAAATATATGGATGATTTTACCCCACTTTCCCTTAAAGTATCGGATAATTTACAGATATCTTTGCTCGGAGTGGCTCAAGATCAACAAAATAGAACTAGTCCTAGGTGCAATTTCCTGAAAAATCGAATAAAGGTTGTTTAAACCAGCGCACGGCTCTGTGAACAAAGATATGGCTGATTTCACCCCAGTTTAACCCATATAGTTGAATTATATATCCCAAGACTATAAGAGGAAGTGGGGTAATATCAGCTAAATATTTGTTCACAGAGCCGTGCAGTAGATAAAACAACTTTTATTCGATTTTCCTAGAAATTTTACATAGGACTAGCCCTTTTTTGTTGATCTTGAGTGATTCCAAGCAAACATATCTGTAAATTATTCAATAATATAAGGGAAAGTGGGGTAAAATAAGCCATATCTTCGTTCACAGAGCCGTGCGGTGGTTGAAAAACCTCAATTCGTTTCTCCAGGAAATTTCATATTGGACTAGTCCTTTTTTGTTGATCTTGAGCGTTTCCGTCCAAAAATATCTGTAAATTATTCAATAATATTAGAGGAAGTGGGGTAAAATCAGCCACATATTTGTTCACAGAGCCGCGCGGTAAATGAAATAACTTGTTTTTGATTTTTCAGAAAAATTTACAAAGGATACGTTATATTTGGTTGATCATGAGTCACTCCGAGCAAAGATATCTATGAACTATTCAAGAATACAAGAGGAACTGGAGTAAAACCAGCCATATCTTCGTTCACAGGGCGGTATTTGAAACAGCTTTTATTAGATTTTCCAGGAAATTCCACATGGGATTAGCGCTATTTTGTTGATCTTGAGCCTCTTTTCGCAAAAATATCTATAAATTACTCAATAATATAAGGGGAAGTGGGGTAAAATCAGTCATATCTTCGTTCACAGAGCTGTGCGGTGGTTGAAAAACCTCAATTTGATTTGAGTAACTCCGTCCAAAGATATATATAAATTATTCAAGAATGTAAGGGGAAGTGGGGTAAAATCAGCCATATATTTGTTCACAGAGCCGCGCGGTAGATGAAACAGCTTCTATTCGATTTTAGAGAAAATTTTACAAAGGATAAGTCTTATTTGGTTGATTTTGAGCCACTCCGAGCAAAGATATCTATGAACTATTCAAGAATACAAGGGGAAGTGGGGTAAGACCAGCCAAATCTTCGTTCACAGAGCCGTACGGTAGTTTAAACAGCTTCTATTTGATTTTCCAGGAGATTTTACATGGGACTAGCACTATTCTGACCTTGGGCCTCTCCGTTCAAAGGTGTCTATAAATTATTCAATAGTATAAGGGAAAGTGGGATAAAATAAGCTCTTTAACTCTTCAACCATATCCGTGCGGTAATTGAAACCAGCTCCATTCGATTCCTCAGATAATTTACATGCGGAAATTGCCTTGTTTGCAACCCGCGCTTAAGAACGACAAAAGTTAAAGATTTTTTCTTTAGTTTTCATTAGTTCTTGCCCACTGTGCAATGGGATAAAAATAGTTTCCAGGAATTGTTTCAGAGATTTTGACATCCATCCCTAGAAATTCAATTGAAATTTCCAAATAGTATTTACGTACCACATCTCTGGAAACCTAGATTGACGGGAACTATTAAAACGGACAGTGGCAATATTGTAGCAGATGAGTTTTTGAATCTAACGGTGGGTTCCTGTCCTGTTTTTTTTCAAACACAAAAGGGTTAAGGAACGCTTGATTTCGGCAGTTGAAAACAGTCCACTAATTTTTACAATAGTGTGGGTTGGCAAAAAAAAAGCATTGTGTGGCGTGTGAAAAAAACTTGATAAAGGGTGTCCACGATGAAATTGCCACACTATGAAATTGCTCTAACTTTTTAACCGTTAGGTAGAATTTAATGAAAATTTGAGTGGATTTAGTTCATAGTGCATTATTTACATCCTACAAGTTTAAAAGTCCTGTGATCAAAACTCGCGGAAATGGAGTCGAAATAACAGCTTGTGCGTGATAAAATCTTGTGCATTCATCACGAGAACAAGGATCTCTCGCATCGTTCCATCGCTAAAACGTTGGGAATCGCGAATTCCACGGTGTCGCGAGTGATTAAGCGGTTCGAAGAACGGTTGACCACCGATCGGAAGCCCAGAAGTGAAGGAAAAAGTATTCCGTACAACACCAAAAATCACAACCGCGTAGTTGGGGCCTTCAACCGAATTCCGAACGCCTCCGTTCGGGATGTGGCTAAGAAGCTGCACCTAAGCCAAAGTTTTGTCCAGAAGGCCAAAACTAAGGCTGGGCTTCGAACGTTCAAGGTACAAAAGGCCCCTAATCGTGACGAGAAGCAGAACAAGTCCGCCAAAACCCGTGCCAGGAAGTTGTACCTCAACATACTGACGAAAGTTGAATGCTGCATCATGGACGACGAAACATATGTGAAGGCCGACTTCAAACAGATTCCCGGCAACCTATTTTTCACGGCCAAGGATAAGTTCAGCGTTCCGGAGCATGTCCGCACTCAGAAGATGTCCAAATTTGCGAAGAAATTCCTGGTTTGGCAAGCCATCTGCACGTGCGGGAAGCGGAGTGCACCTTTCGTGACCCAGGACACGATGAACGGACAGGTGTACATAAAAGAGTGCCCCCAGAAGCGGCTGCTTCCTCTCCTGAAGGCCCACAACGTCCCAACAATCTTCTGACCGGATTTGGCCTCATGCCACTACTCCAAGGACGTGCTGAAGTGGTATGCGGACAATAAGGTCAATTTCATGCCGAAAATGTTCAACCCTCCCAACACTCCGGAGCTCCGCCCCATCGAGAAGTACTGGGCAATTATGAAGCAGCACTTTCTTAAACGACCTAAGGTAGTGAAGACAGTCGAGGAACTGAAGAAAGTAGGGGTTCACATGCAAAAAACGGTTGATTCACAGGTTGTGCAGAATCTTATGGCCGGGGTTAAGGCCAAGGTGCGGGCATTTGCGTATGGACTGTAAATAAAATACGAGTAAAATGGTAAAATGAAGTTTAATAGTTATTTCTCAATCCCTGAAAAATTGATGGCAATCGGATGAAAACTCGAATTTTGCGAATCAATTTTGTGTGTGGCAATTTCATCGTGGACACCCTTTAGGAAGACTTCAGCGTTTGATTCAGGATGATCAATTAGGTAGTTGCAATAAGTATCAAAGTTGAAAACCCATAACATATGGATGTACACACGACTACGCTTGCATTGATTGGTATGGAATCGTTCTAAAAACTTAAAGTTTGCAGTACTTTTGTTCACCAAATTTATAGATAAAAAATCCACTTATAAGCGTTCATAGGTAACTCAAGGTTGACGTTGTTTGCTCCAACTCGTTAACTCGTTCTGGAGACCATCGCCTTTTCCATAAAGCTTCTACACATCCAATGACATAGAACGCAAGTCAAACCACCTTTAATTCAACCCGTCTAAGAAGGACGCAGGCGCAATTCTATTGTTCTATTCTAATTCTAATTTTTAAATCACATCTCTGCGCTGGCACAGATTTTCCATCACCATTTCCCATTCTTGTATCTATTTTCCCCGCTTGTACCGCTGCAGAGCGGAGAACATTTGAACAACCATTCACAGCCGTTATGACGACGGTTAGATGGCTCGATGATAGGCACGAATAACAATCCGTTTATCGTCTAGAACGCGCAAAGTTCTCGATAACAATCAAACACAGTCACAGCGCCTTTTATCACCCTCGATTCGGAACTCGTTTGCAGCTCTCGGAACCATAATAGTTTTCCTATTATTTTTGTTTCTCAACATTGTCTCCGGGAGCGAGCGGCTTATAGCGTGCAGCGGTGAGGGCCCTCTGGTACCGGCAACGATAGCCGGAAAGTTCATGAAAAGTCAAGTGAAATAATTCCCCCAAACAAAATAACAATTGAGATGTCCTCGTTCCAGTTTCCGAGCGCCGCAGCAACGGGTTCGTTTCTTACTTTACTACTTAGCTCGTTGAAGTCTTTTCAGTTCCTGCTTGCGATTCTGATCACAGCACACTTGAACAACACGCTCCCAAAATTGGAACAAACCGCTCACGGAGATACCTATGTTTTGTTACAGTTTGTGCTTTTGACATTGAAAGTGTTTTGTCATTGTTCGGCGGATGTTTTAGTTGTTGTTGTTGACGTTTTCATATGTCTGCCGTATGAGATAACAGACGGTTAGGAATGTCACACGGGGGGTAATTTCTCGCTTCAGTGAAATTGAACCGCGAGAAGCGCTATTAGATTGCTCAAGGCTGCGTAACGGGACGCTTTGGTAACAGAAGAAGCGGAGGAGAAGTTTAGATGGATGGCGAAAGTTGACGTAAATATCTGGTTATGAACAAGTTTTAGAATGGTTTTGATAATGATAATATAGCATGAAAATGGTATTCGAAAATTTAAATCATATTTTCTTCGCTCGTTAAGCAGCTAGCAAATTCCATGCATTCATTAGGCATTCCGATATCCTAAGCTACAGAAATTATCACCCAACCGCTTCGAAATGCAAATCAACGGTTGCATCACATCATCGGAAGCAAGCGATGACTGGTATAACGATTTATGGATTCGCATTCCGACTAAATCTCAACATATGAAATAATCATATACAATGTATACATATTTTAAATCGGGTTTCCTATTGAAACTCGAATACCACGCCCAAAATTCAGAAATGCATAAAAAAGCACTAAATCCAAATGTAATGCTCCATCCATCAAACATACCCGAGCCATTAAAATGCACCCAAGGCGGCTCCTTCGGTTGGAACTATACTTCTGCATTGACATCGAAATTTCCCCGTCGTCGTCGAGTTGATGACGTGACTCATCATCCGATCCGCCAAAACGCCACTATAAATAAATCCAAACTGTCAGTCGGTCGGTGATCGATTTCCGCTCGGGCCACAACCATTCCACAAGAGAGGGCAGGAAAAGTTCAATGACTACCACAGCTCAAGTTGACGCGGTTTCGTTACAAATTCAAACCACCACCATTCATAATAATGCTCCCCGCGAGGAGGAAACTGCCTAACCCTTTACAGTTGTTAAATCGATTTGCATTTCTACTTTCAGCGAAACTCACTCAGCTCAGCCACTTCAATTCCATCAATTACTAACGCAATCGGCGTACGATGAACGATGAGCTGGGCACTTCCAGGCTTAGAACGGTGCTGACTCGGTTATGTTTGAGCACTAGCTCCTTTCTTTCGGATTGATGACTCGAGTGGGAAAGCAATCTGCAGAAG
Organism: Aedes japonicus; assembly: GCA_034211315.2. NCBI lineage: Eukaryota > Metazoa > Arthropoda > Insecta > Diptera > Culicidae > Aedes > Aedes japonicus. The sequence goes on along the minus strand of JASCZW010000980.1, from coordinate 102,044 downwards.
TAAAGAAAGAAGAACTATGAAAAGACCCGAAAGGAAGGAAATAGTTAAATCAACATTTGCATGCATAAACATTCTGGGCACTGAGCTGCCGGGAGTCAATCGCCGCCCGGTCGGTTTGTTGATCGGGAAATGAACTCAACGTACCAAACGGGAAGGAACGAATTCAAAGCTGGTCTTGGTGCCTTTTTTGGAAACTATTGCAATCGGTTGACCATGTTCAGGTGCGACGATCGGCACGGCGATAGCCAAGAGGATGTAGGAACTGGTGTATGGCCGTGTTGAAAATTGTATCTGGAATATCAATTGAGCTTGCACTAGGCAGGTTGATTTGAGTTGGTCCGTTATTTTCATTCCGGCTTAATTTGGGGAATAACATTCGGCATGTTGGCTTTGGGGCTTACGAACTATTCTACGAAGGAGGTGATGTTCTGATGGATGGAATATCAATAATGTAATACACAATAATGTAATTTTTTTTTTTGTGATTAATTTGCAACATTGGCTGAAATAAGGCAGTTTTTTAACTATGCAAAAATTAACTTCTTTCAAAAATGATGAGCTTTCCCTAGTTTGTTTTTTGATAAACAACTATGAGGTTATTTTTCGGATTTTTCAAAACACTTTTAATACTTGTATGTTTATATTTTCTCTACACGAAAGAGGGAACAACTGACTTGACATCCCAAGTACCATTGCTAAAACCATGCAGCTTAATCAAGTGTTATTGAAGTTTTAAGAAAGCCACTAGAAATCAATTTGGTTTTACTATGGCAGTAAGAGGTACCAATAGGTTTCAAATTAAAGTCAGGTTTATGAGAACCGACATAGCTCCTCTTAAACGATTGAAAAACCTTATATTCTTAAGTTCCTTTTACTCCTATCAAACATTTTATTTTGACTTAATGAACTCGTAAACTTCTGTATTGAAATGCCGTTTTAGGATTCATTCAAATTATCTTATTATGGTTAGTTGAATAAGCATTTTAAAACAATTTTACCTACAGTAAATGCATTCAACGGCAAATTGGCATTAGGGAAAGTCACCAAATGACCAAGTAGTTTTAAAGTAGCCATTGCGAAGATAAATTGTGCTTTTAGGCAATACGATATGTGGAAAAATAAATACAGCAAATTTCAAATGTAATGCAACCGAACTACAGATCGATGACCAATTTTGGCATTCCTTTAGATAACCTTATTGAATTTCTTAAATTTGCAGGAAATTCGTGATTAATTTATCGAATATATTTGTTTCAATTTTGTTTTTGTTGCTGTTAGCTCGCATAATCTCCAAGGCGCATTTATTTTCAGCTCCAATCGTAGCAATATTCATCATAAAATTAAATGGGCATATGATTTGAAGCATTATATGCTATGAAAAATTCAATTTGTTTTGGATATTTTTCTATCAAACAAAATTTTCCGCAACACTGGAACATTGTTCTTCGATATTATTTACTGCTAAATGAATCAGAAGAGCGGAAAATCGAACAAATCAGAACAAAAAAAACCAACCACGATATCACCATGAAGTTTGACAGCTGTGGCCATTTGGCCCTTTGCTGTTTTTGATGGCAGCCAATAGGTTCTATAAAGGTTCTCAAGTGGTCATAACATCTTTCACTAGAACATTTCCAAAATCTTTATGGTCCTATAAAGGTTTTATTATTTATTTTCACAACAACAATTTTCATCTGGGCCACTTCGTACACATTTTGGCTTTAAAAATGCGTAGAAGAGGTATTGGTGGGCAAAACAGTTTAGAATGTAGTTTTGATAAACAAAGCCGGGAGGAGTGCTATATGGTTGAAATAAAACTAAGATTGTTACTTGGGATATTTATACGTACAAATCTATTATCGTGAACTCTGAACTTGTCTGAGAATGCATTCTTTCATTGCGAAAGGTGTGCCAAGAGAACTCGGTAAATTTATTCTGGGTTCCGGGACACTGTGGCATTTAAGGCAATGAAAGGACAGACGAGCTTGCTAAACAAATGCACAGTTTATTGGCCCAGAACCATTCTGCGGTATATCATACTGTACCATAAAAATGGAACTAAAATCTTGGGATGAGCGAAGGGTGATGACCAATTGGTTGGTCACCACAAAGTGTGGTCAATCGAAAAGGTTTATATTTCCAAATGTTACAATTAGTAAAAAGCTTCTGGAGCTCAATAAGAAAGTTCTTTGTACCTATACTGGCCTAGTAATAGGACATTGAAAAACATTGGCCAGGTTCAGAATGATATATGTCGTTTCTGTAACATAAAACGTGAAACCTCGGAACATCTGCTTTGCAGTTGTGATGCTGTGTACAAGAGCAGACTTAAATTTCTGTTCAGTGGCTATATGCAACCTAAAGAAATTTGAACTGCAAATGCTGGAAAGGTGGTGGGTTTTATAACCTCAATTTTGCCTGGGAGACGCGTCTTAGCCTGGTCACTTGACAAATGGTGATCTAGCTTTAAGATGCGAATTAGAATAGTAAACAAGGGTATACCACAAAAGTTCAACTTAGTGGATGCAGAGGTTCTACGCCCCAACTAAAAAAAATATCCTGAATATATAACCAAATTAGTAGAGAAAATGACTCAAACATCAGAAGCATTAAAAAAACTACTACCTCTCTTTGTATTAGAAACATAACCAGAATAAGGACTGTATCGAAATCAAGTTATCCGCACAGTTTTATTTCAAATCATGTACACAATTATGTTTGATTCAAATAAATGGATGATTTTTTATTGTGTGGCATTGAACTTGAACTTCACAATGTTGACTTGAACTTCAAAATGACCGGATGAAATTAACATTATTCTTTCACGAGTTTAAGATTTCTTGATCGAAAGTTTTTCACTAAGTTCCAGACAAGTATTTCATCACACTTTATTTTAACTCCAGCAAATTCTCAGCTACTTCGTCAGTCTTTTTAAAGACCTTCTTCCCAATTGCTCAATAGAATTCAATGGGCTGAAACTGAGGGCAATTAGGCGGATTGATGTGATTCTCAACTAAATCTCCGTGAGCCAATTGAGAGTTGTTTTGGTATGATGCGCTGACGTTAAATCCAGGCAAAACAGTGGAGGGGTACTATGCTTCTGATATGAAAGCAGCACCTCTTCTTCAGATCCATAGATTTTCGTGTTGATTCGGCCGTTATGCTAAAAAATCTTGAGTTCATACTGCAGGAACATATTGCTTGTCATGCGGTTACTTTTCGACCAAACTTCTCTACTTGAATCTACCTGTCTGCATCACTTACATCCTCCTTTACGACGGCAGTGTAATACTGTGAACCTGGAAGGGTTTTTGAGTCCTCTTTGACATAGGTCTTGTCGTTTTTAAAATTACAAAACTCTGCGAAACTCGCAAATACAAAAGCCCTTGTACTTGATTTGGCGATTTTCTACTTCTTGTAGGTCTTCAGGTTGTTACGTTTCTTGATACGTTGAATCATTTCGACGCTGGTTCCCACTTTATTAGCCAAACGGTTCTTCCAAATTAGAGCTACCACTTTCTGAACCAGTTTAAAGTTTGAAGATCTGGGTTTTCTGCCTCTTCCTGGCAGTTCATCCACAGAACAGTGTTCTCAAACATGGTCATGGTGGATTTTACACTCGGGTGATGAATTCTTAAACATTTTTCCAATGGTCGCATAATTACACCCTCTTCACAAAGCCATGTGTCCAAAGCCATTAACATGTCTTATCAATGCGCAACACGACAAGCGCCTCGGCTTTTTTTTGCACCGATATTACAGCATGGGGGTGTAAAAGGGAAATACTCATGTTGGTGCGTCAACTTTGACGCCAGCTGTAGTCCAAACCATTTGATAAAAAAGTTAAAATTTTTTCAACATTATTTTCTCTATGGTTTCAAACTATGGTGAAAGTTTTAATGTGCTACATAAATGTTTCACAGCAATACGGATTTTTGAAATTAGTATGTTCAAAACGATGTTATGTAATGAAAACTTCAAATTTGTTCATTTCATCAACATGAAATTTTGGTCACATAAGGCCTATACATTGGTTATAATGTGGTCAACTTTTCAGCCATATTCATATTGACAATTGACAAAGTTACAGAAGGTTGAATATGGCGTTTTGTGGAAGCAAAATTTTGCTCGACTTTTTTTCTGCAACTGGGTGTACAAAACTGAATAAACAAAAAAAAAAAAACAAAACAATACAAACAATCACTCACCACACTAATAGAAACACAATTAAAACAAATAAAGGATAGCAATGACTTATGACAACCATATAGGAAAGGCTTTGTAAGACGGAACACGATTCGTTTTTTGCTCGTAACATGTAAAATTTGTATTTTTTCGAAAATATTTCGAAAGAGGAACTAAAACGCTCCAAGTTCACTCACGGAACTAATTATTCACAGTCGCCAAAAAAATTACTGTTTTTCTTCATCGAAAATTTTCAAAAAATATATTGTTATATTTCAATTAATTCTTGATTGTATGGCATTTCCAAACATATCATTCATAAGATTTAAAACAAAAAAAAATGTGTTCCATCTTTCAAGCCTAACAGTGTTCCATCTTACAAACATGACGCCATAAACACAAAACATAAAAAAATTGTTTCACATACGATTTGTTTGGAAATGCCTTTGGATCATAAAAATACACCAAAAATGCTAGCCATTCAAATGTTAACCTTTAGATATCGATGGGAAATTTCCACTTACTAAGCACAAGAAATAATTGCTTTTATTGACGAATAGTAAAAAAATGAGGTTAACACTTGTCAGCGCGATAGTATTGTCGCTGTGAATGTCAAAAGTGGCGCTGTTCCATCTTAGAAACCTTTCCTCTACTAATAATCCTTTGAATCGTTTGAAATTTTGGTTTTGATTTAGTTTTAACTATTAAAAAATTATCAACTTCAAGCTCTCTCAGGATCTGCTTAAGACTTAATAGACAATAGGGTTTAAATCTAGTGCCTACAAAACAATAGATACGCGTATTTCGTCTACAATGTGCAGACTTCTTATTTCTTTCTTTCATACTGTTTTATTGTTTCATCTCACCGATAAAAACCAACCATAAACAAAATAGTACATGTTCACGGTGATTAAACCCAGTCATTAATTTCTTATAATGCCTAGATACGTTCATTCTTGTACCAAAGTCATAACCAAACGAGAAGAAAATCTGCAAATGTTGCTAAAGGGTCTTGTTTAATTTACCGATTACGTGATAACTTGTAGAAATAAACTTCATCATTTTGATCATGAAATAAATTTTAAATTATAAATTCTAATTAAACGCAAAGTGTTGTATTATGGAAACTACACGCAAAGAAAACTATCGTCAAAGCAAATATGTTTAGATCAATTCAAACGTAAACTTTCGTTTGTTCTGGCCACATATACATTAATCCTAGATGGTTTGAGCTGTTTAGTGGAATACCTGTAACTAGAAATGACAAGAAAAATTAGTATTTTCCATTTAATTCCAGCTACCTTTGCTTATCTTCGACAGATACGCGTATTTCGTCTACAATGTGCAGACTTCTTCAGTGTCTCGTACTCAGTCGAGTTATTAGTACGAGACACTGAAGAAGTCTGCACATTGTAGACGAAATACGCGTATCTGTTAAAATTAGCAAAGGTAGTTGGAATTAAATGGAAAATACTAATTTTCTTCTCATTTCTAGTTACAAATATATGTTAAATTTGTTTCAGAAGAATGCTATGTTAAAATAAGCGTTACGTCCATGTTTGTTTTAAGATTATTCGTATTAAAAATATATGTGAATATTTTTGGATTTGACATGGCAACTGAAAATAAATTTGTTTGTTTCAAACATGCTCTACATATTTGTTATAACAATGTTTATACTGTCGTGACTGTTATTATTTAAATTAATGATAATTTTTTTTATTATCAATTCAATTTTACTGTTATGGTATTGATGAATTTGATTGTTATGATCAAGACAATACCAATTATCATGATGATTTTGATCGTTTTAATTTTTTCTGAATATGATTCTAGTTTTTCCCATTATGATTTGGATTATATTGGAATATTAGGATAATAGGATAGTTACAATGTTGTGATATTTTTATTGTTTTGTTGATTTTAATGATGATTTTGAAAACAATTCTTATAATTTCAATTAAAATGATAGTGAAAATTCTTTCAGTGATTTCCAAGACAATCATCAACATAATCATTTTCTTATGATAAAAATTAATGTTTTAGTTATTTGATAAATATTATAATTATAATTTTATTGTTATTATTATAATGAATATCATTGTTTAAATATTTTTAATATGCGCATCATTTAATTTTATTTTGTGTTCTTTTGTTATCATAGGCAATTTTTGGTTGTTATAATATATATATTATTCAAAATATTGAAAATGAATATTTTAATAACAATATATGTAGGAATATGATGCTCTATACTAGTATGATAGCAATGATTATTATATTTACTACTATTATGATTATTATAATAATAATTATTATCATTATTCTAATGTTAATGCTGTGTTTAAATTTCTTTAATGTTTTTTAATTCTCTTTGTGAATTATGAAAAATATTATCAAGATAATAATAATATTATTATTATGCAAATATCATTCGGATCATTTTATTATTATTAACAGGATATCATTAACATTGCTTGAATGAAATATTGAATTAAAATTATAATTAAATCCTTAATGGTTACAAAAGTCAAAATCATATGAATTACGTTTATTATAACAATTATACAAATATAACAAATATATAAACATGGTTTTTTTATAATAATTATTTAAATTAAAATATAAACAATGATTATTAAGAAAATAATGAAAATTATAACGTCAATTCTGATAATAATAATTAAAATTATTAAATAAACATTAGTATTAACAAAGTAGAGAATAACACTCTATTTGTATTGAGTAATCAAAAAAATTTTGTTTTAATTCTTATATTAGCCTAGAATATTATTATTATTATGATTGAAACTAATATTTGCAAAGAATTGATTATTATTAATATTTCTAATATTATTGGTTTTGTTATCGTCACATCTGTTTTTCATTATTAATTTTGAGATTACTATCACTGTTTTGATTATTTTTATTTTTAAATAACTGTATTATTAATTATAACTATCATTATTAGAAAACCATTGTTATATAATCGTAGAATAATAATTATAATAATTACTTTTGTTAAGAATTCTCTGAATTTTGGTTGTATTTTTCATTGTTATTTGTGTTATAGTAAATATATAATGATTTTAATTAGCATAATGATGATTTTTATTAGTAATAGCATTATTTTTAGTAGCAATATTATTAATTTTATCATCATCATTGTTTTTGTGTGTCATATATGGTTTTGTTATTATCGTCATTATTCTAATGGTTATTATTATTTTTGATATACTTTTTAATAATTAATTCTGTTTTATGTTTTTATGTGAGGATTATTATGATTATTAAGATAAGAATTAATAGTAATTTATTTCGGTTGTCTTAGAACCCAGCCGACAGAATTCTATCCATTTTGATTTTGTAATATTATTAATGGAAAAACGCAAAAAACGTAATCCCGTATGGTTCTTGCTGTTTCGGCCACAATATTTAAAATTATGATTGTTATTTTGGTATTCTCCCATACGCAGAGTAACGATCTATGATGATGTTGGTTAGGAAGGAAATAATTGCTCATTACTATGAGGCATCAAAAGGCTAGCAAAATTGGTGGAATGATGAGAAATTATTTCTTTCTTAAACAACATAGTATTTAACTTTACGCTTCATGTTGAACAACTTTGAAACGCCTACGACAACTGCAAAAAGCGTAACCTTTTGTCGCGTAAGCAAAACCTAACTGATTTGTGAACGAATATTTCCCGACAGCATGAAGTCATCCGACGGCTACCCATAAACATCAGAGACACGCCAAACAAAAACTACTAATTTACACAACAGTTTTCTTGATTATGTTAGTGTGTTGAAAATGATACTCATCGATACTATCGATACTCATTCAATACATTGTGTGTGTAGTATTTGTTTCTCCCTCCCAGGTCATCGGGATGCCCCTTCCAGGTATTAATATGTTTTTGCTGATAACTTTGCTCGGAAACTGATGATTTGGCAAGCAATCTGCAATTGTGGCCTTAAAACCAAGGTTTCCATCACATCTCCCACAATGACGTCGAAGGTTTACATTAAAGAGTGTTTGAAAAGGCGGATTCCACCCTTCATTCAGCAACACAAGACCAGCGTTATATTTTGGCCAGTTCTCGTCAGCTGTCACTACTCTTAGGAGGTACTAGAATGGCATGCTGCAAACAATGTTAATTTCGTCGCCAAGGAGATTATTCCTTGAAATTGCCCTAAGTTCGAATCAAAAAATATTGGGCAATTGTCAAGCAAAAACTTTGAGGATGCGGTAAACAAGTGACAAATGCACAACAAATGCGTTTAAAGTGGAATAAGTTCGCCAGTACAGTGTGGCATCGATCACAAGTAAAGCGCGACAGTTCGTTCAAAACGGTAAAATGTAGTATCATATAATTTGTTGTATATTGTTTGGAAGCTGAATAAATACCCGTTTGTTTGACGTTCTGATCAACCGTGAATGTTGTTAAATTCTTGAGTTATGATCACTTGAATGCGTCAAAATTTACTTTGAATCGGGATATATGTCCTTCTGTCGTTTTTCAGCTAAGAACAAGGCAACCACAGCACTACGCTTCTACAGGGTGCGGCAGATAATGATGCGAAAATTTGTTCAATTTTTTTCAAATCCTATTTTCAACTAATTCAAGCAATAACATCAAAATTGTCGAGTGCATTTATCTTTATAAAATCATTTGAACAAATTTATTTAATGTATTCTCCATTTTTATTAATAACATCCTAGAGCCGACGCCGGAAGCCAGAGCATGCCTTTCGGACGTAGTCCTCCGACATTGACTGCCATGTGCGTGTTATGGTTGACTTCAGGGTTTTCACACTAGGGTGTGATGTTTTGCAGGCTCGTGCTTCAACATATGCCCAAATCGAATAATCCAACGGATTAAGATCTAGACTGCTAGGAGGCCACAAATCTTTCGGCAAAAATTTCATGTTACCGTTCAACCATTGTTGGATTCGATTGGACGTGTGACACGGTGCTCTATCCTGCTTTAGGACAACGTTTTGGTCCTCGGAGAAGTTGGCCTTCACCCAGGGAAGCACTTGGTCCTTTAAAATACTGATATACACTTCGGTATTGATTTTAACTCCAACATCAATGGAAACAGGCGACATTTTCAAACCTTTGGAGGCCACCAAGCCAAACATCATGACACCCGCCGGATGTTTGGTTTGAAATTTGAATTTCACTTATTCCGGAACTTTCTCCATTTTCTGCGGTGAAATGAATCGGTCCGTGCGGCTCTTGGCCACAGTATCGATGCTGAAAAGCTTTTCGTCGAAGAACAGGATTATCATTTTTTCCTTCTTCAAGAAGGAAACCAATCTCTTGGAACGAATCACTCCTAGTTCCTTGACCCGGTCCATAATCAAGTGGCGTTTCACTTTGGCTCTGGAAGATGCATGCACGTCTTCTTTGATGATTCTCCGCATGGATTTCTCCAAAATATTGGCTTCCTTTGCAAGTTTTCTTATGGAACGCACCGGGTTGCGAGCAATTTTTGCACGGACCAATTTGATCACGTTCGGCGTGCGTGCAAAGCGCGGACGATCGCTTCCCGGTGTCCGCTGCTTAGGACCATCCTGCAGGGACTTTTTTATGCGGTTGCCAAATGGCACCCTGCCACCTTGGAAATCTCTTTCGGCTTCTTCTGGGCGAGCAACAAACTGATGATCACTTCTTTCGCGAACATTTTGAAGAGTTTGCAATAAAACAAATAGAGTGTTTGGATGCAGCACTTGAAAGTAAACAAAAATACACTTTCGACCGAAATTAGTCACAAGTTTGAACATTTTCGCATTATTTTCTGCCGCACCCTGAATTCTGGATCCTTTTTTTGCCGATAACACTTGATTGTAAAAGTTACTTATACATCCACGGACAGCAAAGACACAATGTAAACAAATTGACGAGGGGTCGTTCAAAACAGTTTCGTGTGCAACGTTATAATGGACGTTGTTGTAATGTTGTAACTCAGCAGTCCGGATCCTGTATATTAAAATTAAAGCTTGGGACATATCGATACTTTCTCTTCACATCTTTAATTCTAGTAGAAATTGCTGCCCACTACTAGGATTCTATGATGATGGCTTTGAATTTGTAATGCTTAGTTGATTTCTTTGGCTTTCTGTCTTTAAAATCAATGGGATTAGTAAATTTTATATTTTTTGACGTTTCGGCGTATTATGTTTCGCTTTCCGCTAGGGATTAGAGATTTCGGTTTTTTTCATTTTATGTTTTGATTTTACATGACCAGTCTCGTAATTCTATTGAACATCACCTATATTTACACTTCTGCATTAATCCGGTTTGTCTAGCCAACAGCCAGCTAGTACAAAATATGACAAAAACACAAATCTATTGTTCCTAAAAGAAAATCGAAAGAAATCCTCTCAATATTATGCTGTAATTTTTGAAATACTAATAGTTAGTTCCCTTCATGGAAGCACAAAGAGTTTAAAAACAACGGGAGAGAGTTTTTCAACTGACAAAAAAAGACCGAAGGTGCCAGACGTCTAAATTAACATCTAAAATTAACCGAAAACTTGCACCTGTAATAATTTTCATCTAGAAAACCATTCATTAGGTTGATTTTTCAAACACTTGGAACTATCAAACAGTTATTGATAGAAATAACGTCATCGAAATCAGCTATGGGCACCTGTTACTCTTCAGACGCAAGTAATGTTTGAATTTTGCTGGGTTAAAACTATTCAACTAATAATGAAATCATGTTGACACATAAAACCCTGTACAAACGATTGCAATATGTACGATGATTCCAATGTTAACGATTTCAGCTTCTTTCGGACCATGCTAATTAGTCGCTTCTCATGAGAAATGGCACCCCAATTGTCATAAATCTGTAAAAACAAATCTTGAGCAATCTCGCGCCGCCGTGTGTCGTCATCCCAAAAACCGTAAATGTCTGCAGAAACAGACACTGAAAGATGCTCCACTCAGTCATCCTTCGGCACCTTCGACGCTACATAATTGCTCGTTGAATTAACATCTAGGTGACATCTCTGAATTCATTATTCGGCACCACTCGGTGACCACTCCCTTTGACGAATGCCTGCATCCCGATTGTTGGTCTGCTTTCCCTTTGCTGGGAATTTGTTTTCTTTGTAAACATGCAATCAAAGTACCATTTACAAGTTTACAGATGCTTCCAAATCTGACCAAATATTCCCATGGATCACGAAGGAGGGCGGTCACATGACAATAGAAAGATACGCTTTAACGGTAAGTGCAAAAGATGCACGTTTTTTAGCCTGCTATGACCTCGGAAAAAAGTTAATCTCTGTTGCCTACTAAGTTGATAAACACATAAAGAGTGCTTCTGTCATTCATGGTCAGTGCTTCTGTGAGCATTTATTCGACAAGGTTAGGACCTCTCATTCCGGAGCCATGTTCAATCCCTTGCCATAGTTACAGAGAGAATGTGTCACTTTGGAAACAGATCGTTTTACATCGATAATTGCACCTATTTACACACACTTTTCGCTTAGCTACTTGCCCTCCAAAGTCCAGAAGTCAGATGACAACATGGTCCAATCGAAATACCAGGACAGCACTGCGAGCCGGAGATACAATTAAGAACAAACGACACTTTGCCACTGGTCTGGCCAGGTCCGGTCTGGCACACAGCAGAATTAGTCTTCTTTCTGTAACTTCTGTCCTTCGCACACTCTAAGCTGCCTCTTGTCTGCTGCTGCTGCTGCTAAGGCAAGTTGAAATTTCAAACGAAAGCTTCTTGGCTTCCTCCTTTTCTCACGATTTTTCGTTCAACATTTAATAAGATTTTAATTAGACTTGATTTCGATTCGATGCTCAATAATTTCCAGATTGCTGAGATCCGGAGATAAATGGAATGGGAAATTTTAGACTGTATATTTTTTTTTTGGTTTCATTCGTAGTTTTAGTTTTGTTGCGCTTTGGTGCGTGGACACTTCGCTGTCGAATGGAACAGTACCGGGTTGGTTGTCGTTCGTTGTGCCCTCGTCGTGCTACCGGGCAACTGCGTGCGGTGGTTCCTGCTGTGAAGTTTCAAAAAAACTTTTGAGTGGGAAATAATAATAATTATAATGGTGGCGAACAATTTATTTATCATAGACAGTGAATGTAAATCTTGAAAATGTACATCTAAGCATTCACTCATATACTCATCTCTATCCACAAAACAATTCTGAAACACCTTCATATCGACCCACCGAACCTCAAAGATGAATCAGCGGTATTAATGACAATTTCACCTTCCGCCTTTGCACAGCCTTCAGCTCCTCCGGATTTTACTCATTTGAACGAAATGATCTTACCTGTTGCTGTAATTTGAGAGCATGCCAAGAGCAGCGCAGTACACAGCCCAAAACAACATTTATTGTGGCATGTTTCCGGAGCTCCTATGCCATGTGAGTGTGTCCCATGTCGTTTCTGTTCGGTGCATCGTGCCAAAAGTGGACTAATCTACAGCTTATCGCGAATATCTCTGCCTCCCCCACCTCCGACTTCCCTGTGGGGACCGAGGTCGAAGGCTACCCTCCAGTGAGCCTACATCCAACCCGTGGGACACCCTCCCCCATTGACTGCCCTTACCGAGTCGGAGAGCAGACCCGGCGCCAACTTGTCGATTCCAAACAATTCCACTCCAGTTTGTCCCACGGCTAGGAAACAAACAGTAGCCTAACAACATGGTAGAGTGAGAGAGAGAGAGAGAGAGAGAGAGAGAGAGAGAGAGAGAGAGAGAGAGAGAGAGAACGTGTGCACACAATTGCCGATAATTCACGACGATACATTGCAAAACGAAAACAGAACTTTCGATGGCCTAGTATTCCGCACAGAAGGGCATTGGCAGTGGCAAACACTCGACGACTTCGATGACAACGGCGGTAGGAGATGCACACGGTCGATGCGGATGCTGCGACCACCCAGAAGTCGTGCCTTTGTCGCGCTTGTTGTTTAGAAGCCAGCAGGCGCATACTGCCACTGACTGCCACTACATTTACACAAGTTGACATTCAGCAAATAGCCCTTGAAATTCTAATAACAATAAAACTTTTGCCCATATCATCCCGGGAATGGTGCGGTCAGTGAGCGATAGCAGTGCCAGTCGCCACAGTCTGCCAAACGATTGCATTTCCAAAGGGGCGGCAAGGAGCAAGGAAGACGGAGTCGAAGATGATTCACGCAGTGACCACGGTTTTATGGGAGAATAGCCTCTTGTAAATGCTAATTTTGCTCTTATTGTGCACCATCAGGCGGATTGCATTTGAGCGCTGCCTGGGCTGCACTTGACGGAATGCCGACCGACCATGCTAGAGAGGAGTATTTTTTGCGAGATTTTGCCTTAAACCTCCCTGTACAGATATTGCACAGTCGACGGACAAGTTTAATAAATGACATTAGACCATTTTTTTTAAATTTCAGAAACTGGTAACACTGTTTTGAAGGAACTTTTTTAAATAGAGTTTAAAAGAGGGTGTTATTTGAAGCTTGGAATTAATAATCATAAAATTGAACCTGAATTGGATTTGGATTGGATTTGGATTGATTTGGATTGGATTGGATTGGATTTGGATTGGATTTGGATTGGATTTGGATTGATTTGGATTGGATTTGGATTGGATTTGGATTGATTTGGATTTGGATTGGATTTGGATTGGATTTGGATTGGATTGATTGGATTGGATTTGGATTGGATTTGGGTTGGATTTGGATTGATTTGGATTGGATTTGGATTGGATTTGGATTGGATTTGGATTGATTTGATTGGATTTGGATTGGATTTGGATTGGATTTGGATTGGATTTGGATTGGATTTGGGTTGGATTTGGATTGGATTTGGATTGGATTTGGATTGGATTTGGGTTGGATTTGGATTGGATTTGGATTGGATTTGGATTGGATTTGGATTGGATTTGGATTGGATTTGGATTGGATTTGGATTGGATTGGATTGGATTTGGATTGGATTTGGATTTGGATTAGATTGGATTTGGATTGGATTTGGATTTGGATTGGATTTGGATTGGATTTGGATTGGATTCGGATTGGATTTGGATTGGATTTGGATTGGATTTGGATTGGATTGGATTTGGATTGGATTTGGATTTGGATTTGGATTGGATTTGGATTGGATTTGGATTGGATTTGAATTGGATTTGGATTAGATTTTGATTTGATTTGCACTATAGAAGATTTTCACATGCATCGATAGATGCATCGGTAGATCATGAAACTGCTGACAATATATTCAATCATTTGAGGAGTTTGGCACTTTATTTTAACACTTCAAGCCGGTCTTGATGGCTCTGTAGATTGCAAGCGACAGAGGATTTTGGAGCAAATTAATGTAAATATAGGTGTATTTCAATTATATGGATCCTCACTAATTTGAATTTATCCTTTCATCTCAATTTTATGTCCATATATTTTCTTTATAGTTATTTATTAATTTTGTAGGCGTAAATTACTTGGTTTGAAACATTTACTTATAAAAGCGATGACAATAACAAGATATTGAAAAGTGATATATATTAATGATAGAATACTGTTTTTTGAGAGATGGTTAGACGGTCAATTTGAATTTTTGTTTTGTTTTGAGGTTGGTACTTCTGTTCCGAATACAGTATATACAGCGGTCATCATCGGGTTGCACATTGTTCGGTCGTAAACACAGCTTGGCAATCGGTCGTCGGATCACCTTGGTTTCAGTTCCTATACTTGCTACTCGCACCAGTTCATCTTGACCAGGGAATATGTCCTCGATTCTTTCAAGATTTCATTGCATCGTCGGTGTCTTCACGGATGATTACAATTTGGCCTGGCCTCACAGTTACGGATTTGTGCTATTTATTGCGGTTCTGCAATGTTGTGATATAACCATGCGACCAACGATCCCAAAAGTGTTGTACCATTTGGGTTTCCTTTCGGTCCAAGAGGTCTGGTTCGGCGAAATCGGTCAATGGTCGTCCCATCAAGAAGTGCCCCGGTGTGAGAGGGCTAATATCGTTCGGATCTTCCGATAGTACAATAATGGGCTTTGAGTTCAGCAGGGCTTCAATACGAACGAGTACGGTAGAGCATTCTTCGAATTTCATGTTAGTGGTTCCAGTGATGCCCTTTATGTGGTATTTGGCAGACCGCACGTCGGCCTCCCATAGCCCACCGAAGTCCAAGAAGTCGTACAATTCCCTCAACTTGTTTTTGCTCCCGAGGAAATTAAGACTGTTATCGGAAAACAGTGTTGCATATTTACCTCTGTGAGAAACGAAGCGTTGGAGAGCCGTATTGAAGGCATCAACAGTCAGATCACTGACTAGCTTCAAGTGAATCACCCGTGTAGGGAAGCATACAAAAACTGCCACATACGCCTTGTATTTGACGATAGACCGCTCATTGTGTTGGCGAATGTAGATTGGTCCACAAAAGTCGACACCCGAATTGAGGAACGGCTACACTCCTTCCGAAAGAGATTCAGATAGGTCACCCATCAATTGTTGCATAACAACCGGCATCGCCTTGAAGCAAGTGACACACTTTCGGATGACGCTGCGAAAAGTACTGCGACTGTATAGAACCTAATGGCAACGCCGCATCGTTGTGAGCAGCATTTGTGGTGGAGCGTGTAAAAGTTCTACGGGATGAGATCGGACCAAAACTTGCGTAAACGGATGGCCAGATGGAAGGATCATTGGGTGTTTTTAAGACACGGAAAGAACAGCGTGACGAACGGTAAAATGGGATTTGTCTAGGAGCACAGAAATCGTGATTAGTTTTACATACATTAATTGTTATGTTATATATTCTCCGTGCGAGGAGTAACGATTATGATGTAGAAGGAGATGTTCGCTCATCACCATGAGGCACCAAGAGTGAACAACAATGTTTTGTTTGGCTAGAATGAAAGATATGAAGAGAAAGTTTTGATAGTTCCGCTAGTGTGCGGTAGGATTGGAAATGTAACAGATGTTTTTTAGGAAAATTGAGCGAAAAGGGCATGTATACAGTGGTACTCGAACCAACGACATTTTTGCCTAACATCTAGGCTACCCCGCAGTGGGATGTAAGGAAAAATGTCGTTGGTTCGAGTACCACTGTATACATGCCCTTTTCGCTCAATTTTCCTAAAAAACATCTGTTACATTTCCAATCCTGCCGCACACTAGCGGAACTATCAAAACTTTCTCTTCATATCTTTCATTCTAGCCAAAAAAAAAAAAATTGTCGTTCACTCTTGGTGCCTCATGGTGATGAGCGAACATCTCCTTCTACGTGATTAGTTTGCTTTTACTGTGAATTATCTTTTCAGATTGCAGCTTGTTGATTTCATCGGGGAAAGCGAGGCTAGTGAGCGCCATCGTAGATTGTTGAAGTTCTCGGAAGGTCAATTCTCCAAATCGACCCTTTTTTTTGATTTCTCATTCGGATGTGATCGATGAATCGTAGTATTCATGCCATTATTCGTTTCATTTTCCGGAACTTACTCTGAATTTCAAACAAAATGAACGTAACACGAGGATCTGTGACTGGGAGGTTTACTGTTAGGTTTTTCGTTTCTGTGAGATGCTCTGCAGGTGTGGCGTTTAGTTGGCATAGCCAAGGTGAATAAATGTTGCGCAGGAATGGTGGTCCTGTCCATCATTGGTTACAGTGTCGCAACTCAATAGGTTGGAAGACATGCGAGAGTACGTCTGCAGGGTTGTCGAGCGTGTTAACGTACCTCCATTCCATACCCTGGGTCAAATTTCGGATTTCTAAGTTAAAGCTGTGGTGGAATCGGATCAGAAAGTAATTCTGAAAAATGTAATGTTCAACTTGTGCGTTTTTGTAGAAATCAATCGTGTAAGTACAAATGCACCGCATGATTCGAGGTGTGCGGTAGTCAGTTTAGTGTTCTTGAGGGGTGCATCTCGATATTTAGAGGTAAGCAAGAGGACCGAGCACACATTTTTGCAGTCCACCGAGCGAATATAGGCACACGCTTTGTAGCCCCTATAGTCTGGAGCATCGCAGAAACAGTATAGCTCAATCTGCCTTGGTGATACATGGGTTGTACGGAACGGGGAATCCCAATTTCGCCCATGGTGATGGTTTGATTCCGAAAAGATTCCCATGACTCTGCTTCCTCGGTGATTAAGACATCATCCTATTTCAATTGTTTCATTGGTTGGCCGTTGTGGAATTGGATCTCGTGTAGGTTGGTCAAGAATACATCGTTTCGGAGTTGCCAGGTTAACCCTAAGGTTCTAATTGTCGTCTCGTCCTCGAAGAATGCAACTTGCTCGGTACTGAAATTCGGCACAGCCTGCAGAAGCGTTGGATGGTTAGAGACCCACTTATACAACACTAATCCACTAGCGGTCATCATTCCGATGTATTCGGTTTGCCTTGCTACAGCTCAGGTTGGTAAATGACTGAACAACGCGTGCCACTGGTACTTCACGTACCTGCAAGAAAATTTGATGCTACGTGCGATCACGTGACCTGATAAGAATCTGCCAAAACATTGGCTGATGTCAGCAGTGAATACAATTTTCGGGATTCGGAACCTTAGCACAGTGTCAGCAAGCTTTCTTTGGTCCACCGCATCAACATAAGGGTGATCGTTTAAGGATGTTCCTGTTATTGTGACCGCCGACGCATCAAACACAACTCGAGTTTTAGTTGTTGTGCTTGCCGGGTTGATGTGGCATGAAGTAAGCGCCATGAACTGCCTGATTCATCTTGATCATGTGACCTTGCTCGTAGTAGTCTTCTATAAAAGCTCGATATTGCTCGTTAACGTTTGTGTTGTGGATTAACCTCCTCTCAACCTGCACAAATCTGCGTAATGCCATAGTATCACTGTCACCTAGTTCCCGGATGCTCTCCTTTGTTGAAATTCCATCTTCATACCGTCCATCAGGAAGTCTCCGGCAAGTGTCTGTAAAGCTTCATTCGGCTGCTCGTTCATCTTCGTCATTACCCTTGGTTCAGTAATTGCCGACGTTTCCCAGAATTTTCTGATCTGCTCACTCCATACTTTGTTTCTCACAACTTCACAATAGCTCACGAAAGATTGCTCTGCTTCCTGGTCCCATCCAAATTTGGTCTCTTTACACCAGAATGTGTTATCATCTGTCAAAGGGAACGTTTGATCAGTGAATAGCTCGTTGAACACTTGGATTGTTGGGCTTATCGATGCATCGCGATCGATGTGTTGGACATGAAGGTAGAGCAAATCGTTGCTCTCACCTTGCTCTGAAAGTTTCATTCCATTCACAACATGGTAGAGATTAAATTGTAAATTGACCCACAATCGAGCAAAATTCTGCAGTCGATCGAGTTTCCGTACACATCCTCGATTAACCCTAATGCAGTTTACAGAACGTATTGACATATTCGTGTGTTCGTGAAGACAGTCCTAACTAGTGAATTGATTGACGAAGTAGACGGCACCCCAAGTAACAAATTCAATTTTAAGGTACACTTGAAGAACTTTTCAAGACTCATTTGATAAAACCATGCATAAAACTAGATATTCTTCATAACATCGATAAAACAACCATAAAACCCTCATAAGGTCAAAAGGGCCCATACTACAGGAGGTTCTCGAGACTATTTTCCAAGGTTCGCTTAAAACTTGATAGTTTTATTGGTACATACTTGTAATGACATTCAAGACATTTTCAAAACTATGATTAAACTGCCAAAAGTTTTGATAGTTATATGATTTTCCTCTTTAAGAACACTTCCAATCCGTCACAATTATATTTCGAAGATTTCATTTTTAGATTCGTTTTGCCGAATCGAGACTTTTTTGTTTATAGTTGAGTGGAAGCTATTGATGAAAAAAAAATCGATGAATATATGATGTTTCTTTTCCAAAGTCGATATGAATGTAAATTAATTGTAAAATTTACCATAAATGCATGAATTTTTGCCTGAAATTTTTTTTCATGCAACGTTTACTTTATTGGTGTTTTATAACATAAAAGTTTGATAGTATGCTTTTCGATGGCCAAGGAACAAATCGTCACCTTAGAGAAAAGCTACCGTAGATCTCAGGGTGTATGCAAGCTAATAATCATTTATTTAATCTACTATATTACAATTGCCAAATTTATCGGTTGTTTCTTAGAAAATCTATAATTTTGAACCTAATTCTATCTCCTAATCCTAGTTTTCCCTAATCTACTATGCACAATTTGTTTTACTTACGTTATTTTGTGTGTAATGTGTCAGTGTGGGGCCCAGATGTATGGTGCGGCCGATCTGCGACTCTCTCATCTTACGTTTCAACACGACTCTGGGGTGAGGTAGGATAATCCACATCATTTTCAGGCGGTGTGGAGCTCTAGGAAAAGGCGTTATCCTATTCCTAATAAATCCGCAGTGACACGGCTGTCTCACTGCGATCGGAGTTCTATTAAAAGATAAATGCAACCACGTGGAACATATTAGGGGACGGCTACTGGCACAGATTCGGGCAAGTTTGGGCGAGAGTGGTAATAATTACCTGGAGTAGACTCCGTTCACAACACGCTTTATTGCACTGCGGATTCACTTTAGGAATACAAATTACACGGTTAGCTTCCTCTCGACAACGTGAACTTCATAGCTAAGGGAACACTTTAGGTGGGAACTGTTGAGGCCTCTGGTTTGCGCAAAAGTGAACGAGTCGCCCAATTAAAGATTGCCAGTAGCCTCCTAGCCGAGCAACTTCTTTATCTCCTCAACGTTGGTAGCACCATACATACGTGTCAGTTGTGCATTGTGTAGGTCTACTGTGGTACAAACCTATGCGTTTTTTTAACATTTTGAATTCAAGTTGGGATATAATTTTATTTAAATTTCAATGTGTATATTTCGTTTGATTTAATGAAAATATTATAAATTATGAACAAATTTAATACAGTTGATTATTTTTTTTTTATGAAAATTGGCTTATTTTTTAACTTATTCCATGCTTTTGTATTTTAATATTTACATATATTTATATTTGTAATTGAAACCCAAATCGTTGGTTACAAGTTCAAACATTTTAATGCGCCACGGAATAATTTTTAAACATTTTTTTCCACATAATGTTTTTTCTCAAGAGTATGTGCTCTTATTTTAAATCATTTGTTTCTGAGAGCGTTTTATGGCAGCATTTCCAAGAAACATTTATCTTAAAAAAGAATGTCATCAAACTTTTTCAAAGCTATTATTGGGTTTTATGGAATTTGCGAAACGATGTCTTGAGAGGGGGATCAAGTGTATTATAAAATTACTTATAAGGTGAATTACACTTATAAATGATGTAGTTTTATGGAAGTTTCTTCAAGTGTTCTTTAATAACTCCTAAGAACTGTTTATCAATTAAAACCACCTTAATTTGGAAAATGCCTTGATAAAACCAAATGAACTTCATAATGCTTCGATAAAACTACCAAAAAACATGAATAAAACCAATTTGCATTCAAATTGTTACTTGAGACAGGTGATGATCGGTTACTTGAGTGTGACCCAGACTTTTGGCCATTCTTGTTAGTAGTGAACAAATTAGATTCGTGAAGTAATGCGTGTTGTCGACTGCCACATTTACGACACGACTACTCTTGCATGTATACACATGGTGCACATTCAATACGCTTCAGGCTGCTCGCATTCACGACTGGAGCGTCCGGCGCTTGTGAATTGCTTTAGTACAGAGTTATTTTACTGGTGTAGATTAGGGTGTCCCTAACAATTAAGTTTTTTCATTCCTACTTTTTAGTTTCGATTGTAAGGAAAAGAATATATTGGAACGAAGTGTAGAAAAAATTGCGATGCATGTTTTTGCTGAACTTAGTATTTGAGTATATTTTATAGTTCAAAAGTTAGGGTGAATTTTAACAAAAAATATGTCCGAATTTAAGCAATCCCCGCTCATGTGCACCAGGAGTACCCGGGCTTATTCATACAGAAAATTGTTCCTTGATAGCCTTTGAATCAATAATTTGATGATTTTCTGGCCAACTCTTGCCTAAATAATCATATGGTCGAAAAGAAAAAACGCATGTTTTTAGTTAAAATTACCCGTAGCTTTTAAATGATAAGTTGTATGAAAAAAAATTTTAGGCAAAAATGTGCGCTATAACGTTTTCTATATTTTGTTTGAAAATCACTTCTTCTCAAAATGAGAAACAAAAAAGGCATAATAAAAAAACTCAATTTTTAGGGACACCCTTATTTAAAACAGAAAAATAGCTCTGTTGCTTGAATTTTACCTACGAACTTGCATTTGACATTACCCTTCTACGCCTTGAGGTAGAATAGCTTCTCGCTTCCGAAAGACTTCATGACGTTTAAAAAGAGCACAAAACTGATTTGAAACTAACTCAATCATCCAGTTGGCCATTGAATCTAGGAAGAGGAATATCTGGCAGTTTAGGTTGTGATGGTTGCAACGTAGGAGCTACAACATGTGATGAAATGGGCTTTAGGGGATCAATTTCTCTTTTATAATGAGAAACTCTACACATAAACATCGAACATTCTACTTAGCTATATTTTAGAACATTTCAGACCGAACACTGGGTCACCTTTTAAAACGACCAAAAGTGGTGAAAGATGTAGAAGAAACGAAGAAAGTATGGGTTAATACTTTCGAGGTCATGCAGAACTTTATGGCTGGGGTTAACGCCAAGGTTCACGCATTCAGATAAAAGGCGAAATAAATAAAATGAATAATGTCAAAACTAATTTTAACTTGAAGTAGAAAGAGAAGTTCACTCATCACTATGAGCCACCAAGAGTGGACATTAATGTTTTTGCTAGAATGAAACTGATCCCCACGCTTCACGGTGTTTCTCTCCGATGTCTCTACGTTAGAGATGACGAGAAAAACTTGAGTGATCTCAGACGTTGCGAATCAAAACAAACCCAAAAAGGAGTTCCTCTCCCATGTGCGCATCAAAACTGAGTGCACAATATATCGCTAGAATAACTATCACAAAGCCATCAGTAGTGGTACATGAGCGCTATCCAAACGTCATCTTTTACCTGTTGAGGTGGCGGACTTGTCCGTGCCTCGACCTACCCCGCAGTGGGATGTTAGGCAAAAGATGACGTCTTTGGTTTGAGTACCACTGTACACATGCCCTTTCGCTCAATTTTCAAAAACATCTGTTCTATTTCCAACCTGCCGTACACTTACGGAACTTTTAACACTTTCTTTTCATATCTTTCATTCTAGCAAAAATATTAATTTCCACTCTTGGTGCCTCATGGCGATGAGCGAACATGTCCTTCTACATCATGATCGTTACTCCACGCACGGAGAATACAAAACATAACAATTAAAGTGTGAAATTTTAACTGTTTTTTTTTCACTCCCTGATCATTTGGTGAAACTTGAATTTTGAGAATGAATTTTGAGTGTGTGGATATTAAACTGTACATAATATGAATTTTAGATTGCTCGAGATGGCAAATGACTTAAAATTGAGTATAAGTCAGTCAGCCAGTCAGTCTGTGTTAGTCTGTGCTTAAGTCTTAAGAAAATAGTTCGCTCATAAGACTGATGTAAAACCTAAACCAAAACTTAATTCATGAAACTATTTCACCAACATTACGATTACCACCATAAAATTCCATTTGAAATCAAAGATTTAAAATTAAGCAATCGATCATTTCCTTGCTCACAGGAAACGCATGAATCGAATTTGTCCCATATTCTTGCTATTCATAAAGCCGATTCCCATGTAGACCCCCTTTCATTCGGTTACATCAGAACATTCTATTAGCGCCTAATCTCGTTAAGCGCACATTTCCTTCCGCACAGAAAAGCATATTCACTCAACAGCTTCATGTAGCCAATTCAGCCTTAAACTCACACACAAACACACACACCGCCATACCCAAAAGTCAGCAGCAACTGGAACCGTTTAAAAAATCCATTCAGCGAATCAAATTTGATCCAGGTTGACAAACCATCACGACTCCGTTCCGACCATTTCCCAACCTTCTCCGGAGGGCTCAGCCAACGAAAAGCGATCGATCATCGGTTGATAAATAGATTCCGAACAGGACTGACTGACTGCACATCCACCTCCTTCTCTCGTCCGCCCGAGCTGTATGGCGCAACAATCAACGAACGGGGCCAGCCAAGCGAAATTCCTAGCATCCCGACAACCCGACCGGACTGCGGGGAATCGACAGGCGACAAATAAATGAACGAGCGCGCCTTCCTGAACCAATCCTGACTTTGTTTGGGATTCCTATTAAACTGAAATCACTCATATTTAGTTTTCACCGCCTGTCATTTAATTTGGATCGGAATGGATGGAGAACAAGACGGGGCATGAATAGAGATGAGAATGGTGAGATGAGAAAAAAAAACGTTGAACAAATATAGGGAGAATCTGACAACAAAACGTGTTAAAAAAACAGAAGAGATTTCTATCGTTGATCTTGTTATGGACGCCTTTCTTACCGGGGTGATTCAACTGGGCAATATGGGAAAGGCACTTGGTTTGGTGGATCGGACGTCCTACCATGTTTTATCACACTCAGATATTGCGTGAGGAGATTTGTTTGAATCGAAAAGGGTGTTTGCCTTTTCCACGTATTCAGCAGCAGCAGCAGGGGAACTGATCTGGATGTGATCCATCACTCCAATAATCATCTGAACAAGGATTTTGCTGGTTTAGATCGTGTAGTTTTGCAGTGTCGATTTTGAGATGGGATTTGAATGACGGATCTCTGTTTTGTATGTTTTTCAGTTTAGTTATTGCTATAAATCATATCTGTTTTAACATGATTAGTAGCAATTCGTTTTATCATGTATAGAAATTATTTTAAGAAATCAAAAACAGGAAACGTTATCATGCACTAATACAACAGTTCTAAGTTTAATGTACAATCCAAAAATGTTCAACGTGTGATTCTTTTTGTTGGGGCGCAGAACCACTGCGTCCACTGAGTTGAACTTTTGTGGTATCCTTACACACGATTTAAATAGATAAAATATTCATTTAATCTCAAGTTATGAACTGAGTAGACCTGAACCCATTTACCACCAGAGAAAAATTGATTTAGATCCACCGAGATTGTGAGTTAATAAAAAAAAGTAATAACTCGTAATTGAAAATGTATCTGGATTCGAATTGAATGAAATGGAAAACGACACTCAAAATTCATTAAACGAATACAATTGTTCCGGATATGACACCTCCATTTAAAACAGACTCTCATCGAAGGCCAGTATCTAAATTGTTCATCACTTTGCCTGCCTAACGTACTTCCGGATTGGCGCAACACATTCTGATGCCACTGGATTTCAGCCCAATGACCTCGCATTCTCCAGACCTAATCGCCACTCGTTTTCCGATGCAATCGATGGATCACCATCTTGACAACGCAGCTGGTCCAGATTAATTATTGACCAGTATATGTCCATCCGAAGCAAAGATACTGTCCCCGTTCTTAGTGGAACTTGACAATTCTAGCCCTCT
The DNA here is from genome assembly GCA_034211315.2 of Aedes japonicus. Classification (NCBI taxonomy): domain Eukaryota; kingdom Metazoa; phylum Arthropoda; class Insecta; order Diptera; family Culicidae; genus Aedes; species Aedes japonicus. The sequence goes on along the minus strand of JASCZW010000980.1, from coordinate 77,397 downwards.
TAGGACAATGCTCATTTCATTGACCACGCATATTCTACTTCAATGCCAATGCCAATACTTTGCTTCAGGATCAATTGACACCCGTGGTACGATGCAATAGATGGAACACCAGCTTGACAACTCAGCTGTTCCAGCCATATCAGTCCCGGTCCCTGCTCACACCAACCTTTATCGTCACCGTCCCGGCCCTGGAATTAGCAATGGTGACGGGGGCTTCCAACCAGCAACTCCAGGCATCTCCAAGACCCAACCTCCGGATCCAGGCCTCCGGATTTATTATCAAAACGTACGTGGACCAAGGACCAAAATTGACACGTCGATTTCGGTGTCGGTTTCGGAGGAAGAGTACGATTTGATCGGGCGGACAGAAACATGGCTGGATGAAAACTCTACGCAACTTTCTGGATCGCTCCACACCGTCTTCAGAACTGATCGGACCCACTTGAACAGCTGTAAATCACGTGGTGGAGCAGAGAATAACGTCTGCTCGATCATATGTAGTCTTGTCTCGACTGAGCCCCCGGTGTCCTACTTTCCTGTTTGGAGACTTCTATCACATATGCCCGCAGCTTACTGTGCCCTCTTGGATGGATTCAACTTGCACGAGCTTTTCAAATCAATACTCATTTGAATAGGAATGATCGCTTGCTGGATCATGTCAGTGGACGACTTTGCGCTATCCGGTTCTACCGTTTCTTTGCCAATCGAGGCCCTGATTGATCTTGATGCTGATCATTCCGCCCTTGTTGTATCAATTGACCTACACCTATTGTATATATACTGTCATCTTCGCAGCTCCATCTGGACTTTCGCCGGGCTGATTAGGATTTATCGGCCACTTGCTTTCCGACATCGACTGGAATTTCACTACGAGGACCTCCGCAAAACACTCCTTGGTCCAACCCCCGCCTACGCCCGTTCAATTGAATTCAATCAGCTGCTTTCCGAAGGTACAGTAACTCTAGGACATTGTACGGACAAACGACTGTTTATCCAAGCTATCCACCGCTATCAATACAGCCATTTTCTCTACAATCGTTACGTGAAACGCACGGAAGCAAGTTTTCGCTACAACCCCAAACGTTTTTGGTCGTTTATGAATACCAAACGGAAGGAATCCGGATTACCCAGTTCAATGTTTCCAGCCAATTACGGTCAGCAACGAACGCGAGAAGTGTATTCTGTTTGCACGACACTATGAACAAATGTTTCACAACCTCTCCACTTAGGCGACGCAAATGACTCCTGTGGTGCCACGTGATGTGTTCAACTTCGATCATCCTCATTGCAACGCGTAAATCAAAACTATTGTACGCAACCGGCCCTGACGGTCTCCGTTCTGAAGTATTGTGAAGATATTCTTAGCTTTCCGCTAGCAATGCTGTTCAATATTTCGGCTCAGCAAAGTCAGTTCCCCACACGATGGAAATTCTTTCACTTGTTTCCAATTCACAAGATACACGGGATGCTGCCAATTAATGTGGAATTACCTCCTTGTGCACATGCTCCGAGTTATTCGAGATTATTGTGGACGATTCCCTGTCTGCATGCTGTAAACAGTATATCGATACAGAGCAACACGGCTCTTACCCGAAACGAGCCGTGTCCACGAATTTGGTACACTTTACCTCTGTGTGACTGTGGAGCATGGATTCATGATGGGAAGTTGATGCTGCATATATGGACTTAAAAGCTGCATTCGACTCAGTAGATCACGACATTTTTCTGGCTAAACTGGAGAAACTTGGCGTCTCACCTAGGAGTGTGGTTTGGTTCAGATCCAGACACGCGTACACAATAGGCTTATTCTGAAGATATTTTTACCAGTTTTTCGAAAATCCGGGTTTTATCTTGAGCAAACTTGCCACATTACGGTTCCGGGAGGCCAGATTCCTGGAATGTCTGGGAAACCGCTTTTTTTTAACGGTATTGAAAATCTGCATACAGATGGGTCTGCATATGGGGATGAGAGTGTCATGTCAACTCCTCGACCCACCAAAAACCCACCCGTGCCTCTAGCCTTGACTCCTCAGAACCTCAGGCACCGCTTTGAGGTGGTGGTGAAATCATCGTAGCTCGTTGCTCTGATAAATTATTATCGACCACAATGATCTCCGCCTTCTGGTGGACTAGCTCCAGTTTCCGGGAGCGCATCCATCCTTCGACTATATCGATGGAATGCGAGACCGCTAACTCCACCTCCACCATGGATACTCCATAGATCTCTATGGTAATGTCATCCGCGAAACCGACTATCTTTACCCCGTTTGGGAGCTTCAATCTCAACACTTCGTCATACATTGTGTTCTAGAGCACCGGGCCCAGGATTGAACCATGTGGAACTCCTTGCAGTGAATTCAACACGTTCTTAACCCACCATTGTGTTGTATAACAGTACCCGATTCTGGAAGTAGTTGCCCAGAATCCCATATAAGTACTCAAGGACCCAGAGGCGTTTGAGAGAGTTGGTGATAGCCTCCCTACTGGCGTTATTGAACGCATTTCTCACTTCCAAGGTGACTCCCCATCTCTTGCGTTAGATTGCCACCTCTGACGTCTTGGTGACGGACTTGTTGACATCCACCGTTAACTTTCCTTTACGGAAACCATATGTGTACCTCGAAAACCTGTTGGGGATAACCCACTCCAGCACTTTACCCGTCATGTCCAACTAGCATACCGGACGGTATGCCGATGGATCACCTGGTGGCTTCCCTGTCGCCGGTAGCAATACTAGAGTCTTGATTTTCCAGGCGTCCGGGAAGACGCTCACGTCCAAACATCTTTGCATCACCACCCTGAGCATTCCGGGACTCAGTGAAATAACCGTCTTGATGACCAGATTCGGTATACCACCAGGCCATGGCGCTTTGTTTACCTTCAGTGACTTTCCTATCGCAATGAGTTCATCGTTCGTAACAGGCGCCAAATCCCCTTCTTCCGTGGTGTCGTTGTTGATGTCATGGGACAATTCTGTAGTTCTGCAAAAATCGTTGTTATCCAATTTAAACATGATGTCAAACACGTCAGCAAAAATCAGCTATCAAAACAAAACTAAGGGCAATATCGCACTGAAATTTGGCGTGTATGCCTAAACATGGATAAACTACATGGCACTTCAACCTTTTTCTCAGAAACATTTCATTTTGGTGGTCAAGGAAGTTACTATTCACCCTACCTAGTATACCTTTATCTTGGAAACTTTGATTCAAGGCCTTTTGAGCTGAGTGATATATACATGAAACTCTTCGCAATGAACTGAACACACGTCTATGTGTGTATGTGCTTGTGTGTAGTATATATGTGTTTGTTAAATGAAACAACCGCCAAATGAAATACCTTTCTCTGCCTAATCTCATTTGTCACTTTTGATTTATATTGAAATCAGTTCACTTGTTTCGCAGTGGGGTAATAGCCAATTTCTGACATAGATCAAAACCCATCATGTGACACATCACACAACATGAGAACTCAAAAATAAGTGCAGTGGTAATGATATCAAATTGCCAGGAGCACCATGACCACATCCGGGTTCCTAATCCTAGTTCTCCCAGGGAAGCGCTGAAAGGGTCATATCCCACGATAAGTGGATAAAAATTAGTTTTATTTTCAAATACATATACATGTAATGTAAGAACGTATTTACTGTAGTAAACCAATTTTCAACATGCAACTACAAGGTTCTCCGGATCATCAGGAACAACAAGAATATCTAAAGAGTTATACATCACTCTCGATCTAGAGCCCTAGCAACACACCTGATACAGGCCAGTTTTGGTGACTTCTTTGTAACTCAATTGAGTCACAATCCAGTTGCTGCGTTCAACTTAGACCATAGTGTGCTGCGTGGGTAAACAAGTTTCTCGGTTTATCAGATGTGTTCAACTAGTCTTGAGTTCCAATTAATTTCCACCTCGTGCTTCGATTGCAAGAGTGTGTGTGATCATTTAAATTGTTTTCTTTGCAAACAGCATTCATGAGCATGAGCATGAGCATGATTGACCGCACGAGGTTGTTACTCCGTTATTGTCAGATCAGCTGATATTACACAAAGAACCAAATGATGTTGTTTGGGACTAGCATACATCCTCAATGTGTAATTACTCAAAAACTTGAACACCCCTCCTTTTATAGATGTATGCGTAAGGAATGTTAACTCTATTATGTTTTTGCCATTTTCTATCCAGTTGCCACAATGACGTCGAAGCCAGAAGAGTAGCGTATCAAAATTTTGCACTCGCAGATTCACTTAATATTGCCGAATCAACCGAGACGAATGTTATAAAAGTGTTCGGAAAACATCTGACGACTTCCAGGAGGTCAAGATCAGGAGAATACAAATCCAGGAAGCCGCAGCGACCGGAAGAATAGTGGCCAGCATTTTCAAACGCAATCCCAAACTTTCCATCAGAGATATCGGAAACAAATTGGGAAAGTCCCACATAACAGTGAAAAGAGCAAAATTAACGATCCGACTGTCAACATATAAGGTTACAGTGACACCAAATCCAGATGGTAAGCAAAACACAACCGCCAAAGGAAGAGTGCGTACTGTGACGAGTGTGTGTCGTACTGGACGATGAAACATACGTAAAGGCTGATTTCAAGCAGCTCCCAGGTCAAGAGTTTTATACATCTACCAGTAAAGTAAAGATTAAAGATAAGTTTCAGCCAAAACAAATATCAAAGTTCCAGAAAAAATACTTTGTTTGGCAGGTGATTTGCACTTGTGGGCTAGTAAGCTTAGGTTTTTGACAACTGGCAATGTCAACCAAGATACCAAGGTTATAAAGGAATGCTAAAAACGCTTATTGCCTCTCTTGATGACATATACTTGTTCTGTGTTGTTTTAGTCAGACCTCGCTTCTTGCCACTACGGAAAAATGGATCAGAGATGTTATACCGATTAGGAATTGTAACCGATTTGCACCCTAAGAGAAAAACGCTCTAAACTCGCCGGAACTGCGCTCAATTGAAAAATATTGGCAATCGTACAGAGAAACCTCAAGAAAACTAAAAAAACAGTTGGAAGTGAAAACCAGTTCAAGGCAAATTGGCACTCAGCATCAAATAAAGTGGATATAGCAGTGGTACCAAACATGATGGAAGGTGTGAAACGTAAAGCCCGACAGTTCGCATTTGGAAAATCAGGCCTCATGAAATAAGTTTCCTGTGTTCTGTAGTCGATGGACTTCAAAAATAATTAAAGATTGATCATTTATACAATAAACTATTCAGCATGCACTTAATCATGTTTGACCAATTATTGACGGTTCCACTCTTTCAGTGTTCAACGGAAGTGCTTGTATTTGCTGCGCAAATCAGCTGCGAATATCCTGAAGAATCATGAGGAACTAAAAATCGACACAATGGTTGAAAAGTTATCATTCTTTGAAAAATACTTATTTCTAAAATTTCGTTTTTTGGACCACCCTATCTCACAATTGGTGACTTTAAATACAAAATTAATAATTCAAGTCAAATATTTTCCAAAAATGAGCAAGCCTACCAAACATTGCAGAATTCTATGATCCACCTCAACTTTTTGGTATGGAATTGCTGAATTATTAAATTTGACGGATATGCCGGAACTCCCGGAAGATCATGCAATGGGAACTCAAAGCAATAAACTGTTCTTCATTGGATGTTTTATTTTATGTAAAAATCGTTTTGAAAAAATAATTGTAATACTAATAGGAAACTGTAATAGGAAAAGACTAATGAATTTAACATTAAATCACAGCAGAACCACTGTTTCAGCTGTGATATATGTGAAACGTTTCAGCGATCCGTGAAATAATTTAAAAGCAACACTGAAAGAAAAGTGTCCAAAATTTATCGTGGACAGGCCTTAGGAGAATGTGATTGAAAAATGTATTATAGCCAGATAGAAGGAATGTTCAAATATTAGATATTCCTTATTATGTGATTAAAGTAGTGCCTAGTCTGTTGGAAATTTTCAAATTTCGGCTCCACATTGCGATTGAGAATCACATTCTGATCATTTTTCTGAAATTTGAACTACTTTTGTTGAAAACTCACACCGCACAAAGCATTTGAAGCTCTCATGAAAATAACCATGGACCCACTGGCAACACGGTTCAGCCGAACTAATACAAGGAGCTGATCGAAGTTCGGTCACCTTAATGATATAATTTTAAACGTCAGTTATACCAGCTGATAGATGAATAGGGAAAATCGAAACAAATTCATAGTGAGTTAGGATCTAATAATGATACACAGTTTATTACTGACTTCGGGTGATTTAGAGGAATAGTGAGTTTGAATAGTGTAAATATGTCACCAGTAGAGCTTACAGCTAACATTATTTGACCGTTAGCAGTTGGAAACAAGTTTGTTTTAAATAAGTTCCATAGCATCGAAAAGTAAGTAGATATATGTAAAAGAGAGAATTAATACTAATTAGTCTATATATTGCTTAATCAACCCAAGCGGAAAGCAAGAAAATTTGGTAATAGTGAAGAAAAGGTACAGAAGCTAGAAGAAAGAGGAGAATTTGGTTTGGCAATGGAAGCTATTCATGTAAGTTAAGAGTCTATTGTATTCATGACCAATCTATATAAATAAAAATGAGTTGGGGTTTCCTTTGTCACGATTTAACTCGCGAGCAGAAGGACCGATCGGCGTGAAATTTTGTATGCAGGGATTTTTGGGGCCGGAGAATAATCTTATGATGGTTTGAGACCCCTCCCTTTACTGGTAAGGGGGGCTCCCATACAAATGAAACACAAATTTCTACACAACTCGAGAACTAATCAAGCAAAAGAAACCAAATTTAGCATGTGTGAGTTTTTGAAGGCAAAAAAGGTTTTTATTGTAGCTTGGGAACCCTCCCCGTCATAAAAGAGGAAGGCTTCCATACAAATAAAACACAATATTCTGCATAACTCGGTAACTAATCAAGCAAACGGAACGAAATTTAGCATGTGGTGGTTTTTTAAGACAAAAAATGTTTCTATGTTGGTTTGAGACCCCACCCCTTTCTGAAAGGAAGGGAACCAATTCAAATGAAACGCAAATCCTTGCATAACTCGAGAACTAATTAGAGAAATGGAACCAAATTTCGCGTGTGGAAGTTTTTGAAGGAGGAAAATGTTTCTATGGTGATTTGAGACTCTTCCGTCATATGAGAAGGTAGCCCCCTCCCCCCACGAACAAATGGAATCCGAATTTCTGCATAACTCGAGAACTAATCAAGCAAATGGAACCAAATTTGGAATGGACGAGTTTTTTAAGGCATGAAATGTTTTTATGATGGTTCAAAGCCCCTCCTCCCTCTAAAAAGGGGGGCTCTCATACAAATGAAACACAAATTTCAACCAAACATGAGAACTACTACTACTGCTTTGCAAATTTGTATTCAGTGGTTTTTGGGTCCGGGAAAACATCTTATGATAGTTCAAGAGCCCTCCCGCCTCTAGAAAGGGTGGGTTCCCATGCAAATGATAAACAAATTCCTGCATAACTCGAGAACTAATCAAGCAAATAGAACCAAAATTGGTATGGGTGAGTTTTTGAAGGCAAGAAATGTTTTATGGTAATTTGAGACCTCTCCTCATTCTGAAAAGTGGGGCTCCCATACATACGAAACACAAATTTAAACGAAACATGAGAACTATCCCTACCGCTGCAAATTTAAATACAGGGGTTTTTGGGTCCGGGAAAGGATCTTATTATAGTTCGACACCCCTCCCACCTTTAGAAAGGGGGGCTCCCATGCGAAAGAAAAACTATTTTCTGCATAACTCAAGAACTAATCAAACAAATAGAACCAAATATGGCATGTGGAGGTTTTGTAGGCAAGAAATGTTTCTACGGTGGTTTGAGATCCCCCTCCTCTTAGAAAGAAGGGGCTCTCATACAAATGAACCACGAATTTGAGCCAAACATGAGAATTATCCCAACAGGTATGACTATTTTTATCCAGGGATTGTTGGAGTCGAGAAAGGTTCTTATGATGGTTCGAGACCCCTCCCGCATTTGGAAGGGGTGCTCCCACACCAATGAAACACGAATTTCTGCATAACTCGAGAGCTAATCCAACAAGTGGAACCAAATTTTGAATGTGCCGGTTTTCGGAACCAAAAAATGTTTCTATGGAGGTTTGAGATTCCTTCCCTCTCTGGAAGGGGTGGGCTCTCATGAAAATTAGTCACAAATGTCAACCAAACATGAGAATCATACCTACTATTAGGAAAACTTATATGTAGGGGCTGATGAGGCCAGAGAAGGTTCTTATGATGGTTCGAAGCACCTTCCCCGCCTGGAAGGGGAGGACTTCCATACAAATGAAACACAAATTTCTGCAAAACTCGAGTTCTTGGAATTGGAGTTTTTCAAATGGAACCAACTTTGGCATGTGGGGGTTTTTGGGCAGAATTTTTTTCTAAGGTGGTTCAAGACGCCGTCCCTCTGGAGAGGGTGAAGGAGGGCTCTAAAACCAATGAAATACACATTTGAACCAAACATGAGTTATCTCCATGCAAATTAAATACAAAATGTGTATTTTTCGGGTAAGTAGTATATTCTGATAGAAGTTTGAACCCCTTTTTAGTCAAGAATTGCAAGAGAAAATTACGTACAAACTGATAGAAACCGGTCCAAGGGTTTAATTAATAACGCAAACCTTTTTTTTTGCACTAATAACACACACAAACAAACAAAAATATTTTAACCAGATTCATTCAGAACAAAAACCATAAACGCGCCAATTCTATTATTTTTCATTCATTTAGTCGCATGCGTTGCAAGGCTCGCACCGGGTTCAGCTAGTTGTTAAATAAAGTAATTCTTACAGCTTTGAGCTGCTGAAACCTAAAAAGAGCTTTGAAAAAATCTAGTGACCCAACTGAACAAACCTAAAAATGAATATGCAAGGAACTAACCTCAACAGTGCCAAGATGATTGACTGTGCTATTTGTTACGGTCCGGATCAGGATGACGTTGATATGGTGGAGTACGACAACTGTTCCCAGTGGTTTCACTTTAAGTGCGTTGGAGTTTCCACCGATGTGAAAGACGAAAAGGCCTTTCGTAAGAAACAACAGGCAATGCGCGACGAACTTCAAAACAATTTGGATAAGTTGCGAATAAGACACACGAGAAGTTCCATGCAGAGGCAAGCAATTCGTGAGCCACAGAACTCAGAATCAAGTTCAGTGTCGAAAGTGGCCTCGGTAGCTGAAATGGAACCATCGCTACAGCAAATAGACTACCGCGGTGCGTACACTAAGCACTCTACGCCGAAAAGAGCCGACGACAATCTGCCACTGTTACTACAGAAGGAACATACATTTGAACCTGAAATCATCCCAGAGGCAGATATCTTGTTAGACGATGAGGAAAACGTCCAAGCTGCTGCACAAAATACACAAGCAGTGATGCCATTAAGAGCGCATTTGTCAGCTAGGCAGTTTCTTGGCCGATGTTTACCTCGAATTAGGAAACGGCAAACGAGGCCTGTGGATTCTCCAACGTTGAGAACTTAGCACGTCTACAAGAATGTCTGAAAGGACAGACATTGGTAGCAGTTCAGAGTCGACTACTTTTGCCAAATGCTGTGCCGAGTATCATCAGCTTGCTTTGAATGTTATATGACCGACCAGAACAGCTGCTGAAACCTTAAAAGAGCTGCTACGAAAATTTAGTGAACCAACCGAACAGATGGAGCGAGCAAAGTTTTCGTTCAATTTCCAATTAGGGAAACGGGACCTATCTTGAGCTCAATAAACAGACCTTCAGTGGAAATCGGTGAATATGCACTGAATACCGAACACTGAGTTCACAAATTATTCACAATTTATTCGTTCACTTACCGTTAATCGTTTAGCAACACACAAAACATTCGATTCTGATAAAAAAATTTCAATTTAATACGGAAAAGTTGCCACTGCTAGGTATCTATTTTAATAATATCACAAAAAACATAAATCTCATCTGTGTACATATGTCAATTGTGCTGATTTTAATCAAAAAAAAATATTATGAACAATTTAACGCTCGTCAACAAAACTTTTAAAAGGGCCTATGCTGCTTAAAAAACATCACTGTTTCTATTGTCACTCATTTGTATTTTGACTGCTGAGATTGCAACAAGCCTAGTTGTTGCGCTTTTTAGCCCACTTTGTGCAGTGTGATTCTATAAGTGCGACAACGCGAATACAAGTCCGATCAAATGTTGAATCCCTCTATATAGTACACATAAAATGTTAAACCAACTGAGAAAACCCACCAGATTGTATTTAGTGGGCAACTGCTTAATCCAGGCTTTTAAAAGCTGTAATGGCCACTACAATCAATCTCACTATTAGGAAGCGATCAAAGTATTTGACATTTGGCTTGTGTCGACTAGTAAGTAGACGATCGAATGAAAAAAGACAAACGTCAAATCGTTCGCTGCCTACCAAAAACTGAGCATGGCGGTGGTGGCCATTAGCACTCGTAAAAACCTGGATAGTTCTTTTCTCGCTGACTTCATATTGACGCATTTGCTCAAAATTCCACCCGGTGTACATCTGTTTACTCCATCCTTATGGGAGATAACATTGCGACATTTCATGAGACGCGGTTGTTCGTTTAGCGCCGCGTGGAATTTCGTGAAAATGTGCATTTGGGAATTTTACAATAGCTACGTGATGTATCATGTTCAAGGAATCCGTCAATATCTGTAGCGAAAATTGTGTAAGAAATGCGACAGATTTGGAAGATCAATTTTGTTTATTGCATTGTTTTCCCAAATTCTCCAAAGCTTTTTTCGTTGTTTTGATTCTCGACTCGCTTTGACAGGCAGTGACAGCCAAATATCCGCTCGTTTTGACGTTCACATGTTTCGTATTGGTTTCTTCCTCCCAGGGGCCGATGTTTCCACCACTCTTATTCATCTTACATCAAAGAGTAAGATACTGAATATTAGTTACGTTTACTGCACGCACACTGGTGTCTTGCAGATACAGTGCAAGCACCCTTTTGTTTTTTCTTAAAATTCTAATACATACAAAAAATGTTCACATCAATTCGTATTGTTCAAAACCTTGTATGTAAATTCACACATTACCCAACATTCATTGCGAGCGTGAACGCTTGTCGTCTTAGAGGAAAACATTGGAGAGGATCACTACTACATCTACACAACAAACACTAATACATTTGAACGTAATAACCTCAATAAACGCTTGCATCTTGACGTCAGCTCTTTTTATCTACCTCTTTCACTCTTTTGGTACGCCCTATCTAGCCATCGCCTGGCCCTCCGAAAGTGTCAGTTATTTACGGGCATTGTTTACATTTTTTTTTTGTATGAGATTCAATTACGTCATTTAAACGTCTAAAACGTTGTAGCACAAGTACACATAAAACAATGGGTCTGTTTAATGACCAACTCGAACTAACTCGGAGTATCATGCTAACTCTTTTTGACATCAATCCTTGAACGAATGCCGAAAAGAAACGAAAAAGAGGTTACGAGTCATCGCGGGCTGGTCTTTAAACAAGCCTAATATCTCACTTTCAGCACTTACAACATATTGGTCATATTGCGCACTTTGTACCCTACGGTTTCGTAATTAATTTTCTGTCAGTAGGAACTTCGACTAGGCCCTCGAGGAACTTCGACTAGGACAATTCTTGCATGAAGTATATCATTTGACAACACTTCACGTGTGTTGGGTAGCATGCATATAACCAAGAAAAAATGAAAGGGTTTGTTTGTTATCTTCCTTGAGAATATTGACAACAAGACTCACCATAACGTTGGGCATAGAATGCTCTATGGAATGATTGAACACGCACACTTGCGTTGATTTGTATGCTATACAGTATGTGAGCATCAGTGCAACATCAAGCGATTACGTCGATTGTATGCACGGTTCAAAATAGGTGCCAGCGTATTTAAATTATTGTGAAAATTAATCCCAAAGTTTTCTAGTATTTTATCACGTATTCGTAGATTCTCGTGTGGCTAGTGTAATAAGTGAAGTGTGATTTTTATGATTTGTGCAATTACGCAAAGAAAACTTGGAGTCTGGCCCGAGTATATTCCCTAGTACGGTTAGATGAATACGACGAATTTGTAGTGCAAAGGTAAGAAATTGTGTTGAAAATCTGACTGCTCATTATTTTAACGAAATTTAATTTGTTTGCTTTTAATTATATTCAAGACCTAATTTTATTTGCCAGGATTATATATTCTTGGTTACTGCGTCCATTTATTGGAGAAATTAACATCTTTTTACGTTTGAAGATGGATGACTATCAGAATGTAATGAATATATGTACTATAGTGAGCACAGGTTTCGGTTCCTACTTCTTCCGAAATCATTCAGCTGAAAAGTTTAATAAATCACGCCATACATAGTTAATGTTTGTTTCGACACCATGATAACGACACATAGAGGATTATTATTATTTATCTTTATTAAGATTCAAGCATACAAGAATATCTTATCATATAACCTAGAATGATCAAAAATGTAGAGTTTCCATTTCAAACGACGTTCAGTTTCCGTTCATAAAAATGAAGGTTTTTTCTTCCTCTTTTCGTTTTTCCAACATTTGTTAATCTCACGATCAGCGACTATCGCCGTTCGCAGAAAACACGTTGAACTATCTCCCATCTCCGAGCGGCCCTCCGTTGATCGGTTTCATTCATTAAATTCCATTTTCCCTATAAACGTTTTTTTTTTCTCCTCCAAAATCACACATACAAATCCACCTCAAAAGCCACAAAGAGAAACAAAAATCATAAAATCAAAGCTCGGTAATAAGCCATTACCTATTAATTTCTCCATCTCCGGTCCTTGCGTCAGTGCCAATGCGGTGAGGTGTGCGCCTGGCTTCAAATACATCATCGATCGAATCAATCGGGCTGGCGGGCGGGCGGCGTAGAGTTTCATTCCCACGATGCTTATCATCCCACCAACTCGTCATTTAATATCTTTTTGTATTGCCCCCGCATGCCACCATAGATCCACATAAACATGAGGATGGGGAATTAGGAAAAGAGTATGTACTTCTATTGCACCAGCTACCATCATCGCGCTCTCTCTCCTCCTCCTCCTCTGCCGGTTCCGAACTGGAAAAAAGGCAAAATCGATTTAACGCTCCTATTGCCCCACGTTCGGAGTTTTTCTCATATCAACTCCCCAACTCCCAACTTCCCCAGGTTCGATCCGACCCAGAACACTCGCCATCCCCTAACTGGTCTAGGAGAAGGGAGCAAACGTACTTTATCAGAAGATGAAATAAACGAAAAGTAATAAAAAATAGCTTTAAAAATAATCAAAGTCGTTAAAAGTCGTTGTCCGAAAGGCATCGGAGGGGACGATCTAATTAATCGATAGTTTGGCTCTTCGTTTCCTTGCTCGCCCGAGCGGGATTTGAGTGATTCGTTTGAAATCGTAAACTTTGCATCCAAAGACGGATTCGATCTGATTTTCAGTGGAAAAAATCGTGAATGGAACCCAGACAAATTGGACGATCTGGATTCGTTGACGCAATTTCGAGGAAACAATTAGAATCTCGGATCTTCGTGGGTAAAACCGAGAAGGCTAATTTGTGTTGTTTATCATTCTCTAGCTTTACCGATTTGTTTGCGTCACCGGCAGGCGATCCAACGGCCGAACGTTACCTGAAAATCTATTTGTAAATGTAATTTGTTATGAATTTATCAAAACGATAAACTCGAAAACAAATCGAGTTCCAAACCAGTCCCCAAACAGATATCAGTTACCCTGACAAATTTTGCCAGACGAGAAAAAAAACTGTCTTCACCCAAAGTGCTAAAAAACGATGATCTCATCGCCATAATATCCACCACATATTGTGTTACAAATATTTCTTCGCTCTCGGTTGACTCCTTTGGCCCAGCCCTGGAAATGTTGAAAAATAAAACCAATCACGGCGGACAGATTTCACCTAATGAGTGATCTTTGATGATTTGTGAATATGTCGAATGCGTGCGTGCGTCCCCCTCCCCCCTCTGATCTCCTTCCCACGACTTGGTCTTATCCTACGGTCACCATAAAATTTAAAAAATAAAATCTTCTTCACGACTGAAGAAACATATATCGGAGGTACCATTTGCAGCAGGTGGGGAAATATTTCAAAAAACAACAACACAACTGATTAGCATTGAAATAAAATATTCATTTTTGACACCTGAACGATAATTACATTACCCGAGATTGTGAGTTAGAAGGTGATCTTTCAATGCTTTGCATTTTTTCGGATTGTTGGCACATCCAGACGACGACCAAGACCAAGAAGACGAAGAAGACGACGGTTGACCAAATGGGCTTTACCTACCCGATTGATGCCACCTTCGACCTGAACTCCGACGGAATTCGATATTGGCTAACTATGTGGACGATAAATTCTCTGTTCGGCTGGACAATGCCGTCGATTGTTGGCGAGACTATCGATGATTGTTCACCTAGATGGTATAGTCTGTTGTGTGGTCCAAAGTGTTTGCGATTCTTACAGTAGACCTTGTTGCTGTTTTATATCTCGAATCGATCCTTATATTAATTATAAGAGCAGCTCATCAAAAAAAAATTTAACGTACCATTCAACTAGTCGATTGGATACGAGGGTGGGGGTTCAATAAGTTCGCGACTTTCAGGATTCTCCAGCGCTTTGCTGAAAGAAAATCACCGCTTCTGCCAAAAGACAACTGTCAGTTTCCTTCTGTCAAATTTTTAACAAAAAGCGTACGTTTGTTTGTGTTTGACAGCTAAAGGATGGAACGGTCAAAAGTAAGTCGACGTTGTTTTTTTAATCGTGCATTTAAAAAAAATGAACACCCCTCATTTTGTAGGCATGCGTACGAAATGTTGACTCTATTTTGTTTTTGCCATTATCTATTCAGTTGTCAAAATGGTGTCGAAACAAAAAGAGCTGGGTATCAAACGCGCATAAGCAAAACCCAACTTATTCCCAAGTATTGCCAAATCAACCCCTGATGAAATTGTTCTAAGCTGGGAAAGCCGAGATCAGGAGGAAACCTAAACCAGAAAACTGCAGCGACCGGAAGAATAGTGGCCTGCATTTTCAAACGCTTTCGGCTCTGTAAAGTTGATTCGATTGAGCCTGTAAATAAATCCATATAAAAAAAATAAAAACAAATCATCCGCAATCCCAACCTCTCTATCAGAGTTATCAGATACAAATTGAGAAAGTCCCACAAAACTGTGCAAAGACCAAAGAAACGAGCCGGACAGTCAACATTTAAGGCTACAGTGACACAAAATAGAGTTGATTAGCAAAACACAACAACCAAAGGAAGAGCTCGAAAATTGTACGCGAGTTTGTTAACCAAGTTTGATTGTATCGTAATGGACGAAACATACGTCAAAGCAGCTCCCACCGAAAAAGGCAGTCTACCGGAAAGGGAAAGGTTCAAGATAAGTTTAATCAGAAAAAAAAAGTTTAAGTTTCCGAAAAAATACTTGGTTTTGGAGGCGATTTGCACATGTGGGCTAAAAAACGAAAGTATCGTGACAACTGGCACTGTCAAACGAAATATTTATGTAAAGGAATGCTGTCAAAAACGCTTATTGTCTTTCTTGAAGAAACATACTTGTATCATGCTGTTTTGGTCAGACCTCGATTCTTGCCACTACGGAAAAATGGCTCAGAAATGAAATATCGCCAATAGTGTGCGAAATGGACCTGAGGAGAAAAAACCTTCAAACTCGCCGAAACTGTTCCCAACTGAAAAATATTGGGCAATCGAAAGAGAAACCCCAACAGAACTCAAAAAACAGTTGGGAGGGAAAAACAGCTCAAGGCAAAACATCCGCAATCTGTAAAAACAAGTGATCCCAAACTAAAGCAATACCGGATCTCACCCGAATGCAGGTCAAGTAGGAAATGAGTAGGAATATGTTGACGTGATACTCGCTTTATTAGAAGCCGAGAGGTGTCACTTCAGCGATAAATCACTGGGATGGTGGAAAAAATGGTTGGGTTTGCAGTGGGATCCGTTTTGTTATATGATGTGCTTAGTTCATTCGACGCAACGAATAATATATTAAACAACGTTTCATTTGTTCTCTGTACAGCGATGCACATTTAAGTTATTCAAATTTCGGCACCGATTTAAAACAACAGTAAAGATGACGTTGGGGCCACTCACAAGTGTGGGTGGTTGGTTTCAATGGAATACAAGAATACGTTGAAAACATCGAGTTTGGGGACCAATTTAAGCCAACAGTAGGGACGCTTTTAGTGCCACTCGTAAGTTTGAGTACATGACAGGGTGCGGCAGAAAATAATGCGAAAATGTTCAAACTTGAGTATTCGGTTAATTCGTGTAGCTAGTGACTAATTTCTGTCGAAAGTGTATTTGTTTATGTTTACTTTCAAGTGCTATTTGTTGTTCACCTAGAAGAAGCCGAAGGAGATTGCCAAGGTGGTAGGGTGCCATTTGGCAACAGTTTATCGCATAAAAAAGTCTCTACAGGATGGTCCTAAGCAGCGGAAGCCGGGAAATGGACATCCGCGCTTTGCATGCAGGCCAAACGCGATCAAATTGCTCGCAACCCGGTGCGTTCCATAAGAAAACTTGCAAAGGAAGCCAATATTTAAGAGAAATCCTTGCGGAGAATCATCAAGAAGACCTGGATGCATCTTCTAGAGCCAGAGTGAAACGCCACTTTATTACGGACTGGATCAAGGAACTACGAGTGACTCGTTCCAAGGGATGGCAATGCTTTCCTTGTTGCAGAAGAAAAAATTGATAATCCTGTTTTCCGACAAAAAGCTTTTCAGCATCGATGTTGTGGCCAACAGCCGCACGGACCGGTTTATTTCACCGCAAAAAATGGAGAACGTTCCGGAAAAAGTGAAATTCAAATTTCGAACCAAACATCCGGCTGGTGTCAAACAGTTTGAAAATGCCACCTATTTTCATTTATGCTGGAGTTAAAATCAATACCGAAGTGTATATCGGTATTTTAAAGGACCAAGTGCTTCCCTGGGTGCAGGCCAATTTCTCCGAGGACCAAAACGTTATCCTACAGCAGGATGGAGCGTCGTGTCACACGTCCAATCGAGCCCAGCAATGGTTGAAAGATAACATGAAGTTTTGGCCGAAGGATGTGTGGCCCCCTAGCAGTCCAGCTCTTAATCCGTTGGATTATACGATTTGGGAATATGATGAAGCACGAGCCTGCAAAACATCACACCCTAGTGTGAAAACCCTGAAGTCAACCATAACACGCACATGGCAGTCAATGTCGGAGGACTACGTCCCAAAGGCATGCTCTGCGAGGATTTTTTTAACAGAAATGGAGGACACATTGAATAAATTTGTTTAAAAGGACTTTATAAAATTAACTGCACTCGAAAATGTTGATATTATTGCTTGAATTAGTTGAAAATGGGATTTGAAAGAAATAGAACAAATTGTCGCGTTATTTTTTGCCGCACCCTGTATATCAGTAGAATGCAAAAATATGTTTAAACATCGAGTTTGACGACCGATTTAAACCAACAGGAACAATGCTGTTTGGGCCGTGTGGATGGATTATTTCAATGGAATACAGGAATACGTTAAAATATCCAATTTGACGACCGATTTAAACCAACAGCAAGTATGGTATTAGAGCCACTCACTTGTGTAGCCGGTTAACAGAAAAATAACCTTATGCTACACAACAGTAACACATCTACGCTACCCGTAGTCGAGCTCCCCATAACCTTGATGCAGATAAAATTTCTTTAAGATTATGTTTCATTGTAAAAATACTAATGATATTCAACTAATTATAAGATGCAGCTATATATCTTTACACAGCTAAATAATATTTAGGCAAACAATAATGCAAAATAAATTTCATATGATTATGATCACAGCACAAAAATACAGAAGGTTCATAAATCCAAAATAATAACAACAAAAAAAGACAGGAAATTCTAATTCTTCTACAACTCCTGTTTCGTGCTGGGCCCGAAATAACTCTGTATGTCTGTGAAAAAGAAAATGTAGGACCATAAACAATGTTAGTTTTTGATTATTTAAAAAAAAAAAAAGAAAATAGTATTTTTTTCGTATAATTTTTCGTGTGTCCTTTCTTAAAAAACAGCTGAAGCTAAAAATATCATTAAAAAAACTGTGAAGGAGTGTTTCGATATAAAATGATAATAACAATTTTATTTGTAATGTCTTCATGTTGCAGATTGTGATGCTGCTGCAATTGTAGACGGACCTGCATTATTATAGCAACGAGGGAAAAAACAATTTAAACCCACTACACAATACCTGGGAATTCCATGGAGGATCTGAAACCATATACCGTATAAAGAATACCACTATTTTAGTGGTAGGGTTAGATTTCAGTAAACTAACTTACCGGGGTTGCGATGCCTTCGCGTTGGTGGGGCTGCCGCCTCTTGGTGGACAGACGCTCGACAAGCACCTCCTCAATCTAGCTGATGTCACAAGGACTACAGTGCCCAGGCTGCACTACCAGCTAAGTACGCAACCCAAAGCTTGCGATCTTTGGCATCTCTTGACCCGTAGAAGTATGAGGTACGAACTTGTGAGAACCAGAGCTATTCTGCGGGGAAGCACTCTCTTTTCCAAATGTTGACTCACCATTTTGCAGCCCGACAAGTGTTTAAGAAGTTTTGTTACAAAAACCGTGATTGGCTGGGCAATCTTGGACGAAGAGCGCGTCATCCATATGCACAATACTGCATGAATCTGGTTTGACCTGGAAAACGATCGAAAGTAGAACGGTTCAGATCCGGAAGGTTGAAATAGTGCGTTTTGTAAGGGAATGGCTTTTCCTTGGAACTCCTTAAAAAATTAACCTGGTCTCTTAAGATGAGACTGCCCTGTCAACATCCAGGGCAGGTTTGTGAGCATGTTTATTTCATGGTTATGATTTGCTCTTTTCCGTACACTGAAAGGAGTTGAGCTGATGCTAAAAATATAAATCAATAAGAGACCTTGAACACCTGAGCGCTGCTAAGCAATTGGAGGGTGAATGATGTCTACACCCATAGTAACTTGGCGGTTCGTTATTGTATCATCCACAATACAAGGCAGCGTGTGGAAGCAGGAGCATCCACTTCATTCGCCCGCAGATGGATGACGTCCTACTTTGATGTAGAGATTTTTAAAGAGGCGCTTGAGAGGGAACGAAACTTACGCGAAAATCAGGAACCTTGCGGCGAACGACTCGTTATGACACTTACACGAGCATGCGATGCAATCATGCCGAGGAAAGAAAGATCGCCGGTGTATGGGTGGACGGAGTCGATTGCCGACCTCCAAAGAACATGCCTCCACGCAAGACGGAGGGTGCAAAGAGCTCAATCAGACGCCGAGAGAATGCCGCGAAGGCCGCACTAAAGAGGGAGATAAAGGCCAGCTTCGAGGATCTGTGTCAGAAGGCCAATGCAAATCCGTGGGGTGACGCCTACCGGGTAGTAATGGCCAAAACCAGAGGATCGGCGGCTCCAACCGAGCGTTCATCAGAGTTGCTGCAGGTGATCGTTGGGGGACCTTTTCCGAGCCACGACCCGAGTCCATGGCCTCCTGCCGCCGTAGGTTTGTCCCATGACCAGCGTTCCAGTATCCCAGACCTTAACGCTGTCATAGCGACGGAAGGGTGGACGGCTCAGCCAAACACCCGTGACCACGTGGGCGTTTACAATGGCACAACGAGGCCGGCGATGAGGCGACGTTGACGAATAAGGAACTCATTGCGATAGAAAAGTCGCTAAAGGTAAACAAAGCGCTGGGACCGGATGGTATTCCAAACCTGGCCATCAAGACGGCTATCTTGCTGGACCCCAAAATGTTCAGGGTGGTGATTCAAGAGTGTCTGGACGAGCGCGTCTTCCCGGACGCCTGGAAAATTCAGACCCTTATGTTGCTACCAAAGACAGGGAAGCCACCAGGAGATCCATCGGTATATAGACCTATATGTCTGTTGGATACAGCGGATAAGGTGCTTGAGAGGGTAATCCTCAACAGACTGACAACATATACGGAGGGTATAGGCGGTCTGTCTAGTAATCAGTTTGGCTTCCGTAAAGGGAAGTCGACGGTGGATGCCATCCTGTCCGTCACCAAGACGGCTGAGGTTTCAATCCAGCGCAAGAGGCGAGGAGTACGATACTGTGCAGTGGTCACCCCAGCACCAGTGGACGCGAGAAATGCATTCAATAGCACCAGTTGGGTGGCTATCGCCAACTCGCTGCAGCGCCTTCGGGATCCCGGGTACCTGTACAAGATTTTCGGAAGCTACTTCCAGAATCGCATACTGGTATACAATACAGAAGCAGACCAGAAACGTGTCCAGATCACCACAGGCGTCCCAAAAGGTTCGATTCTGGCTACAGTGTTATGAAACACGATGTTCGGGGACGACATCACCCTGGAGATATATAGTGAATCCTTCGAAGAGGTCGAGTTAACGGCCTCACACTCCATCGGCATTGTGGAGAGATGGATGAGCTCCAGGCAATTGGAGCTAGCCCATCATAAGACTGAGGTCACGGTGGTGAACAATCGGAAATCGGAGCACGTGCGACGATCAGTGCAGGTAACTGCACTGTATAATCGAAGAGTTTGTTGAGGTATCTTGAGGTTATGATCGACGATAAGCTGTCCTTTGTCAGTCACGTCAATTACGCCTGCAAAAAAACCTCAATGGCTATATCGGCATTATCCCGCATGATGTCGAATAGCTCGGCGGTGCAAAGGAGCAAGCGTAAACTCCTGGCCAGTGTCGCCCTGTCCATACTTAGGTACGGCGGACCGGCATGGATCACCGCCTTGAGTACCAAGAGCTACGTAAGTAAGCTAGAGAGTACGCACAGACTTATGTGGCTAAGAGTGGTTAGTCCATACCGAACGGTATCACGCGATGCGGTCTGCGTCCTAGCGGGGATGATGCCAATAGACATTGTCATAAAAGAGGACGTAAAGTGCTTCGGACAACGTGGAACAAGAAGTATTCGGAAGACCACTAGAGCCGCAGCCATGGTTGACCCAAGTAGCACATCTTGTTTCAATAGAGCAAAAATAATTCTCTTGAAACTAATTAGGGATAGTTTTGTTTGGCTATGTACCTTAAAATCATACACAACAGCAACGCAAAAATCGCAAGGGTGGAGCCTATTTGCAACTTGACATTGTTTGCACAGAGTTGCAATAGCATTTTTTAAAACATTCAAGTATTGAAAATCACGTTGCAACAAAGTGAGATAATACCGATATTAAAAAGAATGCAAGGATAACTTTTTTTTAAATGGATATCATTATCAACCAAATATTAGTGATCAAAATATAAAGAAGTAAAATGATCTGAAAATCGTATGGGAATAGGTTTTTTTTTAACGCTTCCAGATTTATGGATCAATATTCTGCTCAACGACATAAAATATAAACGCCCTTTAATAAATCCTCGAGAATCGAGCATTGCTTCAGATCTTGATAAAGAAAAATTTGTGTAAAATTATGTTTGCATTTTTAAGAATGAGATATTTGATTCATTTGAAGAATGATAAAACATTACAGGTTCATGTAAGGCTCAAACTATGGAGGAATGACTGAAATATTTATAAATTAAATATTAAATTAATCTAATAGCTGCATCTTTGTTCAAGCGATATACCTAACGTCCTGAAAAGAGGATGCTTGACTGGCATTATAAGTAAAACAACAATGTCCCATACGCCTTCAAAAACAGTTTTCAATCATTTGGAGCAAAGAATTAGAATAATTCAGAAGCTACAAAAACTTCAATGGCATTAGTGCTTAAGGTAGCATTATAAGTCGTTTCGTTTTCTGAAACACAAGAAGCTATAAAACTTACTTTTTTAAAGACGAAAACTTCGTCCCATCATTTTAGTGGGTAATAAATCTAATTTAAAAAAAGTTTATTACAGTTTTATTTGTTATATAAGCATTTCATTTGAATCTATATTCGCTTAACTCAACACCAAATTTCATGCAATATATTTGTTGCCACACTTTTGGGACACAACAATGTAGTGGAAATGAATCTTAATACCGATGGTCAACTGGCTGATGAAGAAACATGGCATGTGTCAACGATAGATTAAAAGTCTAAAAGAAGAAAAACAAGAAAAAGAAGAATATACAAGATTACGTTAGTGAAGTTAAAAAGTTAATTAGCTGTAACATTAATTTCCAATAGTTAAAATAATAACGATACAGATAAGTGAAGTATTGGAATTACCGAGAGATAGATTGTAAAGTAGAAAATATAGAAAAAGGTGAAAAAATAGTAAATTTGAAGAATTTTTTTTTTTTATTAAATCATATGCCTTTTCCTATTTTTAGCTAGTCACTCGACATTCAATAACCTCAAATTTCCCGAATTGGTATTGACTAAACAATTTATTACACTTTGAATTGTATCACCGAAATGCGGTAACTAATATTATAAACACTTAAGATAAAGTACCATCTCAAAATAAGTGGTGATTCTTAGTTGTAGTGAGACAGTTGTCGGGACAACGAATAAGTAAGACTGTATGATCTCCTTTTTTTCACAAAAATATAACCTTAATTTCCTAAATTTACAATTTTTAAGTTGCTACAACTGAAGCTGCAAAACACGGTGTTTTACTACGATGTTTTACAATATTGATATGAAACAACTTTGAAACAACTGTATTATGATTGTTTGCGCGTATGATTATTTCATAATCTCACTCTTTGAGTGATACTATTTTAAAGCTACTACCATAAAAATCATAGTTTATAGAATTTGCATATTGAGCATTTAAAGCCATTTTCGTTGTGGGCCTTCAGCAAACTCTAGAAATCAAGCTTTATCTAGCCTGATCAGATTATGTATTGATTAATTTTTCATTCATATCAAAACACATGTGGTCGGTAGTGTGCATTTCATTTGGATATATTTGAATCCTCATAACTGTCTAGGATAATGTGCAATTGAACGTTGCAAGAACGTAACATTATTTATTGACTTTATGTTGCGTTCTCATTACGTTGCGAATGTGGCTCAAAAACGCATTTTGAAAACCTGAAGTATCAAAACGCATAATTGGAACAAGAGAATACCTTATGTGTTTTGTTGCTCTGGAGGTCAAAATTACTTCATAATAAACATCACATACACTGGAAAATACTAAGTATGCAACGTGTTGATAAAATTTACTTAGCTGCAAGTTTACAAAGACAAACAGGTCTTGACTAACTCCAATGTTTGTTTTGAATTGTCTTAGTAAACCATTTGAGCAACATCACTGAAATATCTAGTATCTTTTATACGTGAAATGAACTCGGCTGCAACAGAATATGCGTTTTGTTACTGCAGAATTACTAAAATGAAACATGAATACTAAATGATAAATATGAAAGATGTTTCGTGTGCTACTTGGGAAGTGGAAAAGAGAATGGAACAAGTCCACCAAAGGTCGGTGGACCCATCGACTAATCTCGGAATTAACCGGGTGGGTTGGTAGGCTCCACGGTGATGTGAACTTCCACTTAACGCAAATATTGTCTGGCCACGGCTGTTTTAGACAATACTTGCACAAATATGGGCATGCACAGCCCTCCGCATGCATTGAGTGCGCGGGAGTTGAGGAAACTGCGGAACGCGTGTTCTTCGCATGCCCTCCTAACTACTAAAGCCCTAAGTAGTTAGACATAGTGGGTGCTTAACAAACACAAACGCCCCCTCCCCGAAGTAATACCGAAAGGCGGTTCCAGGAGGGTCCAGGGATTAAGGCACGAGAGGGTTTTTAATGGGTCGAGGAGTTGGCACCTTCATCTCCACACCCTGAGTTCTTCAGGTGTCTGGTTGCAGATTCTTCATACAAAAAAAAAATTCATATTAATTCAAAAATGGCATCGAAAGCTCTCAATCAATAAATGTGGAAGTGTATTTAGAGCACTAAGTTGAGAACAAGCAATAAGCAATTTGCGAAAACGATATGCTTGAAATGCCTAAAAAGAAGACGTATTTCTGATGTAGAAAAAGATGGTATTTATAATTTATTTTCATGTATTCTTGATCTTAATCTGACACATCTTTAAAAATCAATTATTTTTTGCTGAGTAAGAATTCAGAATATTCAACAAAACCATTTGTAAGTGACTCAGAAAACAAACATTGCATGCTGATGCATGTCATTCCTTGCTACATGTCATGTTCCTTAACTATCAAAATTATCTATTTATGTAACTTAACACTTCTGTGCATGGTACGAATTTTCCTCACTTCTGACACAGAAAGATACGTATTCTCCTCTAACTCGAACGTTTGCTCGAATCAATCTTGACTCTTTCGGAAAAAGATTATCTCTCTCTCTTCCTCCACGTTGTCCACGTACTACAACCTCCAGCACCAATTAGTCATCTAATGATATATAATCCTTTTCTAAATATTGTCGTACGTTTTTCTCGCGCCTTACTTGTCGTACGATCAAAACGAAAAATGTATCCACATTCGAATGACGATAGTGAACGTTTCTTACCTTAAGCAACCAACAAACAGTTCCATTGCGCCTCCGACGGGCATCGAAGCTCTCCCAGGGCGAAACGAGCTCAGATCCACTTCCCTTCCTCATCCCTAACTCCAGCAGACAACAAACCAACCCGATCCCCAATCACCAGACAGACAGCGAGCCAAGCCGATGAGACAAGCCATAACGACGTCTTCAAATATCGCTTTATAAATGATGATCATAGTCTAAGATGACTTTTATAAATAAGAATATTATTCTAATTCATAAAAATTACATTTCATTAATTTTATTAACATTATCATTATTCCAGCTCGAGTCAATTTTATGGAAATACGCGAAGTGCCGTATCCCAACCCGGAATGGGTCTCGTCACAAGTCGTCCGTCGTGAGCCGTTTTCGAATGCGCGGGAAACGACGAATAAAATGTCAACTGAAAATCGGTGTACGAAAATCGAAACCACGGCGACCGAACGAACGGGCCTCGGCAGCGGCAGTCGCGTCGTTGAACACGTATCGTATTATGGGATGGGAATAATGCCTATTCTGATTTCTAGCCATGGCGGAGGTGGTACATGGAATGGTTGCCCCCTTAGACCACACAACTAGTGGAAACGTTTTGTCGTTTTTCAAATTTCAACCTGATTCAGTGCTTTTTCCCGTCTGCACTGCAGCAAGAGTGATTGATTTTCCCGGGCTGCATATGTTGGATCACGTATGAATAGTAATGCATTGAAATCGAATGCGGTTGTCATCGAACAGGGGAAGTGAATTTGTGGATTGTGTCTCGACAGTCAATTACATATTTGGATCATGGGAAGGCGAAGGTTTGGATTTCCTACCGGGAAAGCATTATCATATGATGTTGAATCCTCTTTGCGAAAACAAAGTAAGGTCTCACTCCCCACACCGAGCCCACTGAAGGACAATCTGTAATCAATGCACCCCGTTGGGTTTGCTGCAATGCAGCATAGCTTTCAACCGCACGTCCATTGCATACCGAGACCACGATTTATGAATTTCCTAATCGATGACCGGTCGAAGATTAGCTAGCAGCTCCACTGGCAGGGTGTACGAGTGGCCATAAAACACAAAATTCCATATGGAATCAATTTCGGAGCAAGAAATAAAAGTAAAAATGATTAGAAACTTGCACGAAGCTGCGCCCATACACCTAATGGGAATTTCCAAAGGTACTGTATTCCTGGAATTGTATCGGCAAGAAAAGTAAAAACACCGAGCAACGGTCTTATCGCGCTTGCAGTTTTTTCGAGTTTTGTCACCATACATGCACCCCGTGTGGTGCAAATATGTTCAACCCATCAGGCCAACTGGTCACAGTCGCAAAGGCCATACCGAAATCCAACCAACCAACGAGGATTGGTTGGTAGCAGCTTTGAATTATGGCTTTGCAAATTATTCCTGATAGGAACGCTGTTATTTACTTTTCTGTGTTGCTTTACAAATTACCACTTACCACGAGATATCGGGGATCCGAAACCGGGCAGAAGTGGAACTCTCGGAAGCGTGAACATCATGAGTTCCATTCTGATTTGCTGCATGAAAAATGTCCGAATTCCGTTTGCCGCGGAAATCCTTCACTCAAACGGTGTGCACTGCTTTCGACGAAATGAGGTGCAGGAAAAGGCATGAAAACGGGAAGGAATCTCCCTCGATGCAATCGAATGTTTATTTACAAAAGGTCTTATCTTGGGTCTTTCCCATCTTGCACCGAGTGTGATGGTTGGTTGGTTGGTTGTTTGTTTGAATCGCAAACACGAAATCTAGCAGACTCATTAAGATTTCCAGCGTTCATATCCTAGGGGAAGGATCGAGAGAACGGGTGTTTCCCGGATTAGGAGTGTGTTCATCTAATCTGAATAATTTCTCACTTTGTCACCTGCGAGTGCTGCGAGATTGTTGTTATTATTCATGTGTTGTGAGAAAGTAGAAAAAAAAACGAAACAGAACGGAAATTCCTGTAGTACTGGATGGGTTAAGGGAAGAAAGTGTAAATCTAAAGTCAACACTCCGTCGTTACAAAGCTGAACACGTACGCTGATCCCGGATAATGCGGTAGAAAAAGGAGTTTTTTGGATAAATGCAAACACCAGTGGATGTTGACAATGGATGATAATTTTATGTAAAGCTGGTTGATTTTTTGTTTCAGCAGAATTGATTACATTTACAATTGTTGTGCTGGAATATCTACGGAATGTAAATAGAAAGGATGTGTCACCAGATTACATCATGTCTAGGAACATAAAAAATACTATTGGAAATGCTTTGAGGAGAATGCTCAAATTGAAAAATTGGAATGATTCCTCATAGTAAACATAGTTAAAAGTTAACTCAAGCGTATGATTAAATGATAACAATTCACAGAGCTTTTATGTTTAAATTTGACCAAGCCATCGGAAGTATGCAAAAAAGTTTATCCACCCCCCAATGAAAAATTAAAATTCTTCCAAAAAAACAATCAGAAAATTAAAAACGGTCAATTTTTATTAAGAAAGAGATGCTCGCTCATCACCATGAGGCATCAAGAGTGGACATTTATGTTTTTGCTAGAATGAAAGATATGAAGAAAAAGTGTTCAAAGTTCCGTCAGTGTACGGTAGGTTGGAAATAGAACAGATGTTTTTGGAAATTGAGCGAAAGGGCATGTGTACAGTGGTACTCGATCCATGGACGTCATCTATTGCCTAACATCCCACTGCGGGGTAGGTCGAGGCACGGACAAGTTGTACAGGCCGTTGTATTTCCAATCTGCCGTACACTGATGGAACTTTCAACACTTTCTCTTCATATCTTTCATTCTAGCAAAAACATTAATGTCCACTCTTGGTGCCCCATGGTGATGAGCGAGCATCTCTTTCTTCATCATAATCGTTACTCTACGCACGGAGAATATATAACATAACAAATATAGTAGTTAAATTGTTGTTCAGTTTATTATTATTTATTTAAACATAAATCCAACTCATGCGAGTTCAAAATAAAAAAAAAATCTCTCGCATTTGAGAGATGATGTTGTATTTATTTTTAATAAAGCAAAAAAAGTATATATACCCACTCTGGTTCACAAAGTTTTTAACTTTGCCGAAGGTGATCGGCTTCAAAGACTGCTCGGCACCATTGTCGCATCAACTCAACAAGCTAAGTAGTTTTTTTTCAGGGCGTTTTGTCCCATTCAATTGAGATTACCTGCCGCAATTGTTTGATGCTTGTTGGTTTTTGGTCCTGGACCGTAATTTTCAAAATTGACAAGAGCTGCTCGATCGGATTAAGGTCGGGGGACTGTGCTGGCCACTACATAACCTTGTTATGCGTTTCCTTGAACCATTGCGAAGCCAGCTTTAAGGTGTGCTTCGGATCTCCGTCTTGTTGGAACGTATATCTGCGCCCGAACTTTAGCTTTTGTGCAGACGCTGGTAGTTTTCGCTCCAAACGGTCCAAATAAACCTCCTTGATCATGATTCAATGACTTAACCCGCAGACAAAAATTAAAGACGGGCTCAGTTGGTTGAAAAATCAATGTTGGCAGAGTAACTCACCACCGCCATGCTTCACTGTAGGCCGCAAACACTCCTTTTTCAAACACTCACCGGTTCGCGGCCATTTTCTTGTGATATTATCAGACCCAAAGAGCATTGCTTTAGTCTCGTCTGATTCAATCATCTTATTCCAGTCATCACCGGTCCATGAGACGTGGTCCTGGACCCACTTCAATCTTTTTTTTATATTTTTGCGATCAACCATGCATGGCTTCTTAAGTGCTACTCTGCCCTTAAGACCTTTCTTATGAAGACGGTTTCGTACGGACTGAGATTTCAACTGAATGGAAAATTCGTTTTCAATGTGTTTCGCTAATTTTCGAAGCTGATAGTCCCCGGTTCAGCTTCGCCTTCTTCACGATAGTTCTGTCATTTCAGCCAGATGTCTTTGAAGAACGCCCCGATCGCTTAGGTGGTGAGTTAGAACGACGTTTTTTGTACATCTGCACAATCCCAGTGACCGTATCTTCACTGAACAATAATTTCCGTTAATATTACGGTCGATGGTAGAACTAACAAATCTATTCGTTGTTTTCTGCAACGAAACTGATCTGTACTTTTTAAAAAGCTTCCTTCGTATTTAAAGCCACACGTGCAACTGTCAAAAGCACTAAGCATTAGTTGACACAGAAAGAACATTCGTTCATTCTACGAAAACAATACTAAAATCTACAAGTAATTTGTTACCAATAAAAAAGAAACGTTTCTCTGATGATGCATGCACGACTGACAGACTACTTTATCGACTCCAAATATAATTGAAAAAAAGCGCACCACGAGGGTTCTCATTAATGTTTCTGGGGTTCGATCCTATAATTTTAGGAAGAGCTGTTATTGAGTCCGTTGTTGATCTCACTAAACCATATTGACTCGTGAGAAGTTACTTGATTGTTGTGCATGAGGTTCTCACTGTCGACAGTGCTTTCATTTCTATTTTGGGATAAATTAGTTATTCCCGCCAAACAGCAGGAACACCAACACTTATGAGTACGATCGAAGAGAAGCAGCGATTGACTGGTCTTCACGAAATTCATTTTGTGCATCGTACAAAATAAGTGTAATGATAGCGTTTTGTTCAATGACAAGATATAAGAATGTTTTATACAATTTACGAGACATTTGTTCTATGTATAAAATCCATGTTTATGAAACGAATAAAAGTTAATTTACGAAAATAAATGTTCAGTGTCTGTGGAGCTGGACAATATTGGCAATATCACGGTAGCTTTTGCCAGTTTTGTGTTGTTCAAAAATCAAATATCTAAAGCTGATAAAAATTTGTTCTATTTTGGGCATTTTGGGCAAATAACTTCCAATTTTGAACACGAAACAGAAATTATGTGCACACAAACTTCAAGGGCACTTAAGGAGTATATCGAAAATAAGCTATCCACAAACTTTCTTTCAAATTATGTTGAAAACCGATATTTTATTTATTCAAAAAATTGATCCTTTATTGTAGGAGGTTAAACTTGAACATAATGAAGACCGGATGAAATTTAAGTTATTCCTTCACGAATTTTAGAACTTTGGATCGGAACTTTTGCTCTTCATCAAGTTCCGGACAAGTGTTGCATCACATTTTTTGGACGCTTGAGCCCAAATTTTTTTGAACTCGTGCATGTTCCCAGCTGCCTTACCAGTCTTCTTGAAGACCCTCTTCACGATTGCCCAGTAACGTTCGATGGGTCGAAGCTGAGGGCAATTTGGTGGATTGATATTTTTCTTAACGAAATCTATACCCTTTCCGCAAGCCAATTTAGAGTGGTTTTGGCATAGTGAGCCGACGCTAAATCCGGTCAAAACAGTTGAGGTGTACTATGCTTCTTATATAAAGGCAACAATCTCTTCTGGAGACACTCAGATCGATAGATTTCCGCATTTATAGTTCCGGTAGTGTAAAAAATGGTTGACTTCAAACCACAGGAACATATTGCTGGCCATACCAGTACCTTTCGACCGAATTTCTCCACTTGAATCGACCTGTCCGCATCGCACACATCCTCCCCAATGACGGCAGTAAAGTATTGTGGACCTGGAATGGTTTTTAAGACCTCCTTTACATAGGTCTCATCGTCCATCAAAACGCATGCATCCAGACGCTGCAAAAGACGCGAATACAATTTCCGGGCCCTTGTTGGTGCTCGCTTCTTCTGTTCTGCACTTTGTTTCGAGATTTTCTGCTTCTTGTAGGTCTTCAGGTGGTTTCGCCTCTTGATACGCTCGATCATTCCGACAGTCGTTCCTGCTTTTTTGGCCAAATCACGTATTGACATTGATTTGTTCTTCATGATTAGAGATACCACTTTCTGCTCCAGTTTCGGGTTGGAAGAACCGGGTTTTCTGCCTCTTCCTGGTAGCTCATCCAAAGAATAGTGTTCCCCAAACTTATTAATGATGGTTTTAACACTTGCATGATGAATTTCAAATCACTTCGAAAATTTTCGCATAGTAATACCCTTCTCACTTAGCCATGTGTCCAGAACCTTCATTTTCACTTCCTTTTCAATACGTGACATTTTGAAAACGCAGAATTTGAACCGCACAAACAAGTAAACAAAAGAAAGCTGACAGTCAAACGCACAGCATGTAGTGTTTAGAGCATAAAAACCATCACAAATACATGCGTACAACGCAAATGTATGTGGATAGCTTATATTCGATACACTCCTTAATTACAGCTAGACGCAATGTTTACGTTCGAGAAAATTGAAATTTTTACCCTTTTTCATAATTTATCACATAAAATCTCAAGGAACGATATAAACGCCGTATTTTCAATGGTAATGTGATAAATAAGCATAAATTGATAAATTATGGAAGAACACTGATCAAATCAAACTGATTTTCACCAGAAAGACAAAAAAAATTGAATTGATAGGGGGGTGGATAAACTTTTTCGCATACTGTATGTTTATGCTTATTAGCTTCTCTTCTTTAAAACCTGTTCCTCTCATATAGTTTAATTATGGTATGTTTGTAGCAAGCAAAACATGAATTAAGATTATGGTGACTTAATTCACGTTTTGCTTGCCACAAACATACCAACATCAAATTACTGACACGAGAATAAGTACAGAAAGTGTTTTACTGACCTAAAAGTTGTAACGAATCAAATTGCACCACTCTTAAATTTATGTAACTTTTTAACCGTTAGGTATTGGAATTTTGGGTGGAATTAGTTCAATGTGAATTTATTTACACTGTGTAAGTTTCACTAGCACATGTGCAATCGTTGCAAAGATGGATTCGGAAGAACAGCAGTGGCAAAAAGAAATTTTGCGCACGCACCTCGAAAATCCGGATCTTTCTTATTGTGCCATCAGCAGGAAGCTGGTAATGGTACATTCTAAGGTGTATCGTCTTTTGAATCGGTACCACAAACGTTTGACCATCGATCGAAAATAAAAAAGTGGCAAAAACAGATCTCCGTATAGTGTTAAGGACCACAAGCGGGTAGTTCAAGCTTTCAAGAGGAATCCCAACAGTTCAGTTACAACAAAGGCTCCAATGTTTCACTACTCGTCATAAATTCGATGTTCCTGAGGATGTTAGAAAGCAGAAGTTGTCAAAGTTTGCCAAAAAAACATATGATTTAGCAAGCAATTTGCTCGTGTGGAAAGCGGAGCACCAAATTTGTTACAACTGGGACGGTCAATGGGCAGGTGTACCTAAAAGAATGCCTCCAAAAGCGTCTACATCCTTTTTTGAGGTCACACGATGGCCCTACGAGTTCCTGGCCGGATTTAGCCTCGAGCCATTACTCGAAAGAGGATTTGGAGTGGTACATGGCCAAGGAGGTCAATTTCGTGCCGAAGCATCTCAACCCCCCGAACGCGGCGGAACTGCGGCCAATTGAAAAGTATTGGGCCATCATGAAGCAAGCACTTCGGAAGCATCCTAAGGAAGTGAAATTGGAGGAAGATGTGAAGAAAAAATGGATTGCCACGTAGTGTAAAGAAGAAGGTTCTCGCATTTGGATATGGAATTGAAATTGAATGAAACAAACATAGAAAAATATTCATAAAATTTTTTTCTTACTCCCTGAAAGTTTGAAGACGATTGGTTGAACTGGCAAATTTTGCGGAATATTTGTGTTTGTCGCAATTTGATTCCGTACACCCTTTAGGCATTTTACCAAATATGAGCTAACCTGACTCATGCAGAGCATTACTTATTCGTTTCTCAAGTTATCATTATTTTTGTTATTATTATTGTACTAATTTTTCCTTGTGAACAATCTATATGATTTTGTAGGTTCAATTATCCTTCATTCTCTTCTTTTTTATTTTCCTCTTATTGAGATGCATAAAGTGTCTTCTTACATGAAGCTTCGACTGACTCTGCGGCAGACATTCGTATTTAATACTGAAAATTCGATTAGGTTTCCTTGTTGGTTTGTTATCTTTCTTCACAGCCTCGGCAGAGGAAGTTACTAATTTCAACAATCTTAGGGGGTGACTCCGGCGTAGTGGTTAGAATCCATACCTCTCACGCCTAAGTCACGAGTTCGAATCTCACCCCCGGAGAAGTAACGAAAATACCCAAAAAGTATTTGAATGACTACGACGGGGGATGAACCAGCCCAGGGCTGAATATTTCGATTAAAAAAGAAATAAATAAATAAAAAAACAATATGTTTTTTCCCCGTTCTTGTAGATCCTTTTAACCACTGCGCCCAATACTTAGGAATATTTTAATATGACCCAGATTTAATTGAGTTTAATTATTTTTTTTAATTGAATTTAAAAATAATCTTAGCAACCAGCATTTTGATATTAACTATTAACACAGAGTGCTTGAGTGATATTCAACACAACTGCATATAGATTTATATGGATTTATTTCCATAAGCTGTTGCGCGCACTTTCTTATTCATTCCTTTCGTCAATTTTTGCACGGTGTCCTTGTCAATTTTCTTCGAAGCTGTAAGACACCTAGAACGAAATGCTTGGATCGTTGATACCTCTCCATCAAGATTATTGAGGTTTTCCTTGATCATTGACCAGTATGTTTCAATCGGGTGGAGCTGTAGAAAATTTGGTGGATTGAAATCCTTGGGAAAGTAAGTAACGTTATTTTGCTCATACCAAGTGATTGTATTTTTAGCGTAATGACAGCTTGCCAAATCTGGCCAGAACAAAGATTGCGTGGCATTGTGTCTCAGGACAGTTAAGAGCCGCTTTCTGAGGCATTCTTGCCGATAAATCTCAACGTTTTCGGTACAGTCCTTCGAGGGTGCATTAAGGACATTCGGTGAATGCGTACGCTCATTTTCTTTAAAACAGAAAAATATGTCGAACGAATACACTTTTAGCTTGCATCGAGAGAACGACGGAAAAACAATGGTATTTCAATATGTCAGTACGGAAATAAAAACACTAGAACAGTTAGGGCTCAGGACGAGACCCTAGGAGCACACTAGTTGCAATTCTGTTTGAAGTAACTTCAACATGACTCAATTAAGTTACAATCAAGTTGCTGCAACCAATTATTATGGTTTTGTGTTGCTTTGGGTTGGATTTTTTTTAACAATACTTCATTTGTCTATCAAAGTTGGTGAACAACATGCCTCGAATGTCACCACCTTCATAATGTAAGTGCTCGGTTCTGCGTCTGTCGAGTGCTTCCTCCACAAAAATCGTAAGCAATTCTGGTCGTCTATCGCCATTTACACCTGATAAAACATCTCTCTTTGATGTGGCTATCGCTACCTTATTCTTACGGAACTGGATGAGTACGGACACGTGGGAAGTCAACTGATCCGGTCCGGTTAACAGCATCGAATTCAGAGATACTCCGTTGATTTTGGCTGCCACGTCCCAAACGATATGAATCTAACCTGGTTTGTTAGGGTTGAAGACAGGAACGATTGAAAGATGCCATACTCGATTCCGTGTTTCCAACAGCTCCGTTTTCTTTCAGCGTACGGATGTAGCCCTTCTGAAGGTATTCACCGATTTTCGTTCGTAGTACTGCTGTCAGTTCAGGGTCCTACTGCAGACGTGACTCTAAGCAGCGCAGCCATGGGTTTGCGGAAGGAGGAAATTGACATACTTCCACAGCAATTTGCATACGTAGTGAACATTTTCATCTTGTGTGATGGTCTTGATGATAAGATCTGCGCGCTGGTACTCGGTGACACAAGGGAGTGTTTAGACTTGGATATGCCTATGCCTTCGAGCGAGAAATATTCGCCCACCGCATTTTGGAGTGAATCACCATACAGCTTTGAAGACTATGATGACCCACGATCCCTTCGCTTGGGTCTGTGTCACCGTGTTTTTGTGGCGATATGCAGGTACAAACCACATTCCTTTCCTTTCAACGGAAGCGTCAGGTTGACGTTGTCGATACCGATGAGTAGACGATGCTGAACCTCCTGATAGGATTCTACTGAAATGCCCCGCAGGTATGGGTACTGCTCAGCTAACTCCTTCCCGTCGACGGACTGGTGAAACAGATCGAGATTGAAGACTGTATGCACGTCTAGTAAAGATTGGACTCGGAAAAATGCGACACTTTGTTTTGGGTGTAACTTTTTATCGCGTGGGTAAACATTAATGAAATTTTGGGTAATACTAGTTAAGAGAGCCAAACCAGACTGACAAGCAAAACACGGTGGCCAAATTGCGTGCGTGGAAGCTGTACCGTGAGTGGCTGGTCAAGCCAGGCTGTCTCGTCATGGACGATGAGATATATATCAAGACGGACACCAAGCAAATCTCCGGCCTCGAGTTTTTTGTCGGAACGTCCCGCATGGAGGTTCCGGAAAAGTTTCGGAAGAGAAAGATGGACAAATTCGCGAAGAAGTACCTGTTGTGGCAGGCGATTTGAGAGGGGGGAGGTACAGCAAGCCGTTCGTTACAATCAGCACCATAAACGGGCAGATTTATCGAGAGGAATGCTTGCAGAAGCGCTTGCTACCCTTCCTCCGCTCTCACCGTGGTCCCACGCTGTTCTGGCCGGATCTCGCTTCGTGCCATTACGCCAAGCCTGTAATTCAGCCACGAGCATTCCGCTTGGGGAACGTAATTCAAATAAGCCAAAATATAGCTAATATATAGTTATTTAATCCCTGAGAGTTTGAGAAGTATCCGATTTAAAATGAATTTCTGGTGATCATTTTTGTGTGTCTCATTTTTTCCGAGTCCAGTCTTTAAACGACACTTCTTGTGATTCACCCCTGTACCAGAGATCTCGAAATTCAGCCGCATGGACTCGTTCTCCAAACTAATCTTGGTCCTTGTCCAACGGAGACATAGAGGTTCCGGATTTCCGCTTAATTGCAGTTCGATCAGCCTCCATCAACGTAAGTTACGAGGAATGCATGAGTTTTCACTGCTTTCGCTGCGTCGCAAGTTGAGGTGGTGGTTGATAATATTACACCGTAGCTTCCACCAGCACCAACTGATGCTGCTGTGATTCCCCATGCTGAATTTCGTTTGGATCGGCTTGTGGCATGCCTTGCATCCAGTGGTGCACCTTGTTGTGCAACGCTTGATCATCTTCCTCAAGTTCTTCCCCGTCACCATCTGTCTTTAAATCCTCGGTCATCTCCCTCAGCAAGCTGTGTTTCTTCAGTAGGAACTCACGTTTCTTCGCTTGTTCTTCTTCCTGCAGCTTCCTTTCTTCGTCTAGGATTTGTAACTCTAACTGCAACCGCTTCTCCTTACTGAACATTCTCGAACTTGTTGCTTGGGAGCGCTGACTGGCAATTTTCTCTCGACATTGCTTCTTGTTTTCGGATAATTTGGTTCCGGTCAATACGGGGGCAATGTTCTTGGTCGTCTTGTCGGGTAGATTGGTAGCTGGTAAATACAATTCCTGTCGATAAGGCGTACTATGTTGCAGGGATGGAATCAGTTGATCTCCGCATGAATGCACTGTGAAACACTGAGCTTGAGTCAACGAAGCGAAACGGTTCCCTCTAGATGTTTATGCGTTCATACTGGCGAAACGTTAGGTGGGGTTCTTTCTAACGTCTTACTCTTTCAAACTGCTCCTGTGGCTACTTCGCATGGGAAGCAGAAAAAACATTGTTGTTCGTCGTTTGAGGTACTACGCACACATGCACTGTGATACCAGTCTTCTCACCTGCTACACTGAACCTTTCGCCTGTCCTCCCTATTGTTGAATGCTGTGCAGTGATTATTGACTGCTTGTTTCAATTACGGCGACCGCCTCTTGCTTTTTGTTACGCCATGTCATCATCATCACTGATCTCCAGCCAACTCCTAAAAGACAAACGATATTTTTAAAATGTTAGCGTTAAGCCAAAGAAAGCCAAGAAATAGAGCAAGATTGGATTCCATTTTACCAATGTATTTGACTTACATTTAAAATATCCTACAACTTGCAGAACAGGTAAGTTATGATATTATTTATACAGTTTTTTTTTAAGTTCATGAGCTTACGTTCAATATCCTTACTCTTTTCTTCTCCTTTTTCATGTTTTCGTTTCCGGCTGCTTTTATTTCCTCAGAGATAGTGTACTTCCTGTAATTTGCATACATATATGTTTCCATGTTATCTTTTATTAGTTTTAGGTTCATATTTACGGTTTATTTACAACGTGCTTCTTCCTAGCAGTGGAATAACGCTCGACTAACGTGATTGTAGGCTTTGATCTAGTTGTATGTTCATTTCAAGCAAAATTTTGCACATTAGTCTTAAATCATCAGAACTCAATAGGTTCATTAATTTTAATGTAGAAAATACCTTCATCAAACAGTAGGGCTTGATTGTGAGCCTTTAATAATGTAATTTTCAACTTTACACGAGTTTCAACAAGTTTTGAAATAGTTTGTGTTGAATACTGTTTCCTTGATGTATAAATATCTAAAAACTTGGGTCTGTAATGATAATTTGCTTAAGCTGGTACCAGGTTTAAAATTTAACACAATCGCCTCCAACAGTCATATTAGTAATCCAAAAGATTAGTAATATCCATTTAATTCAAACAACCTTTATTGCTTATCTTGAATATAAGTACACAAAACTGAAGAAGTCTGCACATTGTAGAAAAAATAAGCGTATCTGTCAAGTTAAGCGATATAGGTTGTTGGAATTTAATGGAAATTACTAAATTTCCTTCACATTTCCTAGTTACAAGTACACTATGGTCTTTTTAACACGTTTTTTTTTCAACACGGTTTGTTTTCGGCGATAACTCTAGAACGGAACAACTAATTGAACCAATTCGAATCACATTTTTCGTTTTGGGCAAAAAGTAATCATATGGCAGTTCTTCAAAAAAATCACAATTTTTGGTGTAAATACTAAAAAATTTAAAAACTGTAACACATGCAAACAAAATCGAATCAATTTAACCTTTCTTGTGCATTGGGGTCGTTTTTGACCAATCAATATCACAAAAAAACTCTTATGTCTAAACGGAATAAACTAGGACTCTAAAATTTTCTGACTTTTCCTAACTTTTGAAAACGAATATATTTAGGGTAGTAACAGCTTTCAGCGACCTCTAGAAATGCCACTACAAAAAAAGTTACACATAGTGCATTCAGAGTCAAAAAAGACCCAAGATTTTGCTTCGCTCCCAAATTTTTATTTTTGAACCGATTTTTGATATCTTGGTCTCAAATGAAATATAAGATTCTTAGAACGCCAAGCTGACCTGTTTTGTTTTTTGATTGGCCATTCTGGGCACATAGGTACCCAGAACCGGTAGCGGTATGCATCCGTAGTGGACAATTTTGAAACCTCAAGTATTTGTACCGTTCGACGGTTCAACATTCACGGTTTTGAACACCGATCTTCAAAAACATTATGCCATAGATCAACCGGAGTATTTGGCCACATCCGGATACTCTGATACCGGTTCCGGTATGCATCCGTAGTGGGCAATTTTAAACCTCAAGTATTTGTACCGTTCGACGGTTCAACATTCACGGTTTTGAACACCGATCTTCAAAAACATCATAACATAGATCAACCAGGACATTTGGTCACATCCGGATACTCTGGAACCGAATCCGGTAGGGCCCAAAGAGGGCAATTTTGAACCCCAAGTATCGTTCGACGGTTCAAAATTTATGGTTTTGAATACTGATATCTGAAACCATCGTGCCATTGACCTACCAGCGAATTTGGCCACATCCGGATACTCTGGAACCGTTTCCGGTTGAGTCCAAAGAGGCCAATTTTGAAACCTCAAATAGTTGTACCGTTCGACGGCTCAAAATTCATGATTTTGAATACTGATATCCGAAAACATCGTGCCAATGATCTACCAGCGAATTTGGCCACATCCGGATACTCTGGAACCGAATCCTGTAGGGCCCAAAGAGGTATATTTTGAAAGCCCAAGTAGTTGTACCGTTCAACGGCTTAAAATTCATGATTTTGAATACTGATATCCAAAAACATCATGCCAAAGTTCAACCGGAGTATTTGGCCACATCCGGATACGCTGGTACCGGTTCTGGTAGGGTCCAAAGTGGCTAATTTTGAAAACTCAACTATTTGTACCGTTTGACGGTTCAAAATTCATGGTTTTGAATACTGATATCCAAAAACATCATATCATAGATCAACCAGGACATTTGGTCACATCCGGATACTCTGTAACTGAAACACAATCCTTTGGAGGCCATTTTCTCACCAACTAAAGATTGCTAACGCTAATCAAGATCATCAATAGGGAAAATTTTCACTTCCCAACGATGTTGGTTTGCGTGTTTGTTTTTCAGTTTGCGAGAAAATTGTGTCCAAAGATATGTTTAAAAAAGCTACCCTAACATTTTCACTAACGTTGGTTAGCTTTCGGGTTTTCAGACCGGGTTTGCAAATTGAAAAAAACATGGGGCTCTTATTTCAACTCGATAGAAAAAAATTGCATATGATAATACTTTTAAATTATGTTTTTTACAGTATTTACATAATTACTGAAGATGTAGGTGGCATGATTTTATTTTTTACTTTATTATAAGGATATTTTCCAAAAAACAATCGATTATCACGGTACATAGTCGGCTTAGGGTTGGTTTCTGGGATTTAATAGACGAATTCGAGTCGTGATCGGGGTTTGAAAAATAAATCATGTTGGGTTCAATTTTTCAAAACATAATACTCAAACATTTTTACTTTTTCATGTTGTTTTTAAAATAAGTATTGCAAACATTAGTGGTAACTTAGTAAAAAACTTTTAAAAATATTACCAGCTTTATGAAAAATGTATTACTTTGATTATAAAATGGACAAGTTTTTTTTTTCAGTTGAATTTCATCGTGAATGATGATTTTGATTTTAGATCTTCAGGTGACGAAGTGGTTGAGTCAGAACAAGAAAATAATGTTATCGAAAATACTTCGAATTCTAAAGATGAATCATCAACAAGTGATGAAGAATATTTATCGTGGATTTTTAAAGATGGAACTCGGTGGGCTAAAAATAATGTCAGGGTGGATTCAAAAGTTGGACGGAAGCGGTCTTTCGAGATTTTGAAAAATCGTCCCGGAGTAACAAGCTATGCAACGTATCAACAATGAAGTTGAAGCTTTTGAAGCTTGCATTTTTGGGTTTTCTATCATCCATTTTCAAGTCCAACAAGGAGCCAGTTGAGACATTATGGCAAGAGATGCTTGGACGACCGATCTTTCGGGCAACAATGTCAACTCGGAGATTTAAATATATTTTTGCAATGATCCGAACTGATAACAGTATCGAAAGCTAATCGGTATACGAAAGTTTTTGGATCACTGGAATCATCAACAAGCACTACTTTTTCACCTCACGAGGTCGTTACAAATGATGAGCAGCTTGTTGCATACCGTGGAAGGGTGTTTTTGTAGGCAATACATGCCGAATAAAGCCGCGAAGTAAGGGATCAAATTTTTTAATTCTTTCTACAGTGTTACCGGATATGTACTCCATTCGCAAATTTACATGGGCAAACGAGCAGACGGTAAAAAAGAAATAAACCAGGGACAAAGAGTTACCGAGGATCTATTGCTAAACCGAGTTCACCTCTTTACCATTGCCTAAGAGCCTCTTGAAAAAGAACATTGGTGTGGTCGGATTGCTCCGAAAAAACAAAACATGCACCCTTACCCCCCCCCCCCCCCCCCTCCTACACTGCTGGTTACCATGGGTCGGCAAATACACTCATCCCTCTTCGCTCATACGCAAGATATCACCTTGTTCTCCTACATACCAAAAAAGGGGAAAAACGTGATTCTTCTAAGTACCTCCCACCATGACTCTACAGAGAAGAAAAAGCCAGATATCATTAACTTCTACAATCGGCACAAGGGTGCGGTTGATACCGTTGATCGCCGCATTGCCTCATATTCCGTGAAACGCGCAACGAAAAATTTGAAAAATGTAGTCGTGTGCAATGGTATCGATCTATCACTGAATAATGCGTTTGTTGTGTACGATAAGATTGTCAGAGATTGGACTAACGCTTTGAACCGGAAACGGTTGTTTCTGGAACGCTTGGGAACAACGCTGGTATCCCAACAGATAGCACGACGTGAAACGATCCCAAGAGCTGCCTTTTCTGCCCAAATCGTAATCGTACCTCAAGAGCGGACATTGGAACTTCAATTGTTGTCCATCCACCTATCCAGCCTGATAAAAGAAATATGAATCCAACAAAGAAGAGAGGACGGTGCTCTTTTTGCGAAGGTTCCGACAATAAGTATTCAACAATGTGCTGCCAATGCGGTAATTGTACATGTAAAATTCATACCGCAACATTTTGTCCATCGTGTAGAATTTTAAAACCGTAAACACCTGTCAATTTGACCACCGCATGACTTTTATTTACTCGCATCAACCCTGAAATGTACAATAAATAGGTTAAACATGTATCAATTAGTTTTTTTACTCCAAAAACAAAAGGAAAACGGACTATTAGTTTATGTATGTAGTATACAAATTAGTGGGTACAAGAGAAGTCTAAATTGGGTCCATTCCGGGTTTTAATCCATGACATGATGGATGTCTCCGGGCATACAGATGGCATGAAGTTTTCATCAAGGTGACAACCATTATAATCATGAATTTTGAGCCATCGATCGGTAAAAAAAATGAGTTCCAAAACTGTCCTCTTTGGGCCCTACCGGATTCGGTTCCAGAGTATCCGGATGTGGCCAAATTCGCTGGTAGGTCAATGTCATGATGTTTTGGGATATCAGTATTCAAAACCATAAATTTTGAACCGTCGAACGGTACAAATACTTGGGGTTCAAAATTGTTCTCGTTGGGCCATACCAGATTCGGTTCCAGAGTATCCGGATGTGACCAAATGTCCTGGTTGATCTATGTTATGATGTTTTTGGGTAGCATTATTCAAAATCATGAATTTTGAGCCTTCGAACGGTACAACTACTTGAGGTTTCAAAATTGTCCTCTTTGGACCCAACCGGAAACGGTTCCAAAGTATCCGGATGTGGCCAAATTCGCTGATAGGTCAATGGCATGATGTTTTCAGATATAAGTATTCAAAACCATAAATTTTGAACCGTCCAACGGTACAAATACTTGGGGTTCAAAATTGTCCTCTTTGGGCCCTACCGGATTCGGTTCCAGAGTATCCGGATGTGGCCAAATGTCCTGGTTGATTTATGTTATGATGTTTTTGGATATCAGTATTCAAAACCATGAACGGTACAAATAGTTGAGTTTTCAAAATTGTCTACTTTGGACACTACCGGAACCGGTATCAGAGTATCCGGATGTGGCCAAATACTCCGGTTGATCTATGGCATGATGTTTTTGAAGATCGGTGTTCAAAACCGTGAATGTTGAACCGTCGAACGGTACAAATACTTGAGGTTTCAAAATTGCCCACTACGGATGCATACCGCTACCGGTTCTGGGTACCTATGTGCCCAGAATGGCCAATCAAAAAATAAAACGGGTCAGCTTGGCGTTCTAAGATTCTATACATTTCATTTGAGACCAAGATATCAAAAATCGGCTCTAAAATAAAAATTTGGGAGCGAAGCAAAATCTTGGGTCTTTTTTGACCCTGAATGCACGATGTGTAAATTTTTCCTAATGCATTAGGAAGGTTAAAATGTTTATGCATGTGAATTTATCAACTCAATTTACTCTGTGGAATGTGGAACGTATCCCTCGTGTAAACAAAAAAACCTTTGTGCATTCTACTAAACATATCACACTCTCCAGGATTCATTACTATTATCTCTAACGTTAATTATTATACCATAGTTTTATAATCGGTTACATATAAATCAGAATTTATAACAACATTTTTTTAACGAAATCTGCAATGCATTTTATTTGCTCTTAATTGTAATAATTAGTTTACTTGAATCAACAAAAATACCATACCAGTTAT
The DNA here is from genome assembly GCA_034211315.2 of Aedes japonicus. Lineage (NCBI taxonomy): Eukaryota > Metazoa > Arthropoda > Insecta > Diptera > Culicidae > Aedes > Aedes japonicus. Next base: position 35,010 of record JASCZW010000980.1, on the reverse strand, counting down.
CCAAAATTTCAATTAAACGCTGGTCACTAGAACTGATGCAGTACGGCATAATTACCGGCCTGCCTTTGATGCCACGTACAACAACAATGCATAGTGTTGAATGTTTCGGCATGAGTTTTTGTTTTGATTGTCATCACTGGCTTACAAATTGTTGAAGTTTTGTAATCAGCTACCATTCAGGCTTCCATGTCGTACTTCTAACCGTAATAAGATCTGCCCATTAGACTCTTGTTGACAATACTGTTAGTATTATTTACTTTTTAGACACTCATAGTAACAACTATGTCAAATTACCCCACGTAGGATATGCTACTCTGTAAAACTTCAAAAGAAAACACGCAAAACGAACAGTCCGTAAATAATCGCCGTAACCGGTGAAAGACGTCCCAAACATCACATAACGTTCTTAACATCTTTTCAGCACTACTTCAGGCAACCATCAGTTCCTTCACCGATACAGGTATCATATATCCCAACCCAATAATTATCACATTTTAATTGATAATCACGTGGAAATAATAATCTCCACGATAATTTACGGCTCGGAGCAACCTGTAAGCCCAATAGATCAGATAACAATCGACGTGTGATTCTTGACTTAATGACAGCCACGAGGAGCGCCCGATCGGACACAACGACAAAGCGACAAAACACAGGTGAAATGGATCTGAAGAGAGATCGCCATAAAATAGACTGTTGATATGGGCTGAACATGATTGCAGCAGATAGGAGCCTCGGCCGGCTACCTCCTAGATCGGTTATCGGCTCATCGGCTAGAACCGAAGCCACAACAAATGCAAAGTTATTGAAATCGCTTTTCAGCAATACTGGTGCGAATGCTGATGCTGGAGTTTCGCAGCATACCGACATTCTCCCCCTTGGAAATCATTCGAATAATAACCGGTATGTTCCGATGATCGGACGCAATCCAATTATATCCTATGATTAATACGATTTTTCGACAACGATATTTATCATAATGGCAAATAGGCAAGAGTGACCGGTTCCTTAATAGGCATCATATGGATGCACACGCAAATACACATGTAATGGCCGTTCGAGTAGATCTTGCCAGCCTCTTCGTGCGCCCACAGCCCACATATGGATTTGTTGATGCTCTGTTATTTTGCATATTATAGCTGATCATTGACGACTTGCAACTGGTTCAGGCACTCACGGGGTGCAAAAATCCCAATCGATGGAATATGTTTTGATACTTTGTCATCGGGGCTTATTGATTCAATCTCTCGCTGGCAATTACACCACTGCCGGTGATCCAGCACGGGGCACTATGGCACTTCAGGTTAACGATACCATCAACCTTTTGGGTTGAAATGATTTTCTTGTGGTAGGAACTTCAGCAAATCAATAATCTTGCACGGGTTGTTTACCTCTCACGGGAATGACTATGAAGTGCATCAAAACGTGATTATTAATTCTTGATCAAGTGTCAACAAGAATGCACCGCCGTTCTCACGTGAGTTCCAAATTGTCCTCCGTATGCAACACGATTTATCAATTTCAACCGATCGGGTATGATTATGTAAATTCAATAAAAATGTGTGTTTTGAAAAGTAATCGATTTACTTCCATTTTTGTAGGTGTCAAGCTGCCGCTCGTTATTGATTCACTACACACACACCTTCTGCAGCCTAGAAGGAGATCAAATCTGCTTGAAGAGTGGAACGAAAAGGGCGGTATGCAGCAAACACCTCCTATTGATCAAACTTACCGTGAACGCAATGTGACCACCGAGGATTGTTTCATCACTCGTGGTCTACGATTGAAATTAAGCCAAGCGTTGGAACGATAATAATTAGAGATACATAATGAATTGATTTTAATTTAAATTCCTTTCGGAGTTGTTCTTTCATCCTTTAACGCGATGACAGGCGACGTGTGATTGGAATAATAAACGAAATGACTTTATGGAATCGATTGGGTTTCATTGTGCTGGGGGTGCTTTTATTTCTCGACCTCAATCGACGATGCCGTGGTTCTTAGGACGGGCCAATCACTGTGTTGCGACCATTACTACTAGGAACAAATTGAAAGGAATTACGAAATGAAGTAGCTGATAAAGTGGCTATAAGACGAAACTAAATGTTTATAAATTTGAATTGAATCACCAAATTGATACAAGATTATTTCACGAAATGTTGAAGTCGTCCATTTCGGCTAGAATAAGACTGCTCATGAAAAATCATGACGTTCGAGCCGTCAACAGGCATGTTACGGCGAAAATCTGTATTTGACCTCTCCTAAAGAGTCCCTTTAGGACATATCGATTGTCCCGGATTAACAAATATGGTCGTTGGTAGTGCTGCTAATGGTCATTATAGGTCCTTATGCAAATATTGCAAAGGTTATCATTGACATTGGCGTTTGATGAATTGATACTCAAAATACTCTTTGCCAAAAATGACACTGAACATTGTTCCTTTCCGAAGTCGATCTTCCGTTTCATGATTTCAATATTATTCTTCTTGGTCATAAGGATCCGCGTGGAGGAGGAGTACTTGATTGCTCATAGCAATTGCTCCTGTTATATTTGCTGCAAAGTTTGACCTAGTTGATTCCACTAAAACGTTCTTCTCTGACGGGTCATTGATAGATTGATAGTCAGCAGGCTTTGGTATAGCTAATGAAATTCATAGCGCCGCACGAAAACTTCTAGCTCCTTGTTCCGTATATGTCGCTGAATTAGCGGCAATACACGATACGCTAGATATGATTGCCTCACTAACACTGGATCACTATTTCATTTTCTCGGAAAGTCCCAGTTTTATAGAGGCTATTCGCTCCTTGAAGCCGATAACCTAAGTAGCACAATGCAGTCATAGTAAGTTTTAGCGACTTGATTTTGACTTAGCAATATGTTATCTCAACCGAATGGCAACAAATGTGCTACTAGGAAATGTACTCTCATGAAAATACAGGAGCTTCTAAGTGCTTTACTTTCACGTTATTTAATCACCACTTTTGCACGAGTCCCTTCTCATTGTTCGATTCTGGGCAATGAGAATGCGGAATGCTTACAAAGGTGGGCACTGTGGAAGGCGATATTTATGATCGAAAAATCGAGTTTGATTTGAGCTCTATGATTCCCTTTGGGCTGTACGTGATCACGAGTTTAAAAAACTCATAAATGTATTTTTGACTAGACTGGTAAACCTGTACATTTGCCGGGAGTGTCATTAATGTGAAGTGCGATGCGAAATTGAAATCCGGTAGTGCAAAAGCAAAACATGCAGACGAGAGTGATTCGGCGATTTGTTTTGTAGCTAAATCAAAGTATACCCAAATAACAATTTTGGTTTTATAAGGGTACTGAACAGCATGAATTAGACTTCAAGAATGCTATAAAACCATGATAAAACCAGCAATGTTCCTTGGGTAGTGGACCTTGGATCAAGATCCAGGTGGATGTTCAGGCCACATGACAAACTGTAAGTCGATCTTCGATAAATTAGACACAAGTGCGCCAGTGAAGGTTGTTCGGGCCGACGGATCAGTGACAATGTCCATTGGAATCTGAAAAGGCACAGTGAAATTTGTGAAGGACCAATATAGTTTGGCGGATATTCCGTTCAAAAACGACTCATATCGCTGAGAAAGCATGTGAAGAGAGGACTAAACGTGGAATTCAGTCGTTCGAAACGTGAAACTTTGTCTGCGCAAGGCAGAGCAGTGGCTCTGGCGGTACCGCGAGAAAATTCGTTCGCGTTGAAAGTTGCAGAGGAAGCTCGGCTGGGCAAGGAGGGATCGTCGGCCAGGTCATCGAGATCCAGCGTCGTTGGATGAGATCCGGAGGATGGAGTTTTCTAAGGATTTCTAGGTTCATGATTGCGAGATTTAGCAGGTTTGTCAACCATGCTTTGAAGTTATAATACTTCAGTTAGGCATAAAGATGAATGAATGTACCGAGAACTGGACGAAAACAAGCCGAGTTGGTTACAGGCGACTCGTGAGTAAGTGCTCTCAACGACGTGGAAACAGGTAATTGTTACCCATTGTATCTATATTAATAAAATTTATTTTTAATAGGTTTGCGTCGACTATCGGTTGAATCGGTTGAATCGGTTTCGTCGATACTTTTTTCCGCAACATTATCGGGCGGAGCGTTTTGTCTTTTGTTCGTTGCGTGAGTGATCGAGTGAGCATCGGAAGTCGTGGTTCGCCGGGTAAGATCGGTCGGTGGTGAGATACATAATTAATTGTGATCCAAATTATTCGTTTGCCATGCTCGACAGGCCACCCCATCTTGAAACAAATAGACCACTGTCCCATTTTGTAAGAGACTCCAGTGGGATCCCCAAGCAACACCAAACTGTTATAATTGGTGGCAGCTACTTGATTGTAACTTATTTGGGTCACATTTAAGTTAATTTTACTTCTTAGCAACAAGTGTGCCCCTAGGGTCCGTAATGTTGGTGTTGATCGCTCCAAGTTGGCTCTCAAGCGTTGAGATGAATTACTTTGATTTCTTAATAAAATAAACACTATCACACTTTGTGAGTGGCCCCAATAGCATCCTTACTGTTGTTTTAAATCGGTCAATATCGGATTTTCAGCATTATTAAAAATCACTTTGTTTTTCCAATGAAAAACCACTATCACACTTTGTGAGTGGCCCCAATAGCACTCTTACTGTTGGTTTAAACCAGTTCAAATCGGAAATCGGTACTAACTACACTTGACAGCTTATCGTTAACCAAAACGAACCCAGCTGCCACCCAATCCTGTTATCCAAAATACCAGTGATTTCTCGTGGAAGTGCAGTGGATTCCGCGGCTTCCAATAAAGCAAGTATCACGTCAACATACTCCTACCCATTCCCTACTAGACCTGCATTCGGGCGAGGGCAGCGCCGGTATTGCCTTAGTTTGGGATCACCAGTTTTTACACATTGAAGGTGTATATTAGTTCCAAGCATCATCTGTTGGTTCTCTGTATAATAACAGCTGATCTTGCATCAACGGAGTAGCAACCTCGGGCGGTCAATCATGCTCATGTTCATGTTCATATATGTATGTTTGACTAACATTAACTTTATATTGTAGTTAGTTTAACATGATGTTTAGTTTTAGTTTTTTTTTTAATCTGCGTTTGTGTGTTTGTTTTTTTTCTTTCTCAAAAATGTTCAAGTCAAAAGCTAACCAAAAGTTGTATAGTTACAAGTTATGATAAGACAATTAAGAATTTAAAATAAATGTATGATGTAAACCAAACTTCAATTTTCCGCCCATCTTCTCACCCGTAAAATTGTTATTCCTATTAACCTAGAGACGGTCACGAGTAATTGGTTATATCCCCCTATCTTTAGTTTTAAGACAACTGATGTATATAAATTTGAAAACTTGGGTCTGTATAGTTGATTCGATTGAACCTGTACAAATAAACGAATTCATGAAAAAATGACTCTGATTCTTCGTCATTGACAGCATATATACCGATATTTATGAAATGTTTTTATGCAAGAAGTTGCCTTCCGATTTCTAATAAGATGTCACTGAATGCAAGCTTCCTGTTTTAAAATAAATCATGAAATTTCATAATGTAAAACATGACAAGGTACCTGGGCACCGTGGTCGTACACATAAGTGTTAACAGCTCTTCATATATGTTAAATTATTTGGGTTTAATGTAGAAACGTAACTTTTAATGATGAAAGAAAAGAAAAAATAGTAAACTTCTAGATGCTCGTATAATAAAGTGTTTAGACAACATCATTGGTATGTGCAGCTACCCTATAGATAAAGTATCTCTTGACTTTATAGTAACATCATCAGGACGGCCCAAAAAAAATATCCATGACACTTGCTGGAAGAACCTCCCAGCAAGTGTCCCCCCCCCACTGATAGAAACAGATTTGAAGACCCCCCCCCCCCTTCACACTGAAAAAAATGGTTGACTACTGTGAGCTGGACATGTCGTAAGAATGTCGGACAACAGCCCAATTAAGATGATTCTCTATAATGATCCGATAAAGAGAAGTGTGCACAACGATCAAAGTGGATCGATCAAGTAGAAGATGACCTGCGAATCCTTCGCAGAGTGCGAGGTTGGCGAAGTGCAGCATTGAACCGAATATAATGGAGTCAAATTATGTGTACAGCAGAGACCACGCACCCTTAGCTTATTTGGTACAAAAGTAACACACAAAACATCACTATACAATAACTCAAATTTTTTTGTATTATAAATATTTTATAAACTTATTGAAAAACATGTCTAGTTTGGAGCGGTTCGTATCTCTCGCATTTTATACATCACTCAGACAAACGGTCGAGCTGAAATTACATTTTTCACAACTGCAAGTCATTAGTACTTTATTATTGTACTTAAAAACATGGTTCCATGTACGGAATCAAATTGCGACACACACAAATATTCGGCAAAATTCTCCCGTTCAACCAATCATCTTCAAGCTTTCAGGGAGTAAAGTAAAACATGTTATAAATATTTTCCCATGTTTGTTTTATTCATTTTCGATTTCCTATGCAAACGCACGAGCCTTCTTCTTTACACTATTCATAATGTCCTGTACAAAATTTAGACCAACTTTTTTTTCGTGGCAATCCATTTTTTCTTCATATCTTCCTCCGATTGCACTTCCTTAGGATGCTTCCCAAGTGCCTGCTTCATGATGGCCCAGTGCTTTTTAATTGGCCGCAGTTTCGGTGCGTTGGGGGAGGGGGGGGGGGTTGAGATGCTTTGGCACGAAATTGACCTCCTTAGCCTTGTACCACTCCAAAACCAGAAAATCGTAGGACCATCGTGTGACCTCAGAAAAGGAAGCTGGCGCTTTTGGAGGCATTCCTTTAGGTACACCTGCCCATTGACCGTTCCAGTTGTCACGAATGGGCAAACGTTGACATCTTCTGCATTCTTACGTCCTCAGGGACATCGAATTTATGATGAGCAGTGAAAAACTGGAGCCTCGGAAGCTGCCGGAAGTCTGCTTTTACATACGTCTCGTCATCCATAACGAGGTGTTGGCGCGATTACCCTACGTTGTGAATTTTCTTCTTCGACCAGGGGCACCAAGGGTTCAGCTCTTAGCAGCACCAGGAAATAGGCAGTTACACGTAAGCAGAAAAACTTTAACCAACGGCACAATGGTGTTCTCAGAAAATGGTTCTCACAAAAAGAATTAAACGTTCGCTTTATAAAACTTTTGGGACAATTTAATTTTCTTCCGTGCAAATCGAACGACTGGTAACGACTGGACTGACGATGATGACGATGATTGATTGGTAGGTCGGGTACGTTCGCGCGAAAGCAGCTGAGCAAAACGGGGTTGCCAGAAGGGCAAGAAAATTAGTTCTAAAGCGCGACCGTTAGCACCAGTTTCGAGGATGTGGAGACATACTCTCAGTCCGTGCTGTCAGAACCAACACGAGGCAATGTGGTTTCGTCAACATCTGGGAAGCTCTACAGCTTCGGTGCACGTGTTTAACCTTCCATATTCTGCCATTCATCGAGATTAGGCGCCTTTTGGAATTTGTACTTCACGTTTTTTTGCATCTTGCACGAAAGTTTTCGTTAGATTCAATTTCTTCGCCACATCTTGAACTGAACTGTTGGGATTCCTCTTGATAGCTTGAACTACCAGCTTGTGATCCTTAACACTATACGGAGATCCATTTTTGCCACTTTTTTCTTTCCAATCAATGGTCAAACGTTCGTGGTACCGATTCAAAACACGAGACACCGTAGAATGTACCATTCCCAGTTTCCTGCCCATGGCACGATGAGAGAGATCTGGATTTTCGAGGTACGTGCCCAAAGTTTCTTTGCGCCGCTGCTGTTCTTCCGACCTCATCTTTGCAACAATTGCACATCAGCTAATGAAACTTACACAGCGTAAACAAATACATATAGAGCTAATTCCTTCCAAAATTTAAATAGAAAATACCCAACGCGTAAAAAGTTACAGCCATTTAAACGTGGTGCAATTTGATTCCGTACAACCTTTACCATACATAAACAGGACTAGATCTTACGGACAGTTCTATATGCTGTTGAAATTACACTACACCAACCATGTTTTGCATCACGTGTTCTTTTTTCTCATTACAATGAATTTGTTGTACAAGATTGGGGTTTCGCTGCCAACGGGAAGCATATCATAGATACTAAGAGTTGGATATTCAACAATCTGAGTTGATGTAGAAGGAGATGTTCGCTCATCACCATGAAGCACCAAGAGTGGACATTAATGTTTTCTTGAACGAAAGATATGAAGAGAAAGTGTTGATAGTTCCGTCAGTGTGCGGCAGGGTTGAAAATAGAACAGATGTATTGAAAATTGAGCGAAAATGGCATGGGTACAGTAGTACTCGAACCAAGGACGTCACTCTTTGCCTAACATCCCACTGCGGGGTAGGTCGAGGCACGGACAAATCTGCCACCTCAACAGGCAAAGGGTGACGTTTGGAAGGCGCTCATGTACCACTGATGGCTTTGTGATAGTTATTCAAGCGATTTATTGTGTGCCCTCTGTTTTGATGCGCACGTGGGAGAGGCACTCTCTCCTTTTTTTGGGTTTGTTTTGGTTTGCAACGTCTGAGATCATTCAAGTTTTTCTCGTCATCTTTAACGTAGATATCTCGGAGAGAGACACCGTGAAGCATTGCGATACTGATCCCTACCAGTATGATTAGCGGTTACCACCATTGATGGTTTTTTCATACTCTAATTGTTATGTTTTGTATTCTCCGTGCGTGGAGTAACGATTATGATGTAGAAGGAGATATTCGCTCATCACCAATCTGAGTTGGTTTATTTAAGAAACTACAAACCTATCACGCCATGGACTAGTGTTCAAATCTCAGGCTTGGTGATGTTATATTTTTGTTTGAGGATATTTTTTTCCAATTTATGTTCTATAAGGCTTCGCTTTTTTCTCTTTTTGCGTCATATTTAATTATGAAATATAGTATTATACACCTAAATAAATTTATATCCTGTTTTTGTCATTTAACAGTCCTTTCAACTTGCTCAATGCAAGCCCGGTTTGCTTGTGTAGGGTAAGGTAAGAACTAAAAGACACCAGAGGCTACAACTTCGACCAAATATGTTATTTTAGCACAGGAAGATTAATGATCTGGCCCATTGTGCATTGGTAACACTTGATGACCTTGAGATGTATACTTCCTGTATTTTTTGGCTGATTTTGAAAACCGTTTGAACTCAACAAGAACATTTATTCAATTTATCCTAGTTTCATGACCCTCCAGGAACATAAATTGTTTCGAGACAACTCAGGCGAAGTGGTTGATATCCATACAACTCACCCCAGAGTCACGAGTTCAAATCTCACCCCGGACAAGTAACAAAATTACCTGAAAGGTGTTTTAGTGTTTACGATATGAGATTATATTATTATAGATTATATTTTTATTACGAATAGTATGATAATTACGTATAGTATGATAATATAAATGACTCAAAACGTGTGGCATTGGGTTATCTATCCCTTAAATAAAAAATTAAAAATGAGTGGCTGAAGTGCCACCTCCGGGGAGAGCCACTCGTCTGTTGTTATACCCTGCAAGAAATTGCAACCTCAGGGCAGATTTCTCATATGAATTAAGTTTTCGAACGAATAATAATAGAAGCTACTATGCACAAATATTTAATTTAACTGCAGATATCTTTCTTTCATCGTGAGATCTTAGTAGTGGACAGCAATTTCTGATAGAACCAGATTTGAAGAGAAAGTATTGATAGGTCCCCTAGAGTACGGCAGGTTGCTGTCAAGACAGGAATGAATTCGTCACATTGACTGGCCAAGGTTCATCATCTTTGATTCTAGCAGAAATTGCTGTCCACTACTAGGATCTCATGATGATGGGAAAATATTTCCAATTTCAAAATATAGTAAACTTGTTTGACCAACAATGACTCCAGCTACACAAGATTGATCAAGTTAGTGATTTGTTTGACCATATTTTCTGATCAATCGATTTGATAGTTTGATTTAACGATTTATCAGTTGGCAAATCGATCGGCAAAAATCAACCCGAATGGATGTTGCTGAAACCGTTTAAGGGCTGATTCAGGTATCAGGCTGACTTTACTAAATGCTATGTGCTCAAACGTGGCAGTGTAATTGGTCGAACTTTGTAGTGGAGCAAATTTTGGCAGTTGATCAAATGGTTGAACAAACACAAATCGGTTTGGCTTACTTGACGGTGGAGCCACTGTTGTACAATCAGGTTTACCAATACTTATTCGCTGTTGAAAAAGCTTATCGCTCATCTTTGCATATTGACTGATTCTATTTCCGCAGTTCTTTCTTTCCGTTCCTGTACTATTTTCACATTTTGTAGCAAGTACAATCATAAGCTACGTTCAGAAAGTCCTTCAATTACGTATCTTTGATCTCATTACCTTTGAACTTTTATCACAAAAATACATCTCCCAAGACATAAAACCCTCATCAATCGCACCAAAATGATCTGCTATGCCTTCCTTCAACAACCAGCTCGATAAATTGTGCTTTGAAAAAACAAACCCCAAGTGTTTATTTACACTTGAAAGCTCACAACGACCAACAGCTGCTTGAGTTCCATCGTCCGTCATCATCATCATCATCATCAATATCATCGGTTGCTACACTCCTCCATCAAGAAGCATCACATCCACGTCCAACGTCAGAACCCACAGTCTAGTCGTCTACAACAGCCACCAGACAGCATCCGAAAGGGTACTTGATATCCGGCCACTTGTAAATCGCCTCCCGTGCGCTCATGTAGAAGCAACGTAATGGTAGCACTTATCCTGACTTCCAGTACAAAAACACATACACACATGCGCACATTTCGATGGCCACTTACCCAGCCAACCCCGGGGGAACCGGAGTGCGCTGTTATGATTAGCGATCAAGGGTCTCTAGATCTGCTTTTTTAATTGCTTCAACAAATAGAACGCTCTGGAGCATCAAGATCGCACTGATCATCATCACTCACACCCAGTGCGTCGCCATCGGTTCTTCGGTGGGTCGGTCGTTCATCATAGGCACGCCATATGGTTTGTTTTCGCATCGGTGGCTTGAGCAAACAATGACCCATTCTTGACTGGTTGAACCCCGTGAAAAGAAATTAGAATAATTTTGAATTCTTAACGAGCAGTGATTTATTTGTGAGCTTCAAAAGGTAGCATTCTACTCCTGTTTTTTTGGTTAGGATGATATCAAAATAAATACACAAGCCTAAATGGGAAATGCTCTGGAACTGCGAGAGGTCACTTGAGGAGATGAGGTCCGATGGTCAGCGTAGGGGTTAGTTATTTGAGCTTGTTGAGGAACGGAGCGATTGAATGGATGTCTTCACAGTCCGGCACCATTTTGCCTTTGAATTCGATGCAGGCTTCGGCACACAGATGGCCTTCGAAGAATTCACCGAACATTTTCTTGCACTGGGCGCAGTTGTTGATGCAGACGCCGATCAGGTCATAGCCGCCAAGGATGTCTAGAATTGGGAGCGTATTGATGGTTGCCGTTTAGTTTGACTTGAACAGTATCTTACCAATTTGTGGATTAGCATCGGTGTTATTGATAAGAACAACCAACATGAACGAAACGATGCAGATAATGCATGAGGTTACTTTCGCCGATGCCATTTTACTAGTGGGAAATAAAATTGTTATCACTGTAGTTTGCTCTGATGTCCTAGATGAGTGTTATGCTAATGGTTTAGATAGCAGGACTTTTATACCACTACTGGCAGGAAGTTTGAGAGACATGTGTTTCTCAGCCGGAAATGAGTTCAATTAAATCTATAATCAATACTTTGTAGGACGAGCACTTTTCTCTGCTCATTTTCTTCAGTCTTGAATTATCTAAATGTATATCATTCGAACTGCATGAAGAAATCGATTTGATTAAAGAAGCTCGTTAAATATCGAACGAGTATTAAAGGAACTCGTTTACGGTATGAGATAACAGGAATAAAATAGGTATTTGTTCGATAAATATCGATTTATTTTTTGCTATGTTGGTGCATCTTGGGTGAGCAACTACAACAGTAACGGATCTAATAATCAACCCTGTGCTAGTCGTCACAATTCCACTGAAACATTTATTAAAAAATAGATGAAAGCAAAAAGTTTAAGACTTCAATTTGCTCAACTATTGTCACTTTGGTATAGATTCCCCAATGCCCATTTAGTTTTGAATTCTTATGCCTGACAATCATGTTAAAATTTTTATGATGAATCCAGGTTATTTTATTATAATCAAGTGTGAAAAATGACTAAGATGCTGGTCACTAACATTCTGATCTGGCGTATCATTCTGTCATAGAAGTAAATAGTAACATATTATTTCATTTTCATATTAGTACATGGCATATTTAATTGAAAACAGTAACTTGATACCCTCCAAAAAAATTACGAACATTGAAACGAAAAACTACAAGTATTTAAGATTTAGACCGATTGAAAAAGCATGCCATGTCTTTTGCAAATCACTTGTTTCACTTTTTTGTTTTATCAAAACAAACCTTTTTCAGTTTCCGTGCTCTGAAATTTTTTAAATTGACTGATACTCTTATACAAAATGTGTAACGTTTTGCGTTTTTATTGTTTATTATTGCTTTGTTTGTCTTGTTTATTATAGATTTGTAGAATAAATAATTGAGCATAAAATTAATCTAATGATGTTTTAATAATGAATCAAAATAAATCAAAAAGCTCGTATTGATAAAATTGAGCTATCCTGCGCAGGTACGTTTAGAGCTAAGTTACATGGCCATGTTTGCTCTTCTTTTTCATTGTCGTCGAAACCGTCCAGCATGAATAAACGAATCTAGAAAATAAGAATAAATTTGATTAAGTTTTGATAAAAGTTTAGTTCCAAGGATCAACTTTCTCTGCACAATTACCGGAACTTGGTGGAGAGCTCATCCACAAGATCTTCTAATGTTGTACCGGACAACGATTTTGTCGGTTATGGAATACGGTAGTTTTTGTTTTCAGTCAGCGGCTCGGTCGCACTTCATTAAACTGAAATTAAACACCATGAGTTTTGAAGTTTTGGCTGGCATGTTGCCACTCTCGGATCGGTTTTCAGAATTATCTCTCCGGTTCCTTACCAGGTGTGAATTTATGAACCCCCAGGTGATCGAAAATTTTGAGAAGCTCCTTGTTGGGGGGAAATAGATTCGTGGGTTGAGCAATAGGCTACAGCTGCCCCACAGTGCCAGAATATTCCCGTGTCCTTTTACCTTCACGTACCTCAGATCCTACGTTGTGTGAGCGTCCAAATTATCGTTTCTTTTCGTCGTAAATTTCAATCCTTCCCGAATATCCTTGAGGTCCTACTTTATCCTTTCCTTCCTCAAACTTAAACACACTGGCACTTCAATCAAAAGAAAGCACTTTATTAAGTAAATTGCACTATATTTTTCGGTCTCAAGAATCAGCGTGATTTCTGAACTTTATTTGTTCGCTATCAGTTGGCTACTACTGGGTAATGTGTTGATATCGTCTATCCTGCCTAACGAATATTTATATTGGCACTTCGTGTTATATTCGTGTTGAATGTTCATTTTAGATATCAATTGTATACGTGAGTGTCTTCTCTAGGTGTTGTATGTATAACAGTTTTTTTTTTTGGCGATCAGTGTTGTAAATTCAATTTTTAAGTAATTCAAAATATAACTAAATCTAATCATCGAACACTCCTTGACTTGAATCCTCAAACCCGCTTCATGACCTTGTACTATTTGTACATAACACAGGATTTTAGCACTTCGCTGAACATTTCCAATCGTGTTTGCTTCTCCGATTTCGACAATTCGGTTCATTATGATTTATCCATGAAGCAGGAGCTTCATGGAATCCCAGAGCATCATCGTTCTATGATTGCTCCGGTGATATTTGCTGCAAAGTTTGGCCAAGTTGATTCCACTAAATCGTTATTCACTGACGGATCTTTGATGGAGGAGTCAGCAGGCTTTAGTATATTTAATGAAATTTATAGCGTCGCTCGTAAACTTCAAGCTCCTTGTTCCGTATTTGTCGCTGAATTAGCGGCAATACTTTTTACGCTACAAATTGTTGCCTCATTAACACCGGATCAGTACTTCATTTTCACGGATAGTCTCAGTGCTATAGAGGCTATTCGCTCATTGAGGCCGGTAAAGCACTTATCGTATTTTCTCATGAAAATACAGGAGCTTCTAAGTGCTTTATCTTCGCGTAATTTTATTATCACCTTTGTATGGGTCCCATCTCATTGTTCAATTCCGGGCAATGAGAAAGCGGAGTCGCTTGCAAAGGTGGGCGCTATGGAAGGAGATATTTATGATCGACAAATCGCCTTCAACGATTTTTTTCCTATTTTTCGTCAACAGTCACTCGTCAGCTAGCAGTATAAATGGAGTAAAGGAGATTTGGGGCGATGGCAACATTCTATCATCCCAAAGGTGTCAAAGAAATCTTGGTTTAGGGGGATAGATGTGAGTCGAGACTTCATTCGTGTCATGTCTCGCCTCATGTCCAATCATTATTCTTTGAACGCTCATTTGTACCAGGTTGGGCTGAGCGACAGCAATCTCTGTGAATGTGGACAAGGCTATCAGGACGCAGATCACATTATTTGGTCTTGTGCTGAACATTGTGGAGTCAGATCGGAGCTTTATGATTCCCTTCGGGCTCGAGGTAGACAACCCAATATGCCAATGCGAGATATTTTGGCTGTACGTGATTTGAAGTACTTGAAACTCATTTATGTGTTTTTGACTAACATTAGCATTAGATTGTAGTTAGTTTAACTGGTAAGTTTACTGTAATGATTTTTTTATCTGTGTATGTGTGTGTGTTTTTTGCAAAAAAAGTCCAAGTCAAAAGAAAACTATAAATTGTATAGTTATAAGTGTTTGGATAATTTAGAATTTAAATTTAATGTGTTATGTAAACCATACTTTAAATTTACACCCTCTTTCCCATCCGTAATTTGTAATTCCTTTTAACCTCGAGACTGTCGCGAGTAATCGGCTCTTTCCTCCTAACTTTAGTTTTAAGATAAATGATGTATAAAATTATGAAAAGTTGGCTCTGTAAAGTTGATTCGATTGAGCCTGTAATTTATTTTATCTTTAACTTTTTTATATATAAATTAAAAAAAGTTTTGTTGCGTTTAACGCCTATTATCGGGATTAAACTACCCAATAAATTCGGAAGCTTAATTGATCTATTTGGTAGACATCGCTTCGCGGTCCCTAAGATCTCTCAGCTAATGGAAGGAAAGGAGTTTTATCCTGTGTTGACTGAATTTAGCCAATTTTATAACAAAAACCATTCAAGAGATTCCCCTAAGCCAAAACAGTCTCTAAAGTTGGGCAAAACTAAACGTGACTGTGAAGGTGGTCTCTCTTGGAGAGTGGCGCTTAAGCCATCGATTAATTAAACTCGGAATTCGCGAACGGTTACAAATAGTAAACTTAAATCTTTAAACAATACTTTAACACATTGATGATCATGTTTTTATTACTGTAGCGACTAGAAAAGTTTCAGGGAGCGATTCCAAAAATCCAAATCGAGGAGCTAACGATCTACGCGGCAATCAAGCAAACCCGAATTCCAAATATACGATTTATTCAAGATTGCTCAAGAAAACTCAATACGTTTTCTGATACGGACTGTCATCCATAGTTTTCCCGAAGGATTAAAATTGTCTGCAAAATTTTAGTTTATGCATGCAGAAGAAGAAGTTTCCAATAGCATTCCCCGAGATGCCTACGGAAACTGTCAGACAGTTTCTTGCGAAGCGAAATTTAAGCAAGAGCCAAATATAATTAAAAACAGACGTCCAGTTATATGAGTTTTGTGTACAAGCATAATTTTTGATGATTTTTAATATTTCATATGATGTAACGTGTACGTGGATGCGATTATTTCTTAAAAGACATTCACAGAACAGGCCATCAAAAAATGTGTCCCCTACAATAGTACGAAAGTGTTCAAGTCGGACATTAAATCGTGGTTTAAAGAAATTGGAAAGCTTTTGACAACCCGAATGATGCGGAATGGATATTATATGGAGGTGAAACTTTGATCTTAAATATGTAAATTTCGATATAATTTTGTATTGTAACTCATTGAATTATTGAGCTACAAACGAAATTCAAATGACTAAACGCTTGCTTAGTAATTCCCAATAAGATGTTTGTCATTATGTACCACCCAGATATTGAAAAGCTTCCATAGTCAGGGCATGTAATATTAATATATAGGCCCCATGTTGGTTCTATTAATGGATGCAACTTCAACTCAACTTTTAAATTTCACATTATGAACAATTTTCGTACGATTTTCTACTAAGGTGTGCATTAAAAAAGCGACTAGTCTCGGATGGATAAAAAAATTGCATTTCATTCGAGTAATTAACCGACGTTGGATCAGACCAAAACACCACCTAGTCATCCTTGTGGCACTTTTTACTGAAAGTTATAACTTCTGGGAGGCACGAATCGCAAGAAAAATCGGAACATTTAGTCGCTTTAATTTTAGTGCATTTTTTTGACATTTCATTGTTAGCTTGTTCCTTCTCATGTAGTCAGAATAAATAAGTTCGCCACTACCCCTTGGACTGATTTGCGCTCACATTGCCCCACCAAACGCTGCAAAATGAAAATTAAAATGAAATTAGGTTCATGGATTTCTTGCAAAATCAGAATTTACGTATAAAAACTTATTTCGGAACTGTAATGCGGTGCATTACAAAAGATGTCCATCAAATTTAGTCAGATTTGAGACATTTGAAGATCGTGAAGAAAATGTATCAGTTTAACATATGAAATAATGATTGCTATAAAATTAAGGAAATCGTTTATTTCGAACAATTTCTTTACAAAACTGATGTAAAACTGCTGAATTGCAAAAGAACAAGTTAATTACCATTTTGTCATCCTGGATTTGTCAATAACCGTTGAATTTATGACAATGTTGAAAGAATAACCGTTGAATTTATGACAATTTGGTACATAGGCAGAATGTAGGGTCTATACTGAAATTACATCCCGTAATCCCAAATAATATGATATGACATCGAGAGAGGTTCCAGTTGAACAAACGTTACAATGATGTTCTGATTTTTAATGTCTACTATGACATGTATGAATGTTGGATGAGTGCTTCAAGATTACAAGATTATCTTCGGAGTTCGTTAAATCAAGCTGAGGTCCTTTAGGTCCTAAGTAACATTGATTCCATTAGGTCCTAAGTAACATTGACAGATTCTCTTCTTCGACCTTCTTTTTTGTGAATAGTTTGTCTATTAAACGATTTCCTGATGTTTTTGACGTGTTGGATCCCTAATTACACTTTATATTAACGTACTGTGTGTTAAAAACACTTGAACATGTTTTTACATAGCCGTAAGGACGCAAAGAGAAAGTCGACGAAGAGAGTTTTCCATTGTTTTTAGGATCAAATGCATTGTTCAGCTTAAAATATTTGTTTGAGACGATGATAAGTGGACTGTATTGTTCAATAGGTTACTGCTTCCCGGATAGATGAAGGGAAATGTGATTTGTTCACACGAATTAAAACACTTTATTACAAAACACCATTTACTCTCGGAACTTTTTATTACTCGGAACAGAACACTGAATTTTCTTTAGTAGGTTTTTTCCAACTATATTCGAGTGAGGGTTTATAGGCTAGAAGAGCCCATATAGTTAGGTTCCCTAGATTTTATAGATAGGGTTAGTGATAATATGCTAGCCCTTTCTCGTTCTAATGATGTATTTATCTCTTTTCAACGTAACTCGTCTAATTTTTATTCGTCACAATCGATGTTTCTTATCAGGGATCGTCAATGGATGTTGCTACGCTGAAAATTGGTCGACTCACTCGGGACTAATTCGTTGCGTCTCGTACATTATTCCCCCGTTGAAAGAATGCTTTCAACACCTTCATGTCATCGGTACTGTTGAGTTATCGAAGCTTCTCAGGACTTGAGTTTCACTGTTGGTCGTTCTTGTCTCTTGATGGCGGTTCATTGTCCTTGATTGGTAGCAGGCTAAGTCGTGACACCGATCGCTTGTAGATTCCACGAGCTGTTCTCACTGTGACGACTCTGGCGATGTTGTCGTTACCAGGAAAAAGCTCTTCAATACGCCCCAATAACCACTGTTGAGGAGAAACGTTGTCTTCCCGTACTATCACTAGCTGTCCTGGTGCCACTGGAACCTTCGTGTGCCATTTAGATCTTTGCTGGAGTTGATTGATGTAGTCCACGTTCCATCTGCGCCAGAAATGCTGAAGGTATTGCGTGATTCGATTCCATCGGGACAGGGTGAGCATGTTTTCATCAGTCAAGTCGGGTTCAGCAATAGCGTTTAGTGGTCGGAAGATCAAGAAATGACCAGGCGTCAAGGCATTGTAATCGTTAGGGTCGTCGGATAATGCACATAGCGGTCTGGAGTTCAATGTTGCCTCGATTCTCGTCAGCACTGTGGTCATCTCCTCATAGGTCAGTATCGCTTCGCCAAGAGTTCGAATTAGATGGTACTTCAGTGATCGAACTCCAGCCTCCCACAAACCTCCAAATGATGGCGCACGAAGAGGAATGTAGATCCACTAGATGGTCCTTTCTTCGATGAATTCATGTAGGTTTCGCTGGAAAGGCTGCGATTTGAACAGTTGGTTCAGCTCCTTCAGGTTGTTATTTGCTCCAACAAAGTTGGTTGCATTGTCGGACATGAGCTTTGCACATCTTCCTCGTCGGGACACAAACCATTGTAGAGCAGCGATGAAAGCAACTGAAGTCAGGGATCCGACTAACTCCAGATGTATCGCCTTGGTTGCTAGGCACACAAAAACGCAAATATAGGACTTCAAACGGGTCGTTGATCGAATTGTTGGCTTTAAGTACACCGGTCCACAGAAATCAACCCCCGTGTTGTAGAAAGGGTAAACTAACTCCACTTTGTCCATTGGCAGATCACCCATGTACTGCTGCAGTTGTTTCGGCTTGTAGCGGAAGCACCGTAGACAGACGAATCGTTTCACAGCAGTCTTTCCACGTTCAATCCAAAATGTCTCCCGGATCATGGACAGAGTTAACTGGTTACCGGAATGCAGGTTTTGACGATGATATTCACGAATGACGGCTTCTGTGAACTTGTGGTACGGAGTTAGGATAAACTGATGCTTCACGTCGAAATTGCAGTTTTTGTTCCGCAATCGGCCACCAACACGCAATACTCCTTGATCGTCGATAAATGGTGAAAGGTTGATCAGTTTGTGCCTTGAGTCAATTACCTTTCCTAGCTGCAACTTGTAGATCAGCTCGGGGTAGGCCTCCCCCTGTACTAACCTGACCAACTGTTGTAACGCGGCAGTCTTCTCCGCATTACTGATTTCTGCTTCTTCTTCAGGATACTGATGAATCTCTGCACCCATACCATAACGCGTACCATTCGTCGATAAGAGCTGATGTATATGAATATCGGAAATGATTCGATGGCTGGCTCGGCACTCAAATTGACGGCTACTCGAATTTCAGGTATTTCTTCAGGTTCTCGGAACTCTTGGGGCCACACTTCTTCGGTATTGGACAAAAATTCGGGACCATTCCACCATAAAGTTGAATTTTGGAGATACTTCGGCATCAATCCTCTCGATATGATATCCGCTGGGTTGTCGTTGGTGCCTACATAACGCCACTCCATCGTCGATGTCATCGCCTGGATCTTCGTGACACGGTTTGCCACAAATTATTTTAGTTGCTCAGGGCGTCGATTGATCCAAGCAAGGGCGATAGTAGAATCGCACCAAAGAACGGTTTGATCCATAGGAATTTTCAACGATTTAATGGTATCAGTGACTAATTGAGCTAAGAGCAGAGCACCACATAATTCTAGCCTGGGTATTGTGAGCTCAGACTGTGATTTGCTTGATTTTGTTGGTTTCTTAATAGGGGCCACACGAGATTTTGAGCATACTAGCGATACATTGACCTGACCGGTTTCGTTCGAAGACCTTAAATAAATACATGCTCCGTAAGCGTAGTTTGATGCATCACAGAAGCCATGGATTTGAATGGAGATCGATGCAAATGGCAAAATGCAACGCTTCACCTTAACCTCTCGCAGACACTGCAACTGCGACTTGAATTCTGCCCATTTTTCAACGTCCTCCTTGTCAACAACTTCGTCCCAATTTGTCTTCTTCTTCCACAAGCTCTGCATGATGAGTTTCACCACGATGATTACTGGTCCAGCCAAGCCAATAGGATCGAAGAACCTTGAAATACTTGATAGAATAGCCCGTTTAGTAGTCTCCTGTGCACCGCCGACGATGGGATCAACATTGAACATGAAGACATCTTCGGCAGATTTCCACACTATTCCGAGAGCTTTGACTGATTGCTTCTCGCCGGCCAGCAATTTCTTCTCGATTCTGTCCTGAGGCAGGGTTTCCAGGAACTCACTGCTGTTTGAGCACCATTTATGAAGCTCGAATTCCGCTTTCAAATAGACCGATGATCTCATCTTCCAGCTGGATTGCTTGTTCGAGTGTTTCTGCGCCTGTTAGAACATCATCGATGTACGAGTCTTCAGCTACAACCTTCGCCGCCCAAGGAAAACGTGCTGCTTCGTCGATACAAAGTTGCTTCAAAGCTCGAACCGCTTGGACTGGTGCACTTGCTAACCCGTAAGTCACCGTTGTAAGTCGGTATACAATTGGGTGCCTTGCTTCCTGGGGTGTCCACAGAATAAGTTGGAATTGTTGGTGCTTGCTTGCAGTGTACACCTGTCGATACATTTTACTCACGTCTGCAGTAATCGCAATCTTGGGAACTCGGAACTTCAGCGATATTTCACTCAGCTTACGTTGTATCACTGGACCAACAAGTAGGTTATCATTCAATGATCGTCCGTTGCTCGATGCTGCCGTTCCGTCAAAAACAACACGGCATTTTGTCGTGCTACTGTCCGGTTTCTCGACAGCATGGTGAGGCAGGAAGAAATCTTGCCCAGGTTCGGATTGGTAGGTTTCCAAAGGTCCAACCTTCACCAGTCAAGGCAGGGCTTCTGGGGCTACTGTTTTTCACCAAGCAGCACAAGTTTGATGTTCCGGGCAGTAAATAAGCAGAAACATTCAAAATTTGCCAAGAAATACATGATTTGGCAAACGATCTGCTTATTTGGCAGTTTGTGACTATCGAGGCTGTAAACGTGGAGATCAACGTCAAGGAGTGTCCACAGAAGCGTCTGCCCTGCCATACGATCTTCTGGCCAGATCTAGCTTTGTGCTATTATTCACATGTTATACAGGAGGGGTCATTTTCGTACCCAAGGATATGAACGCCGCCCAATGCACCGGAACTCAGGCCCATCGAAAAATACTGGGCTGTTATGAAGCAGGCATTGAAGGCACTGAACAATGCGTACCATTGGTACTTCGCGTACCGGCAGATATAAAATATATCCTACTGCAATCCTTAGCCTCTTGTCCAGTAACTCCCATCCCTACCTCCCCGTCACGCCTACTGGGGTATGAGTAACCATAGGAATGATCGGGTAACCAACCCCGGTGGGACCTTGGTCAAATGCTGTCAGGAAAGCGGGGCTGCCCTCTTCAAATGGTGCAGTCTATCTGAGCGTCTGTTCTCCATGTTAGGGACGGCTCAAACCAGGTCTGTCCTCCATGATAGGAGCGGCTGATCATCGTCCTTGTGCCAGCGTGGGACTCTAAACAGTGCTGTGTACGATGGTCCTCCGGCGGACAGGAGGTTGGGGAAGGCCTAACAAGCCGCCCTTAAAAAATCAATGGTACACATAATACAGAAGTTAATACGGACCGGAACAATCGGCAAAGACCTAGGCGACGAATTAAACAGAGAATCAAATCGAATATGTTCTAATCGACGGGAAATTTTTCTCTTCTATTATCAACGTTCGCACTCACCGCAGTGCGAATAAAGACTCGGACCACTACCTAGTTGCAGTATGTTATGCAGTATGTAAAACTCTCGACGGTGCACAACACGCGTCGAATTGAGCTACTACGGGAAACCGGAGTTTCCCAGGAATATGCGCAACACTAGACGCAGCCCTACCAACGGAAGAGCAGCTTGGCGCTGCTACTCTTGAGGATGGCTGGAGAAATATTCGAACCGCCATTATTGGTAGCACTGCATTAGTAACACAAGGTACTTCTGCACCGAATCGAAAAAAAATGACTGGTTTGATGGCGAATGCAAGCAGCTATTGAGAAGAATGCAGCACGGGCGAGAATGTTGCAACACTGTACGAGAGTGAATGTGGAACGGTATAGACAGGCACGGAACAGACAAAATTCACAAAGAAATGGAAGCACTGTACCGTGCTAACGACACACGCAAATTCTATGAGAAGTTGTACAGCTCGTGCAAAAGCTACGTACCACAAGATGATATGTGCAGAGACCTGGATGGCAACCTTCTCACAGGAGAGTGTGACGTGATTGAAAGGTGGAAGCAGTACTTTGACGAGCACCTGAACGGTAATGTTACAGCGAACGAAAGCGGCACGGTAATAAATCTAGGAACACGCGCAGAAGATTACAGGACTCCGACCTCAATCCTTCAGGAAGTTGAGGAGGAAAGTGGTCGGTTGAAAAACAACAAAGCCGCTGGTGTTGACCAACTCCCAAGCGAGCTATTGAAATACGGTGGTGAAGCACTGGCCAGAGCACTGCACTGGGTAATTACCAAGATTTGGGAGGAGGAATGTTTACCGGAGGAATGGATGGAGGGAATAGTGTGTCCCATCTATAAAAAGGGCGACAAGCTGGATTGCTGCAATTATCGTGCGATCACGCTACTGAGCGCTGCATACAAGTTGCTCTCCCAAATATTATGCCACCGCCTGTCACCAATTGCAAAGGAGTTCGTGGGGCAATACCAAGCGAGATTCATGGATGCCCGCGCTACTACGGACCAGGTTTTTGCGATTCGCCAAGTGCTGCAGAAGTGTCGCAAATACAACGTGCCCACACATCATCTTTTCATCGATTTCAAATCAGCGTATGATACAATCGAGCAAATCATGCACGAATATGGATTTCCGGACAAACTGACGCGGTTGATCAAAGCAACGATGGATCGAGTGATGTGTGTCGTCCGAATATCAGGGACGCTCTCGAGTTCCTCCGAATCTTGGAGAGGGTTACGGCAAGGTGATGGATTGCCGTGTTTGTTGTTTAACATTGCACTGGAGGTGTGATTCGAAGAGCTGGGATAGACACGAGTGGTACGATCTTCAGGAAGTCTGTTCAACTATTTGGCTTCGCCGATGACGTTGATATCGTAGCACGTAACTTTGAGACGATGGCGGAAACGTACATCAGATTTAAGGCTGAAGCTGGTAGGATTGAGCTTGTGATCAATGCGTTGAAAACAAAATACATGAACCGAAGAGGCTCACGAGAAGACAATGTTAGCCTCCTAGCACGAGTTCAGATCGACGGTGATGAAATCGAGGTAGTAGACGAATGCGTGTATCTGGGCTCATTGGTGACCGCCGATAACGACACCAGCAAAGAAATACAAAGGCGCATTATGGCTTGCAATCATGCCTACTTTGGACTCCGAAGGACGCTAAGATCGAACAAAGTTCGCCGAACTACAAAGTTAAGTATCTACAAGACATAAATTAGACCGGTAGTTCTCTACGGCCACGAAACATGGACATTGCTAGTGGAGGACCAACGCGCCCTTGGAGTCTTTGAACGGAAGGTGCTGCGTACCATTTACGTGGAGTGCAGATGGATGACGGAACGTGGAGGAGGCGAATGAACCACGAATTGCACCAGTTGCTGGGACAATCTCCCATCGTACACATCGCTAAAATCGGTCGACTACGATGGGCAGTGCATGTCGTAAGAATGTCGGACGACAGCCCTGTGAAAATGGTTCTCGAAAACGAACCGACGAGTACAAGAAGAAGAGGCGCGCAACGAGCAAGGTGGATCGATCAAGTAGAAGGTGACCTGCGGACCCTCCGCAGACAGCGAGGCTGGCGAGTAACAGCCATGGACCGAATAGAATGGAGACAACTTCTGTGTACAGCAGAGGCCACGCCGGCCTTGGTCTGATTGATAAGGTAAGGTATGAAGCAGGCATTACGTAATCTTTCTACTGAGGTCAAATCTGACGAAGACATGCAGAAAAAGTGGGTTTGTGTACAGAAGAAGCTGCAGCCAGATGTTGTAAATAACCTAATGAGTGGAGTTAAGTACGAGCTTACGGATATTTAATTGAAGTTGAATACAATAAATATGTCAAAAACTCATTAATGGGTTGTTTTTTATTGCCTGTAAGTTTTAAAATGATCGGTCTTCTAGGTAATTTCTTACAGCATTTTTCCCGTGATGCAATTTGATGTGGGACACGCTCTATGAAATGTGTAGAGATCTCACGATTATTTTCACATGCAATCGGTTTCTGGGTTTATTCTAATGTCAAATACAATATTTAATCTGATTGTGTTTTTTACATATTAGTTTGTGTTTGTTTTGTTTCAAATCTTGAGTGATATCACTCAGAGATGTTCGCTCATCACCATGAGGCACTGTTTTTGATTCGCAACGACTGACGATCACTAATGCGAATCAAAAGCAAACCCAAAAAGGAGAGAGTTCCTCTCCCATGTGCGATCAATAAACAGAGTGCACACAATAGATCGCTAAGAATAAACTATACAAGCCACAGTGGTACATGAGCGTTTTTCCATGCGTCAATTTTTGCCTGTTGAAGTGGCGGACTTGTTCCGTTACTACAACCTACCCCGCAGTGGGATGTTAGGCAAAGATTGACGTCCATGGTTCGAGTACCATTGGATACATGCCCTTTCGCTCAATTTTCAAAACATCTGTTAATTTTCCTACCTGCCGCACTCTGACGGAACTTTCAACACTTTCTCTCACATCTTTCATTCTAGCCAAAAACATTGTTGTTCACTCTTGGTGCCTCATGGGTGATGAGCGAACATCTCCTTCTATTTACATCATTCATATCATCAAAAAATAATGATATATCGGCTCTAGTTCTAAGCTGCTGAGTTCCCCTTTATACATGTTCCTTAATTCCCTTAACTATGGTCTGGCAATGTAACCGATGTCCTATTTACTTCCTGTAATTCGTCCATCTCAATTTAATTTCCTTTGCTAAAATCGGTTAGCTTTGCTTTCCAGCATGTTTTCCATCCTTCAGCTTTCTATCATTTTTAAGGCAAAACCAGACCGGAGTCTGGTCATCCAGTTCCCATCCTATTATGTACTCCCTCTGCAGCAGCAACAATAATAACAACAACGGTGCATTTGATTTGAGTCTGCACACTCGTTGCACTCCAACCATAGCCTATGCATGTGGGAGAGGTCAAAAGTTGAGCCTATCGTGCGCGCGCGCGTCTCAATGGAATGTTTTCGAGATGAATTTTCAATTCGATTTAGTTTTTCCCTTTACCTTCTCGTGTTCCTATTAAGAGGAAAAATATGCTCATCTTCCCTCGCCTTTTTCCTCGTTTTCTAGGCTCACATCGCAGTTATTTCCAAAGCCTGGATAGACGTTTTTACTGTGTAACACACACGCGATTATAATAACCGTACATAATGTGGTTCTTTACTCGCAAATATACCATGGTTTTCGGAAAGGGTGGTTCGCATATGTCCACACCGTCCGATCAACGATTCGAGTTGGGAACCACTCTATCCACTCTGGTCAAACATGGGTGTCAAAGACTGCGATAGTACGTGTGCGTTTCCAGCTCGCTGCACCTGGCCAGTCGGTAAGCCATCCACCCATCCGTTCCGTTTTCCGATATTATTTGCAACTATGCTCACTCGCGCGACGTCGAAGACGGCGGATGCTGAGGGCGAGGACGATGGGAATAGCCTTTGATCTGGGCACGGAGAAAGATATAAATAATATCGTAAAAGCCTTCCTTCGCCTGCCTTGCATTGAACCCGTTCACTCCGGATTGAACCGAGATGGACGGACAGTGTGTCGGAACCGAGAAATCGTAACAAATCCGGAGTGTGCAAGTTGGAAACTTATGGGAAATTGATCTCCGAGGGCGCGCTCCAATGGCTTATGCGAGGAGAACCTGCACCCATCAGCTTCAGTGAATGCACAATTTTAGGGAACCGAGTGCCCGAGAAGATGATGGGCATGGGCAATGGCAGTCGTACGTCGTACATATATAAAAGGAATCAATGTTAAAAGGTTGTTCTACATTTATAATTTAAATGTAACGTTTACAACAAATTGCCCGGTAACGAAAAGCGAGAACATGAAAAGGGAGGGAAAACACATGCTCCACGGTCATTCCTTGCAGTCGGCCTAGCAGGTAGTAGGTGTAGGTACAGAATGAAGTGCACCACACCGAGGTTGTATGCTGGAGATTGGATGTGGTCATTCATGAATCGTGAAGACAGCGCACGTCGGGCTCGGTTTAGTCCGTTTTGAGGGCTATTTGAGCAGATTGGATGGGGGAATCGCGTGGGAATTTGAACCGGAAAATATTGCACTATTAAAAATGAAATTTTTTGCTCAAGTTCAACACATTTCTTTTCGGGATGTGTGAGACTATCCACCCAGCGTGAGTGTTTGTTGAACTACTAGACAATCGAGAGATAATGTCATTATCTTCACCACATCTTGAACAGCAAGTTATCCCAGAAATTAATCAACCAAATCAGATCGACTCGAATCCGAAAAGTCTATATAGGCGATTGTTTCCTGCTTTTCCAGCAGTGTGTTCAGAAATTTCTTTACAGCTAGAAGTGGTTGGAAAAATCCTCGATATGAGTCGTGTCAAATTTCTTCTGAGTGCAGTTGTGCTGATTGCTGCATTCATAAGTTACCCAGCAGAAGCTGCTCCACAGTTTGGTAACCCACCGTTCAGTTGGAATTAATTTCCGAAATATAAAATCTACCTCTCTCACACCAGATATAATGGGCGGCTACGACTTTCTTGGAGTGTGCATCAACAACTGTGCCCAGTGTAAGAAGCTGTACGGTGCATTCTTCGACGGTCAGCTTTGTGCCGATGCGTGCATCAAATTTCGTGGAAAAATAATTCCGGATTGCGATGACATCGGATCCATAACGCCGTACCTGAGCAAGCTTGAAACTCACTGAAATGGTGGTGACGGTGTAACGGAATATGGCTGGAAAATATAGTTTGGACCTGCTGCGATTGTACTGAAATTCGTTTGGCGTTAGGTTTTAGGGTGAAACATTCCGAAGGCCTGTGTTAAAACTTAATCATATTCTCACGAAAGCGGGTAATAATGATGCTTCTTAAGCCTAAATTGAAATTTGCAATGTGATGCTTCTTCAGAAACTGTGGTGAGATGATTGGGCGTTACTTGTCGATAACAATGACTCATTGAATTTTGGCGGATATGGTACTGAGCCATTACCCATTGGCGGAGCTAGATAATTAGTCTGGAAGGGGCCTGGTGGGGGCCTGTGCGATGGTTTTCTATTTTCGTTTACGGAACAAGGAAAGAGCGAAAAAAGTCAAAATTTCGTTGGGGACAGGTTATTTTGATTGGCGAATCAAAACAGTTTGACCAATAATTAGGTTCATTCTGCGCCTGGTGAGTCGAAATGCCTTCACAGATAAAAAGAAAAATTGAATTTTCTGCGTTATCTTATGCACATAAAGGGAATGCTAGATTTGGCAGAAAATTATAGGATATCTCGTGTAAATTTAAGCCAGATAACGCCTAAATCTAGCCTGTTGTATGAAAGATTGCATACTTTGTTGTAAGCAAACATTGTTTACTCCTCCTTTGGATTGGAATTAAATAAAGCGAAATTTTACGCGCTTGTTAAAATTAATTTTTTTTTCTGTGTTGAGCGAATCCGAGGCGGAGAATAGTCCTAAATCTATATAGAGTTCGTTTGCGGCACCTTTGAAATTTGTAGCATTGTCAGAATGCAGTTCAGCGACTTTGCCACGCCGCGCAACAAAACGTTTTAGAACAGACAGGAATGCTGCTGTAGAAAGGTTTCCAACAAGCTCTAAGTGAATGGCACGTGTCGAGAAGCACACGAACACGGCGACGTATGCTTTGATGGGTCCTGCCTTACGATGAGGTCCACGCAAGAATATAGGACCGCAATAATCTATGCTTGAGACTGAAAATGGCCGTGACTGTGTCACTCTTAAACTCGGCAAATCAGCTGTGGTTTGTTGAATCAATACCGGCTTTTGTCGGAAGCACGTATGGCATTGATGGTACACTTGACGCAGCAAATCCCTTCCACGTAGTAACCAAAATGTTTGCTTAATGGTCATCATTAGCTGAGGGCCTGCGTGCATCAGGTTTCGATGATAGTGATCGGCCAGCAAATGGGCCAATCGGTGCTTGCTGGAGATAATGATGGGGTGTTTCATTCCTTCAGATGCGCAAGAATATTTGAGTCGACCACCGACCCTAATAAGGCCGTTTGTTGAGAGTTCTGGATTGATGAATTTTAGTGGTGATGATTTATCGACCAACTTACCGCTGCGCAATGCCTTCAACTCAGTTTGGAACGTTGCGTGCTGGGAAAGTCGGCAGAGAGCAAGTTCCGCGCTTTGCAGCTCAAGGGCGCTGAGGCACGTACCTGTTTTGTCATACCTCGTGGCAGATGCAGCACAAGCTCCATCGGGATTGTTTTTGACTGCGGATGCATGAAGCGCATGAATGTACCGAAGAAAGTATGCCACGGATCTTCGTAGTTTTGTGTATGAGGAGAAACGATTGAATAGTTGCTCGCACATTGTATCGCTGGGAGAAGCAACTGATACTAGGCATACCTTGCGTTCTTCGTCGAATACTTTAGAGGACGATGAATCGAAGGGTTGATTTGGCCAATGGTCCTTACTTTGTTTGAGCCATGCCGGCCCGGTCCATCATCGTTCTCGGTGAAGAAGTTCAGCGGGTGTCAGGCCACGGGAGATATCATCGGCCGGGTTGTCCTTTCCGGGTACGTGATTCCAAGGATGTCCAACGGTCGATTCCTGGATTTTGGACACTCGGTTGCCCACACATGTTTTCCAGCTGGTAGGTGGTGATTTTAGCCATTGCAATACCGTCGTAGAATCTACCCAGAAAACTATAGGATAGTCAATTTTTAGAGATGCCATTACCTTTTCATAGAGCCCTGTAGACAGCACCGCAGCGCACAGTTCCAGGCGCGCAATAGAATGGCGAGTCTTCCATGGTGTCACTCTCGACTTCCCTGCTAGAAGATGTACAAAAACGTTCTGATGTTCGTCTTCGGAACGCATGTACACGCATGTACCGTATGCCATTTCGGAGGCATCCGAAAAAAGGTGTATTTGGATGCCCCGGCCACCGAGACGAATCGAGGAATTCTTACGTCTGATAATAGATTCAGTTGATGATGGATCGTCTTCCAATCGTCTTGCAGCTTCTGAGGAAGTGGGTCGTCCTACGAGTACGATTTTCCGTCAGCAGTGGCCAACGCCCATAAACGTTGCATAAACTGCTTCGCGCTGGAAATAACCGGACCGGCGAGGCCCAGAGGATCGTAGATCTGAGCGATATTGGAAAGGACGTTTCTTCGGTTGAGAATGGCTGCAGGTGTAGGAAGCTGAATTTGGAACCGTGGAGTATCGGATTTCGGCTCCCAGGTCAATCCGAGTGTGGTTACCGACTGCTCGTCGGAGAATTCATAGAACGGCTGGATAGACAGATCATCCGGAGGAATTTCGGCCAAAACTGCCGAGCTGTTTGAAGCCCATTTCCTCAATGGAAAACCACCGGCTTGCAACATTGCACTGAGCTGATGACGAAGTTCGATGGCTTCTTCGGGACTGTCTGCACCGCTGATGAGGTCGTCAACATAAAAATCTTCGATTACGGACTTCTTGGCAATTGGGTAGTTCTCGCCTTCATCGCTGGCGAGTTGTACGAGGGTTCGTGTGGCAAGAAATGGTGCAGAAGACGTACCGTAGGTGACGGTCTGAAGCTCATACGTCGAGATTGGGTACGTTGGTTTGTCTCGGAAGAGGATTCGGCTGAGTGGTCGGTCGATTTGTCGAACTTCAATCTTTTCGACGTCCGCCACAACTCCGATCGGATTGGTCCGGAATCGAATTTTAATTGATTGTAGATCTTCTTGCACAACTGGGCCGACAATTAGGAGATCGTTTAATAAGTGTCCAGACGATGTACGGCATGAGGCATCAAATACGACCCGTACCTTGGTCGTAGTACTACTGGCCTTAAACACAAGGGTGATGTGGTACATAACAATGGTTCGCAGAATCATCTACTGGATCATTAAGTCGCTGCATATGGCCAAGTCAAAGGTACTCGGCCATAAATTCATGGTAGGCCACCTTCACTGATTCGTCACGGTCAAGTCTACGTTCCAAGCATCGCAGACGTCTTTCGGCAATAGATCGGGATTCGCCGAGATGAATATTGGTGTCCTGTAATTTGGGCAGCGATACCACATACCTTCCATCTGCATTTCTAGTCGTGGTAGCTTGATACAGCTGCTCACATGCTGCTTCCTTCGCAGAGTACTTACGCCCAGGCTCGACGGATTCAAGTTTCCAAAACCGCTCCAAAATAGATTCTAGGTTTCGGGTGGTGGCTAAGTGGCAAACCGGAGATGAGGGAGGAAGGGCTCCATACCATCGACCGATGACAGCCCATCCGAAAACTGTTTCAAAAAGAACTGGAGATCCTTCGCCAAGAAATATTCTTCCATTTTTAACGTACGCGTGGAATTAATGGCTCGATTCTAAGCAGCAGGTCTATGGTTCCTGAAATATTGAACGTGGGATCAGCTAATTCAACGGTTGGAGGGATTTTCCACGTGGAGACGTCGACGTTCGAAATGGGAAGTTCTGCTGTTGGTTTCGGTAGTACCAAGAACTCTAACTTGCAGGAAAACTCGTTGTTCTTAGAGTGGATGTTGGAGACAACGGATTGAGTAACCGTCACGGTTGCTTCTCCAATACCGGTGATGGGAACACTTACTCGGTCAGACTGCAGGCATAACCGTCGTGCTAATTTCCTAGAGATGAAGTTCGACTGCGAACCAGAATCGATCAAAGCTCGAGCGGAGTGTGGCTTTCCGAATCGATCTTCAATCCAGACTACGACGGTGGAGAGGAAAACAGCTGTTGGAGAACTTCCATGGGCAGGAACACTCACCTCCACTGCTGGGTTTATCGATCTGTTAATACTTGTTGGCTGTATTGTGGATTGGGCGGCCTGTTGGCCCACGGAATTGGATGTTGCCTTGTGCAACAGCGTGTGATGGCGCTCATGACAGTGACGGCAAGTGAATTTTGAATCGCAGTTCCGGGCGATGTGCGATGACTTGAAGCAGTTCCAACAAAGTCGCTTCTGGGAGATCATTTCTCGGCGTTGTACAACTGCCATTCCTTGGAAGGTTGAGCATTGGAACAACGGATGCCTTTCCAGACATGCAACGCAATTTGGAGAGTTTGGTCGCGAGCTGGTAGTGGCGGCATGGGCTGCCGTCTTTGTAATCGAAAGCTTCTTGCTGAAGGACTGGGTACCGGCCACCTTGACCGGTGATACATGTGATCGATGTTGAATCTCTGATGCCACTGTTTGCAAAATTCGTACACGCTGGTACAGAAATTCCACACATCCTTCGTATCCTATGTTGTCCGTAGTTGCTGCATGCTCTTCCCAAGCTCTCAGGGTCCCTGGATCCATTTTGTAAGATAGCATGCAGACCAGTGGAATGTCCCAAGTTTCGACTAACTCACCGAGCTTTGCCAGTGCCTTGACGTGGCGTTGAAAGTCGTCTACGAGGCTATGTAGATCCTGAGCAGATTCCTTCCGGAGTGGAGACAGATCATGCAGTGTACGATACAACTGCTTCTTGAGGAAACGTTTATTATCGTACCGTTTGAGGAGGGCCTCCCAAGTGGGCGAGTAGTTGCCTGCCACGATGTCCACTATCTCGTAAGGCATCCGTGCTTCACCTTCCAATGACTGCAGCAAGAACTGCAGTTTTGTCACCAGCGGAATATCGTGAACATCATGCACCATTGACTTAAAAGTGTCACGAAATCCAAGCCATCTTGAATAGTCACCATCAAACTTTGGCAGGTCAATTTTGGGGAGCCGTAGATAAAATCTGGCCGGTTGTTGCTGTACAGTATTATGAACGTTGATAGTGGAATTGAGGTCCAACAATCTCCTATTCACCAACCATCCCTTGGCAGCACAGTACCGTGTTTCAAATTGCCGCCGTTCTTGCAAATGCTTAACCAACGGGGAATCTCCAATGTCCATCTTCTCAATTTCCAACTGCACCTTTACACAGTCATGAAATGCTTGATCGAGCAGCTCCAACCACACCGGAATTTGCGGAAAATCACGATCTTCTTCATAATTCTCAATAAAGGCCTCAACTGTTTCAAGCGTGGAAACTAGCGAACGTCGAATCGTAAGTTTGTCTTTCAGTTTTTTATCTTTCGCCTACTTGGTGGCCATTTCCCGACGATGTCGATATTCGATCGACTACACAAACGCAATACGATTAGCACACGCGACGAAACGTCGGTGCGACGGCACGTGAAATCTCCTTCCCGTATCGAATCGAAAATCCTTCCCGACGCGTCCCGGAATCGAACGAGTTTCTCCTTCCCGACGCGGACGTAGCGGCCACCAAGGAAATTTGAGCACCAACTGTCTTCAACAATCACTCACCAAGCACACGTGTTCGTTGAATGTGCACAGTCTGTATAAAATACGCAAAGATTTACCGAAACTATGCACTTTAGTTTGGCGCTCACAAGACAACGTTCCTTTTGCAGCTCACATAGGCAAGAGTTCGACATCCAATGCCGAATCAAGAAACCCGCTCGCTCATGCACCTTCTTCACCTCTAAGGCCAGCTGAACGGCTTCGTCAATAGTGTCGACCCTGTCCAGATAATCATCGACATAATGGTTATTCTGGATCGCAACGGCAGCCTTCGGGAATTCCTCTGCGTGCTCCTCCGCGTTCAAGTTTTGGACGAATTGCGTTGATCTCGGAGAACAGGTGGCCCCGAATATGGTGACATCCATGACGTACACCTGCATCGGATTGGACGGATAGTCCCTCCACAAGAACCAGTGGGCTGAACGATCTTGATCGATTATGTTAATCTGATGGAACATTTCCATTATATCTCCGCTGATCGCGATTTCCTCTTGGCGGTAGCGACACAAAACTGACTGCAGTGAGTTTAACAGATCCGGTCCTTTCAGGAGAACGGAGTTCAGCGAAACACCGCACACAGAAGCAGCAGCGTCCCACACGACACTCACTTTATCGGATTTTTTGGGATTTACCACTACTCCAAGCGGCAAGAACCACGTCCGCTCTGGCTTCATATCGTCTAACTCTTGTTTAGTTGCCTTATGCGCTTAGCCTTTGGATACGTATTCTTCGATCTACAGTCGGACAATGTCATACAACGCGGGTGAATTGAGCAGACGGCTTTCCAAGCAACGTAATCTGCGCTCGGCCATAGGCTTGCTGTTGGGAAACTCGGCGTTATCATACTTCCACAAAAGTCCTGTTTGGAATCTTCCAGTTGAAGTTCGGGTTGTAGTTGATTGAACAATCTCCTTCGCTTGCTGTTTGTCGGCTAATTCCTTCGCTTGGTTGACTGACACCCCTACGCTTTCCATGGAGAAAAAACTCTTCACTAGCTCGTGCAGCTCTTCATCCCTGGTTTGGGAGCCAATGTGCAGAACATGCTGCGACTTCGAACCTCCATCAGTCTCGAAACGACCGTATGACACCCAACCTTGAGCCTTGTTTTAGCCACTACTGGTTCGAGTTCCCGGCCTTCTCGCAGCTTAAGAGTGGTTTTCATCCTCGTATTACCCAGACCGATCAATATTCCTGGCGTCGCGTCCTTAAAGCTTTCAATAGGCAGACCGTTCAGATACGGGTACCTGTTCTTCATTTTCTCGAGATCGACAGACAGACAGACAGACAGACAGACAGACAGACAGACAGACAGACAGACAGACAGACAGACAGACAGACAGACAGACAGACAGACAGACAGACAGACAGACAGACAGACAGACAGACAGACAGACAGACAGACAGACAGACAGACAGACAGACAGACAGACAGACAGACAGACAGACAGACAGACAGACAGACAGACAGACAGACAGACAGACAGACAGACAGACAGACAGACAGACAGACAGACAGACAGACAGACAGACAGACAGACAGACAGACAGACAGACAGACAGACAGACAGACAGACAGACAGACAGACAGACAGACAGACAGACAGACAGACAGACAGACAGACAGACAGACAGACAGACAGACAGACAGACAGACAGACAGACAGACAGACAGACAGACAGACAGACAGACAGACAGACAGACAGACAGACAGACAGACAGACAGACAGACAGACAGACAGACAGACAGACAGACAGACAGACAGACAGACAGACAGACAGACAGACAGACAGACAGACAGACAGACAGACAGACAGACAGACAGACAGACAGACAGACAGACAGACAGACAGACAGACAGACAGACAGACAGACAGACAGACAGACAGACAGACAGACAGACAGACAGACAGACAGACAGACAGACAGACAGACAGACAGACAGACAGACAGACAGACAGACAGACAGACAGACAGACAGACAGACAGACAGACAGATCTAGCTTAAATTTAGCACAGTTATTAAAGGGCCCAAAGAGCTTTAGAAAATTATACTGGAACTGTAATTTGAACTTCGTTCCAGGATAATGCACAGTTTAGCCTTACCATTGGGAGGAACCTTACTTCATGGCAAGCCATACAATAGTGGTGGCTTCTTATTACATCACATCATAGTTAGCATAGTTGATCAATATCAAACATTTTGACAACGGCTCAAATGGCCCAAACATAATGATAACGGAAGCTGAATGGCCACGAAAAACGGCCAAACCCGATCAGA